>JANFOE010001876.1:0-352522 GCA_025667525.1 Glebionis coronaria | reverse complement strand
GTTAATGTGATGTAGCTTTTTAAAATTGTTAAAATGAAAAGTAGTACGAACCATTGAATTTAATTAGTTAGTATTAAATGAAATTAATAATAGTTGAGTTGCATTAATGTAGCAAATATCTAGTCAAGTAACAAAAATTAATAAATAAACCTAAAATAAATTTTCATTTAAACAATACTATTTATTCTTTTAAACAATATTTAATTTTATTTAACTAAATTTTTAAATAATAACGCTTTTCTTGATACATCTACATATTTATTATTTTTTTATATATTTTTATTCTTTATATTAGGTAGACTTGATACGTAGCAAAATGTTGATACATCATCTCTAAATAGTAATCTTTTCAAGTGTAAACAACCACATATCCAATATTTTACAAAATAATAATATGATACATCAACAAGAAAATGGTATACAAAAAATATATACAATTTATGCCACATCCAAAATTACGAACATGATGATACATATTGACATTTAACCTGTACACTACCTAAAAAAATAAAAAATAATCATGTACCAATCGATATCCGTAATTATAACTGATGACGTATAGTCCCCAGCCGGGTCATGAACCCGGCCCACGGGTACTACCCATATCCGGCCCATCACAGATGGGTGGGAATAATGTTATTTAAGCTTATGGACTTGGATGAACAGTAACCGCACACACGTGTGCGGCCCACGGCCCGGCATGACCGGTGCAGGGTTAGACAGAATCATATTCTATCTCTGAATGTGATTTACTCCAAAGAAGGAGATATTCACTCACCATAATTAGAAGATAACAATCAATCTAATTCTGGTGCTTATCTCTTCCTTGGGGCCGAAGTATCAGTGACAGCCCATTAGGGTTTCACTGCCTATAAAAGGAACCCTCAAAGGTTCCACAAAGGGATTACATTCTGTACTCTCAACTCACATAAAACCCTAACCGATTACTTACTCTCACGCTGGAGTCTAATCGTGGGAAACCCTCCCACGGTAAGCCTAACGCGTATTGTTTAGTGTGCAGGATCCCAACCAAATAGTTCACTTGGTGCAGGAGCCGGAGCCCAGCCAACCCGAATTGAGCCTAATTCGGGTCTAGCAAGGATCACCCAACTTTTGCATCAACAAGTTGGCGCCTTCCATGGGACCCATTACACTAAGCTAGAGCAAAACCTCATCTTGAATTCCCAATGACGAAGGGGCAATCCGCAAGCTAATCCCAGGAACACGAATCCTGGAAATCGGAAGTCCTAAGGGGAAGGGATACTCATCCCCAATCAATCCCCTAGCCGCCCTGTAGGCGGGCCTGGTAACCGTGGTGGTTTTCAGCCCTTGGTGGTGACGAGCACGATCTCCATAACACCCCCACCTACTTCAACCTTGGATAACCCTGATCCAGGGAGTGCGCCCAATCCTCCTAACAAGGAGCCGCGCAGACCATCAGTGGAGGATGAAGTAGAAGTCCAACCACTCAGCAAGGAGGATCTCACTCGAGTTCTCAACGCAGAACTTCGATAGGATCGTCCCAGGGATTGCATCAAGGTTGAATCTAGGGAGGAACCTCTAATCTAGACCTAACTTTGGCAACACCGGACCAATCACTTCTTCCCAAATTAAGAGGAAAAGGAAAGCCCCGGCCTCAGGAGCGGAGCATCTTTGAGGAAACTCCTCAACCCAAGAATGTGTTCGAGCGCATAGGAGATCGCCTCATGCAGGAACTAACGCAATCTCAAGAAGGGGGAGATAGGTCTGACGGCTCACCTGAGCGACCAGACCGAGAGCTGGCCAAAGCCACCCGCCGCACAAGCGTGTGGGATAGGATGGACGCTGGGAAAAAGGCTCCTGGCTCGTCTCAAAAAAGTGGTCCTCACCCAAGAGATGGGGCACCACCCCCGTCTCCAGACCCATCAGGGGAGGACTCAGATGACCATCACGCCTAAGCATCGCCGACCTAGGCATACACCTCCACCACCACCAAACAATGATGAGTATTATGGTGGCCCTTATTATCGAGAGGCAGAAGCGGAGGATCTTTCCCGCCCGTGGTGTGAACCATGGGATGACCCTAGGCTCACCCGGCTATGGGCGGATCCTAGGGAAAACCCATTCACCCTCCGCATACGGAACTACTCCGAGGATACTAAACGTCGCATGCCGGCGTGTGTCAAGACCTATGATGGAACTGGTGATCCGGATGATCACCTCAAAATATTCGATACGCAGGCTAAAATTGAGCGATAGCCCATGCCTATATGGTGGAAAATGTTCAATTCAACTCTGATCGGCAATGCCCGTGACTGGTTTGAGGGACTCCCTCCATGAAGCATTGATAGTTTCACGGAGCTACGCACTGCGTTCAAGAATAATTATACTCAGAGGAAGAAGTATAATAGGGATCCGGTCTCATTGGAAACTGTCAAACAACGGCCGGGGGAGTCCACATAAGCCTTCACTGAACGCTTCAATGATGAGTGCACGCGCACCAAAACAATGCCGGAGCTCCTGAAAATCTCTGACCATGCACGCCATAACAGACAGGGAATTGATCAGGCGTCTCAATGACAAGCGTCCAGAGAGATATGATGACCTCATGGAAAGAGTCAGAAATTTCATAGAGGGAGAAACAGCTGTTGCCGCGGCTTACCCATCCAGAGGAAATGGGTACCGGTCAAACGACTAATATCGGAGACAGTCGGGCGGTCAAGGCAATCAAAACAATAGCAAGGGCTCAGACTACAAGAGCCAGAACAAAGGAGGGCGGCCGGACGATAAGTTTACCCCCTAAAGATGTCCTACCGGGAGATCTTGTTGACGGAAGGGGCAAACTTTCTAAGGCCTCCCCCAATGACAACTCCGCCGGACCGTCGGCAAGGAAATCGCTTCTGCGAGTTCCATAATGACAAGGGCCATGATACGGAGGAGTGTATCCAGCTCAAGAAGCACATTGAGTCAGTTATCAAATCAGGTAAACTCAAGCACTTAGTCAAGGATTGGAAGGATGGAAAAGACGACAAGAAGTATGATAAGAAGATCCCCAAAAGGACAAACCTTCGACCATATACATGATCCAATCCAGACAACGCCGCACGAGGCAGAAAGTTGGCCAAAAATTTTCACGCGGCAGGGAAATCTCATTCCCTCCCATCACAGGAAACGATGTGATTGATGCGCCTCTCACTATTGAGATAAGCATTAGAACACACAATGTTCGTCGCATGTATGTGGATGGAGGGTCATCAGCAGAGGTACTGTATGAACACTGTTTTGTGCAGTTACGCCCAGAAATAAGAAGCCAATTAGTACCGGCCACGGCGCCGCTCATTGGCTTTAGTGGAGACACTATATGGCCGATAGGGCAACTGCGTCTGCTTGTAACCATTGGGAATGAGGAGCACTCCACTACGGCGTGGATGAACTTCATGGTAATACGCTCACATTCTCCGTACAATGGGATCATAGGCAGACCAGGTATTCTGGCTATACGAGCGGTACCCTCCACGGCACACGGAATGATCAAATTCCTTGTTGAGGTAGGAATCGTCACCATTTACAACACAATCGTACCAGCATCCGAGTGTCATACCGTGACAACACCGGCTCCACCTGTTCCACCCAAGGATGGATCACCACCTCCTAATTGGAAGGTGGCAATTCATCCTGACTACCCGGAACAGGAGATATCCATAGGGGGGGGCGCTCTTGGATAGCGGCAAAAGGGCCATGTGCTCTCTTTTAAGTGCAAACCTAGATATATTCGCGTGGGAGCCAAAGCATATGACAGGCGTGCCACGTGCGATAGCAGAACATAAGCTCTAGATCCGCCAGCGGTACCAACCCATCAAGCAAAAGAAGCGCGGCCAGGCGCCTGAGCGCAGCCGAGTGATATTGGAGGAAGCACGGAAACTAGTGAACGCAGGTATCATGCGCGAGGTATACTACCACGAGTGGTTATCCAATCCGGTCATGGTCAAAAAACATGACGGAAGTTGGCGCATGTGTGTGGATTTCACGGATCTGAACAAAGCCTGTCCACAGGATTGTTACCCGTTACTGGATATTGACTGGAAGGTGGAATCCCTGTGTGGATATCCCTTTAAGTGCTTCTTAGGAGCATATAAAGGATACCACCAGATCCAGATGGCGGAGGAGGACGCAGAAAAAACGACGTTCCATACAAGTCAGCGCGTATATTGCTATACGAAAATGCCGTTTGGACTAAAGAAAGCCGGTGCTACATACCAGCGGCTTGTGGACAAAGCTTTTGGATCACAGATAGGCCGCAACTTGGAAGTCTATGTGGATGACTTAGTCATAAAAAGTCATACGGAGGATGCACTTCTCTGGGATGTCCAAGAGACATTCGACACACTGAGGAGGATTAACATGAAGCTAAATCCAAAGAAATGCACGTTTGGGGCAACAGAGGGAATGTTCCTTGGATATTTGATTGATCCAAACGGCATCAAACCTTGCCCAGAGAAAACGGACGCAGTGATACAGCTGCCATCCCCTCAGACACGGAAGGAGGTGCAATCCTTAAATGGGAAACTGGCCGAGCTAAATAGGTTCCTATCCAAATCCGCAGAGAAGTCGTTACCCCTATTTAAGACACTCAAGAAGTGCATTAGGAAGGGAGACTTCCGGTGGACGAAGGAAGCCGAGGAAACTTTTGGCCAACTCAAACAGCATCTTGCATCTCTCCCTATGCTAGTAGCTCCCCGGCCAAAGGAGGAACTCATTATGTATCTCTCAGCCACTCATGGCGCAATAAGCGCGGTACTCATGACAGATAGAGATACAGTGCAAAATCCGGTCTACTTCATAAGTAGAACATTACAAGGGCCGGAGCTGAATTACTCCTCTATGGAAAAATTAGTGCTGGCACTAGTGTTTGCTACAAAGCGGTTGCGCCGATACTTTCAGGCGTACCCAATTGTAGTCATTACGGACCAACCAATAAAGCAGGTCATTTCTAGACCGGATGTGGCAGGGAGTCTACAAAAATGGAGCATCTTATTGGGGGAGCACAATATATCTTATAGGCCAAGGACGGCTGTGAAAGGCCAGATCCTGGCGGATTTCCTGATTGAGAAGCCGGATGAGGAAGGGCCAATCGTTAAACAAGACGAGACACCAACAGAACCATGGGTGTTATTTACGGACGGATCTTCGTGCACGGATGGGTCCGGAGCTGGTCTCATCCTCACAAATCCGGAAGGAATGGAGTTCACGTACGCCCTCAGTTTTGAGTTCACGGCCACCAACAACGAGGCGCGTACAAGTTACGTGACATGGATGGCCGTGACCTGGAACGCACATGGAACATCTCCAATCTAAAAAGGTGCTATCTTTGAAAGCTACGGCTTCCGCATGGGTGCTTAGCTATATGTGGCTTTAATGAAGAACCATGTGCTCTATCTGTTTCTCTTCTTATGTTTTGTTTAGGTACGTTCTTTGTTTTTTAGGACTTATCATTCTTGTTTAAACAAAAAAATGTAAACGTTCTAATAAAATGCCGTGGCGCCTAGCTAGCTCCACGGCTTGTTTCGTGCAAATCATTTTTTAGATTTTTGCCAGTCATATGAATTTTAGTTATTATAATATGTCATGTTTCATTCGTATGCATTCATTCAAATTACTGTATATGTACTATACGCCTCCAGGTGGGGTAAGAGGATTAAGTGAACCTACTAACTCAACTTGCCGCGTAAGAGGGATGCAACCCTAGCCGCACGGATCATGTATCCTTACTAGACACCTTACTCACAAGACGTTGTGGTAAGCTTCGTATGCCGTACTCACGTAGTGCTCCGCATAGTAAAGACGCACGTCGCATGTCTAGTAAATTATAGGCTTGTATGTATTTTCTTTTTTGTGTAAGACGTGACATGTCATGCAGTATTGGCGTACAATGATCAAACAAAATAAAAATACACAAGTTTCACAATAGATAACAAAATGGCCGTGATCATCACGGATTTACATAAGAAGAACACATGTCTTAGCCGTGTACATGCACGGACGAATAAAAATTACAAATATTCAAAGGTTACAAACCAGAATTGTCTAAAATGGGTAATACGGTAGGAGCACCCTACATTGGGGGGAGAAACTTGCCTATCTCCACTTGTTCCTCAGCCAAGCATGACAATCTGTCACTACGTTCCTTCCGCTTCAAGGCGTGAGCCGCATTCCTTTCCAGCACCCCGCTTAAGGGTTCTTCATCAAGCACGATCCTGGTTACATCCTCATAGATAGGGAGCGTCAGGTGGCTGGGTGAGGGAATGAAGGAAGCACGGGAATGACCCTCATCTTGGGAGAACGCACCGAGACTAAGCTTTTCCATGATTTCCATGTTCGATGCATCTTTTGTGGCCTCCAGCTCAGCCAAGAATGGATAATGAAGATCCCGCATCACGGCCATGGAAGCAGTCATCTTGTTAGCCACTTCAGGGTTAAAGAAAGCATGTCTGGTGAAGTTCTCCTTTTTCTTGATCATTTCTACGGCCTGGACCATTCCCTCATGACGGCCGTGGTCAATACCATCAGACACAAGGATTGCAAACTGTTGCACAAATTCGGGGGCCTCTAGTACCTTGGTGACGGCCAAGTGATAACTAGATTTTACTCAGGTTAAAAAGATTCTTTGTCGTGTGTCTCTTCGAATTGAAAAACTTGTGTTTAATGTGTGACTCAGTCTTATTTTTGGTGGAAACAAAGATGTGTCGTTGTAGTTTTTAAATAAAAAATGCGAAACAATTAAAGTAAAGGTGCTCTTAAAGTAAATCTAAGTCTAATTAAAATAATGGTGCAAGTATTTAAAAACGTGACTGAAATTAAAGGGCACTAAAGTAAATGACGTAAACTAAAATCTATCTATGGCAAACTTAAAACGCACTAAAACTTAAACTAAGGAAAAACTAAAATTAAGCTAAGGCAAATAATCTTAAAGTGTAATTAAAATAAAGGCCGAAAAAAAATAAAACTTAAAAATAAAAATCAAAGACAAAAACTAATAAGAACCTGAATACAGCTCATTCGGAATAATCCTTCGTTTGGAACAATCACTCGTCCGGAATGTCACCTTCGGTTGGAATGATTCTTCTTCGCTCGGAATATTACCAAAATCCTTGATCCGGAACAAATTGATCTGAATATGTCACTTATCCAAAACAATCCTTCGTTCGGAACTTTACTGATTCGGAACTTCTCAATCTTGCCTTGATTCGGAAATTTTGATCAACCCTTGATTCGGAAGATTCCGAATGAAGCCTCCTTGATTCGGATGTTTCAGACTTTCGAATGAAGCCTTCTGATTCGGAACTTGCCCTTGATTCGGAAGTTGGTTCGGAACTTTTAAGAAGTTCAGAATGAAGCCCTTGATCCGGAACTTTGGAGACTTCCGAATGAACACTCACTGATCCGGAACTTAGGAGACTTCCGAATGAACACTCACTGATCCGGAACTTTTGGAGTTCCGAATGAATTGCTTGATCCGGAACTTTTGAGTTCCGAATGAAGCTCTTCTGGTTCGGAACTTTTGAAGTTCCGAATGAATGATTCTTGAGTCGGAAGTAATCCTTCGTTCGGAACTTTGAATGTTCTGAATGAAGCCCTTGGTTCGGAACTTTGGAAGTTCCGAATGAACAGACTCCCTCTCTTGATTCGGAAGATTTCTTGGAAAGATCAGAAACACAACAAACTTCCCGAAGAACAAGGGAATCACAGATAACAACTAATCTACCAAAGATTGAACTAAAATCAACAAACGATTAAGCTAAACAAGTAACGAATCAACAGTTAACATAAACAAACAATTTAAATCAATAAAACAAACAAATTTAACCACAATAATCAAAAACCATTTGGATCAAAATAAAAGCATGAACATGAACATAAACATAAACACAACGATCAAAGATTAAGAAAGGTAGGTAAGAGATTGACAAGATAAAGTAAAGATTGACAATAATTAAATGAAAACTTACTTGAAATTAAATGAATTTAAGGTGCAAGACAAGGTATTTAAATTTGACAAGAAATTAAATGACAAGTTAAGTAAATGGTGGAAGAGCTAATTGTCACACTTAGCCAACAACAATGAAATGTAAATCCTAATGACTATTTATAGGGGAGGATTAAGGAAGCTTCCTCCCCTCTTTCCTTTTCTCTTAATTGCGTCATTAAGTCCCTCCTTCTTTTAATCTTCATTAATTGCATACTTAGTCCTTTTCTTCTAATCTTCTTTAAACTTGGACTTAAGGGACTTTTGGCTTCGGGATTTCTTTGAACTCGTCTTTAAATTCTTCAATAAAATAGACTTGAATTCTTCGGCTTTTGATAAACTTCCGTCTTTTGACTTTTTCTTCAATAAATCTTCAGAATTGGTCATGGACTTCCGTTCTTTTTACACTCTTGACTTCTTGACTTCGTCTTTCATCTTTTTCTTCGATAAAAGTCCGTAAATGCCCGTGAATGTCCGTGTTTTCTCCACTTTTAACCTTTTCGTCCTAAATCACAACAAAAACACAAACCACGCATAATTCCGACATAAAAGACATAAAATACCCGTTTTGGTGCGGTTATTATTGTAATTAAGTGGTAGAAAAGATGGGTGTTTACACACCTATCAAATCCCCTACACTTGACCATTGCAATGTCCTCATGCAATGCATTAGTTACAAAGCAAGATTACACTTTTCATCATAATCAATCCATAGTGGCCTTTATTAAAGAGATAGAAAATTAAAGACATACAGAATAAAGAAATCAAAAGCATACCTTGGGTTTGGAAATGTCATGAATAATCTTCATCCTCAAGTTTTCACTTTCTCCAAACCAAGCTTAAAAACGAGATCATTGTTATTATAAGTTAGTAAACTAACACGAACTCATGTGGGCCAATTACTCACTTAGACTCCCTTATTCCTAGGGGTATCTCTTATATTTTAATATTTGTCTTGAATGATCACGAGGATGCATTGTTTGACTTATTTCGATAGTTATTAAGTCTGAAAATAAAGTGAACGATTTAATCAATAGTTAGCCAAAGGACAAAATCTTTTAAAACTGCTTCTCGGGACCTCATAAAGTTCATATCTTGGCATAAATCGTTTCGCGATTTGAGACCTTTCTCGGACCGATATTTTGGCAGCGACTTCATACTTCAAACCTTGAGAGACGTTCATGAAATTATGGTCTTCTCTTCATATAGGAATTTCTTCACTCGAAGTTTTGAGAGATTCGTACTTGGACCACGACTTCTTCATTTTTTCTCCAATCTTTATTTTGGACTTTGATATACAACGATCCGACTCCTTTTATGACTTGGATCTATTTATCCTCATACCTTTTTAGGGTCTTTTCGGATACACTTCTCCATGACTTTTGGGGAGTATTTGCTTTTCGTCGTGTGTCTCGATCCTTCATATTGATTTTCGATAAATGATTCTTCACATCACTTTGGATCTTTAGCAACAAAATATAGCCCTCATGCCTTGTTAGGGCCTTTTCGGACTCGCCAATCTTCGCATCCCGCTTCAATAAGTTATGCCTTAGCTATGAACTCTAATCCATACCGAGCAACTTTTAAACGATCTTGGGCTAGAAGCTAAGTAACTTTTCAAATCGTACAACCTTATTTATTAGCAGATAAATTTATTAGCAAGCGATGGGAGAATAGGCTCATAATTAACTCACATAAATTCACGAAAGAATACCGAACTTATAATTGGCTCTATCATCTCTCGTTCTCTACAGTTTAAAATATCAAGGAATGAGACTCGTGGATACTTAGCCTATTAAATCGAAGTTTTGGGTTTTCGAGTCGCCTATAGGATCTTGCAAATTCTTAGACTTTTTCAAGTTTAGAAATCGCATTTTAAAGTTCCCTTGATAAACGACTCTCTAGGATCAATTATAGGAACTTGCGAAAAGTTCTTGTTCTTAACCCGTGAGAGTTAAGACTTTCGCGTTTTATAGCTCCCTACATAATACCCTAGCAAAACTTGACTTAAACAGGTTAAGGATACTAGCTAGAGTAAACTTTAGATCAGTAAACTCGGGTTGAGTCAAAAGATTCGCAACGTTTGAAAATTAAAACCACTTATTAAACATTTATTTTAGCAAAGAAAGAAAATAACTATACAAAGGTAAAAACTCATAGGCCAAAATAGATCAACAAATTTGAAAAATGTCGAAAAATCGATTTTCCGGTTAAAATGAGGACAAATACAAGGAAAAGACCACTTAACTTCGATAGAAGTCCCCCCTACACTTAAGATAAACATTGTCCTCAATGTTTAAGCATGTGGGAGTAAACTCCCCTACACTTAGGACATTGTGCACGTTGTTTAAATCTCGCTAAGGAAAGGACAACTAATGAGATTCCTATTTTAATATTGAGAAAATATAAAATAGTGAATCGAAAAGAGTTTAGGATAGAACCGGGAATAATGGAACACGGAATCACAGGTCGTCAAGAATCATCAAGAGTGGATCATTGAAGCTCGAATCCCTGATTAAGAAGTGAGGAGAAGAAAGCAAACCAAAGGGTCTCCCCTACACTTATGGTAAAGAAAGCAAAAAGATAGATGCATGGGTTGCCTCCCAAGAAGCGCTTGGTTTTTGTTAACCGAGTCGTGAGCCTGAATGGACCTTGATCATCAATGGAAGAAGCATGAAACATATCCACCAGGATCAAAGACATAGTTTTCATCGAGTAAATAACACAAGCTTAAGGCGAACAAGGCAAGCCAAAGAAGAGTAGGCAAGGTTCCCTTAAGCAGTGATGGAGCACTGTGGAAGCAAGGTTGAAGTGGTGCAAGCATGTCTTCAATAGTTCCAAAGATTTTTCCTTTTATTTCATCAGGTGGATACTGAGATGGCTTAAAGACTTCAATACCGGGGTCGAACACCTTTTCCTTCAGGGGAAAATAGCACTCAGGCTCAGCCGAGTGTGAAGAAGATCCGCAAAGAAGCACAACCTCGTCCTCAGAAGGGTGACAAAGAGGTGTCAAATCATATGTGCAACGGATTTCGGTGTCGACCGGTTTCTTCTCCATAGAAATAATGTGCTTCAAATCCAAAGTAGGATCAAGACGATAATCTTCAAAGTCATAAGGAGGAGCATCACTCTCATGAGGGAAGTACGTGTTGAGAAATTCAGAGAAGTCTTCCTCAAATGAGTAATCGTACAAAGTAGGATCGAGTGATGGTGGAGGATCTTCATCATTTGAAGAATCGCTCGAGAGAGTATCAGCCTCAACAAAATCATGGAAAGTGGGCATCTCGGGATACTCAGAAGTACAATCAAAATCATCCGAATCTGAGCTAGAATCATCATCATAAGCATCAAAGACCGGTGGAGAATCATAAATGGGAGGAGCTTCCAAAGTGGAGAGAAAATCATCCACATCATCATTAAAAAGTGGATTATCAATGCAAGAGTCAAATAGAGGATTGTCATAGACTGTAAAGTCATCGAGCACATTTATCATATTCACTGATTCTCGGCCTTGAAAGGATTTGTCTGTAAGCTTCCCCATTTTGAAATTTTGTGAGGCATTCCCGACTCTTAAGATTAACTCACCTTCGGCCACATCTACTAAAGCACGTCCGGTTCTCAAGAATGGCCGACCAAGTATTAAAGGAATACGAGGGTCCATTTCATAATCAACTACGACAAAATCGACCGGGAAAGTAAATGCGTCGACTTGAATGAACACGTCTTCGTCTATACCAACGGGGTAAGCGAGAGTGCGATTTGCAAGTTCGAGAGTCATCTTTGTTGGAGTGAGGTCGGCAATGATAGTGTTTTCCAAACACTCAGTGGCATCAAATTAATACTGGCCCCGAGATCAGCAAGGGCAGTAAATTCTTCAGTTTTGTTGAACACGCAAGGCAACAAAAAACGACCGGGATCTCCAAGCTTTTCCGGTAATTCTTTAAGAATAACTGCTGAGCAGTTTTCATTTAAGCGTGTGTTGGCGAGTTCAATCAGCTTCTCCTTCTTGCTAAGCAATTCCTTGAATGCCTTAACAAATTTGGGCATGTGGACAAGTGCTTCAAGAAAACTAATGCTGAAGCCCATTTGAGAAATCATATTGATATATTTTGTCACTTGAGAGTCCTCCTTTGTTAGATCATTGGTCTTGCTTATGCAAGAAGGGTATGGGATTCTAGGTTTATAGGTGGAAGGTGAAGGTGTAGTAGGTAAAGGTTGGGATGTTGAAGTGTCCTTCCTAGATACATCGTCATGACGAGGCGGAGACGGTAATGGTGTACTAATACTAGGTGTAGATGATGGGGGTGGGATTGGTGGTCCTACGATGGTGACTCCACTACGAGTAGTAATAGCACTTACATTGGCTCTCGGATTAGTGACGGTGTTTGAAGGTAGAGAGCCCGAAGAAGAAGGTTGAGCTTCGGGCAAGAAACTAGCCAATAGATTCTTTAATTCAGTCGTTTGAGTGATGAAGGAGGATTGAATATTATCACGAACTTCGGTTCTAATGTTATTACCTTGCTTCATGATATCTCCTTTCAAATTGATTATTTGGCTGTGTAGATTCTTGATTTGCTCACCTTGAGTTCTCATTGTGGCTTCAACATCGGTGTTTATGGGTGGGTGTTGTTGGGTGGGTGATTGATAAGGGTTAGAAGCTCTTGGTGGGATTTGGTTGCTTCTATTATAGTTGTTGGCGGGGTTTTGGTTTTGAGGAGAAAAACCGGGTGAAAGGTAGTTGTTGGAACGGTAGCTCAGCAGATTTCTATCCCCTTGTTGTCTAGCTTGGTAATTTTCCGGTGAATAATTACCATAAGCTGCATACACATTTTCCGGATTTCCTTGTGTCGAAGGACAATCGGTGTATGAGTGAGGACCGCCACATGTTTCACAAGGATTAGCAACCGCTTTAACTTGTTGTTGTTGTTGGTTTGAAGCGAGAAGCGTAATACTTTTGCTCATTTCGGTCATCATGCGGGTGAGTTCGGTCATCTCAGGGTTTGCTGAGGTAGAGGAAACATTGACTCTCGGGTTGTTCCTTGAAGAAGCAGAGTAATCCCAGTTTTTGTGGTGAGTAGTCATGTTCTCAATAAGCTCTCTACACTCCTCGGGTCTCATTTTCATGAATGTGCCACCGGCAGCTGCATTAATTGTATCACGATCTCGAAAAGTCAAACCGTTGTAGAAAGTATCGATTAAGGTCACAGGGAGCATGTTGTGGTTTGGACATCTATCGATCAAGACATTATATCTCTCCCAAGCGTCAAAAAGAGATTCATCGGTATCTTGCATGAAACCGCTGATCTGATTGCGAAGGCTCGTGACCATGGATGGTGGAAAGTAGCGCGACAAAAAGCGTTGAGTCATATCATCCCAAGTGTGAATAGAATTCTTCGGGAGATGATCAAACCATTTCTCGGCATGATGTAATAGAGTGTGTGGAAAGAGTTGTAGGCGAAGTTCATCCATTGTGGCACCGGCTAACTTCATGCTTTGGGTGATTGTAATGAACTTTTCGAGGTGTTTGTTGGCATCATCATCAGGCAATCCTCTAAATGGGTTTCTTTGTACTTGCCGAATCATGTGGTGCTTCAATGAAAACTCAGGAGCGTTGATTTGCATCGGCGCAATCGGTCCTCCTCGTCCAAACATTGTTGGTTGACAAAGTTCCTCCATGGTCCGAAGATCAGGCTGTGGAAGAACATTGTTGTTATTATTAGGGTGAGGTGGATTATTGTTGTTTACACCTGACATAGCTAAATCTTCTTGAGGCTCGGGCTCTTGATAATTAGAAGATCTAGTACGCATGCACCTACAAAGACAAAAGAAAAAGAAACAAAACACAAAAACAATATATATACACAATAAAGATAAAATCTTTTTGGATTTTTGAAATTTTTAATTTTTATGTATTTTTATCAATTTTTAATTTTTATGATTTTTTTTTTAATTTTTTATGCAAGAAAAATAACGCTCACAAGTGAACGGATCCCAAAAAGCAACGCGTCTCTCACAGAAAAACGTTAATCTTTACGAAAAGAGCCGGCAGCGGCGCCATTTTAATGTTAGGCTTTAGCCCGTATAAAAATTAAAGTTCTCTTGTCTCGATATCTTAACGAATTGATCTAGGCTCTCTATGTGACTCAGTCGTTCTTTGGTGAAAAAGAATATTTTGGTTGTTTTTAAAATAAAAGTGCAAAACTTTAAAGTAAAAGTGCTCTTAAAGTAAATCTAAGTCTAATTAAAATAATGGTGCAAGTATTTAAAAACGTGACTGAAATTAAAGGGCACTAAAGTAAATGACGTAAACTAAAATCTATCTAAGGCAAACTTAAAACGCACTAAAACTTAAACTAAGGCAAATATAAAATTAAGCTAAGGCAAATAATCTTAAAGTGTAATTAAAATAAAGGCAGAAAAAAAATAAAACTTGAAAATAAAAATCAAAGACAAAAACTAATAAGAACCTGAATACAGCTCGTTCGGAATAATCCTTCGTTTGGAACAATCACTCGTTCGGAATGTCACCTTCGGTTAGAATGATTCTTCTTCGCTCGGAATATTACCAAAATCCTTGATCCGGAACAAATTGATCTCAATATGTCACTTATCCAAAACAATCCTTCGTTCGGAACTTTACTGATTCGGAACTTCTCAATATTGCCTTGATTCAGAACTTTTGATCAACCCTTGATTCGGAAGATTCCGAATGAAGCCTCCTTGATTCGGAAGTTTCAGACTTCCGAATGAAGCCTTCTGATTCGGAACTTGCCCTTGATTCGGAAGTTGGTTCGGAACTTTTAAGAAGTTCCGAATGAAGCCCTTGATCCGGAACTTTGGAGACTTCTGAATGAACACTTACTGATCCGGAACTTAGGAGACTTCCGAATGAACACTCACTGATCCGGAACTTTTGGAGTTCCGAATGAATTGCTTGATCCGGAACTTTTGAGTTCCGAATGAAGCTCTTCTTGTTCGGAACTTTTGAAGTTCCGAAGGAATGATTCTTGAGTCGGAAGTGATCCTTCGTTCGGAACTTTGAATGTTCCGAATGAAGCCCTTGGTTCGGAACTTTGGAAGTTCCGAATGAACAGACTCCCTCTCTTGATTCAGAAGATTTCCTAGAAAGATCAGAAACACAACAAACTTCCCGAAGAACAAGGGAATCACAGATAACAACTAATCTACCAAAGATTGAACTAAAATCAACAAACGATTAAGCTAAACAAGTTACGAATCAACAGTTAACATAAACAAACAATTTAAATCAATAAAACAAACAAATTTAACCACAATAATCAAAAACCATTTGGATCAAAATAAAAGCATGAACATGAACATAAACATAAACACAAAGATCAAAGATTAAGAAAGGTAGGTAAGAGATTGACAAGATAAAGTAAAGATTGACAATAATTAAATGAAAACTTACTTGAAGTTAAATGAATTTCAGGTGCAAGACAAGGTATTTAAATTTTGACAAGAAATTAAATGACAAGGTAAGTAAATGGTGGAAGAGCTAATTGTCACACTTAGCCAACAACAATGAAATGTAAATCCTAATGACTATTTATAGGGGAGGATTAAGGAAGCTTCCTCCCCTCTTTCCTTTTCTCTTAATTGCGTCATTAAGTCCCTCCTTCTTTTAATCTTCATTAATTGCATACTTAGTCCTTTTCATCTAATCTTCTTTAAACTTGGACTTAAGGGACTTTTGGCTTCGGGATTTCTTTGAACTCGTCTTTAAATTCTTCAATAAAATAGACTTGAATTCTTCGGTTTTGATAAACTTCCGTCTTTTGACTTTTTCTTCAATAAATCTTCAGAATTGGTCGTGGACTTCCGTTCTTTTTACACTCTTGACTTCTTGACTTCGTCTTTCATCTTTTTCTTCGATAAAAGTCCGTAAATGCCCGTGAATGTCCGTGTTTTCTCCACTTTTAACCTTTTCGTCCTAAATCACAACAAAAACACAAACCACGCATAATTCCGACATAAAAGACATAAAATACACGTTTTTGTCCGGTTATTATTGTAATTAAGTTGTAGAAAAGATGGGTGTTTACACACCTATCACCAAGCGTGCTCCATGTCCTACCATCCACTTGCGGCCGGCAATGGCTGCTAGTAGTTGGGGGCATAGCACGTCATCGCGTTCGGCGGAGAGGGCATCGATCATCACATCTTTTTGGGCAAACGCCTCTTTCAGCTCCTTGGTAATAGCCCTCTCATCAGCAAGCTCCTCTTGTACCTTCTCCATGCTCTGGATTGTCATTTGCGCGTCTTCCAGTTTTTTGGTGAGCACGGATACCTGGCTGGAGGAGGACTTGGAAGACGCCTCCGCCGCGGTTACCTATATGGGATTAATTGTTAGATTATATTTCTTTTACAATGAAGGATGGTGCGTCACGGATATGTACCTTGGTTGTCGCGGCATCTAGTTTTGACTCGAGATCGGCCACTTGTTGGTCATACTCATTCGCACGGGTCGATTGCTCTTTTATGGTTGCCTCGACACTAGCAAGTTGGGACTGGAGGGCTGCAATTTGAGCTTCATTGTCCTCGATCATTCTCTCCCTCCGTCCAACCTTCCTCTTCAGGGAATCCACGTGCCCAAGCGCGGCTTCGAATCTCACTCTCATTGAGGTGCCCATTGCCATTTGATGCACCAAGGCGCCGTTATACTCGTCCGCCAGGTCCGCATGGCTTAGCGCATTCACTTCTCGCACCAAGCCTGGTGGTATGTAGTTATTAAGGTACTCTCGGCATTCATCGGCTTCCCTCATTCGTGATGCAGTGGTGATATTCCAAATAGGGTTGAACGATTGAGGGGGGCCGGATGTTGGGAGGTTTTGGGAGGCCGTGGGGGTACCTTCTTCAAAAACGGGGCCGGATTTCGTGGCGGCCGTGTGAAGCATGGGGTTTCTCTCCACTTACTTTTCTTTTCCCTTCTCCGTTTGGGCGTCAGCTGGAGGCACGACACCAGTTTGTTCATCCCTGCAAAACAAGCATTTGGATACATATTAAGTATTGCTTAAAGGGAATTTGGCGTTCTCTGACGTATCAAGATTAAGCCTTACATGTTATTCCCTGCTAATTCTGATGTGGTTGGGGGAATCTGAGTAACTAGATCGACATGTGCGGCCTGGATCGTCTCGGAAGCCTGGGTGGTGCTCCCAACAGATTGGTATAAGGGGTGGTCTTCTCGAAGTTTCTTGGGAGGGGCGTTGTGTTCGCCAATCTCGGCCGGAGCAGCTCTTCTTACCCGTTTGTTTTTTCTACGGGTACGCTTAGCGACGGGCTGAGCTGTTGCTTCTTCGACCTCCTCCTCAACTTCTTTTTCAGCTTAATCCTCTTCCTCTTCATTGATTTTTTGTACCTCATCCTCATCATCGCCCAACATCTGGCGAAGGCTGGAGGTGGTCAAGTCAATGTTGTCTCCCTGCTCTTCCCCATGTGCGGGAGTGGCAGTCTTAGGCGGTGACGAGGGCCCGGCTCCTCCTTCGAGCATCCTGTTATCACCGTCCTCATTGCTGAAGTCAACGGGAGTCCTCATTAAAGTTGTTTCTTCCTCGTCCGAGTGGGGATCCGGCACGGCCTCGAGAGCAACTGTCACGTTTCGGGTATGCTCAAGAAGGGGTAGTTCGTTCTCGCGGAGGGGACGGGAGCCCTCTGGTACGAGCTTTGGGTCGCCCTGGCGTAGAAGTCCGAAGAAGTTCATTTCTGCCAAACAAATAACAAAATATGTTAGCCATTACAAAATGATTGAATAAGCTTTTTTGTGTGCGGATGCTAGCCTACCTTCACCCTGTCTTCTCCAAAATACAGGATATCTGTTGGACGGGCCGAAATAGCTGCGGCTAATCCCTAGCAAACATAGAAATGATTCGGGGAGGTTTCTATGGAAACTGGTCCTATTCATATCTATTTCTTGGGAGTGTCGAGGGTTGTATGTACTAGCGTGCGGTAGGGGGCCGTGGGATACCCAATGTCTAAAGGCATATTCAACCGGCCATACTATTGCGTCAATGAAAAAGTAGTGGTCATACCAGTTTTCAGCGAATCCATTGGCTTATTATGAGACTGGGGGCTGTTGGGGGATCGTTTCTTAAAGGATAACCAACCATTTACTATGCTGGGGGTGTAAAAAAGCCGTAATAGTTCTACGGTTGGGGGGAATCTTCTAGCACGGCACAGAATCTCGAATTGACTTATCTTACACGCGCCTATACAATGGAGCTGACTAATATGTACATCATAATATCCTAATAGATCTATGAGGAAACGGGTGAATGGAATGCGGTAGTTGGCCGCATCGAAAAGGCGAGTGTAAAGGCCAATCTTACCCTCCG
This sequence comes from Glebionis coronaria, assembly GCA_025667525.1. Lineage (NCBI taxonomy): Eukaryota > Viridiplantae > Streptophyta > Magnoliopsida > Asterales > Asteraceae > Glebionis > Glebionis coronaria. The sequence continues at coordinate 334,168 of JANFOE010001876.1, read as the reverse complement.
GAGCCTCAGTTATGAGGTCTTTGGCGCCAGGCAGTGAGGGGTGTAGGTTGGTAGGGATGAAATAATTGGTACAAAAGTGATCTAGTTGTTCCAGGGTCATTACATTAAGCACGGATCCAATTGTGAGGATGTTTCTGTGAGCCATTACTGAATAAAAATGTAAGGGCGTGGTGCTCTAACCTGCGGTATGTGCGTGATTGATTGAAGCTAAGAAGAAAGCTTTAATGGCAGAAATGGAGATAAGAACTATGTGTTTCACACAGCCGTAGGGGTGGCTTATTTATAGGGTTGCCTCGTGGGTCATGGCCTGTTGGATGTGTGACACGTGTCTGCCACTATTCTTAATCGTGTGGTTAGGGGGCAAGTGGCAAGTGAAACATCAGGCGGGACCCACGGGTCACTTCTGACTCAAACGTTTACGCTGCTCGAGGCTCTGACTGTTTGCACTTTTGTCAGTCAGAGTAGCAGGTGAATAGTTATTAATGTCGGGATATGCGGCTCTTAAGTAAGACTTGGCATTTAATGCTATATTTAATTTGTCTCGGTCGCCACGAGCGGCTGAGATAATAATGGAATAAATTCCTAAGACAGGTTGCCACGTGCGGCCAAAACAAATTCTTGGACAACTTATCATTTCTTATTTTTCTTGGTACGTCCAGGGAGCATCTTGGTAGTCTAGAGGTTACGCCTATGGTTGTAACAACTAGACTGGGGGGACATGATGACGTATAGTCCCCAGCCGGGTCATGAACCCGGCCCACGGGTACTACCCATATCCGGCCCATCACATATGGGTGGGAATAATGTTATTTAAGCTTATGGACTTGGATGAACAGTAACCGCACACACGTGTGCGGCCCATGGCCCGGCATGACCGGTGCAGGGTTAGACAGAATCATATTCTATCTCTGAATGTGATTTACTCCAAAGAAGGAGATATTCACTCACCATAATTAGAAGATAACAATCAATCTAATTCTGGTGCTTATCTCTTCCTTGGGGCCGAAGTATCAGTGACAGCCCATTAAGGTTTCACTGCCTATAAAAGGAACCCTCAAAGGTTCCACAAAGGGATTACATTCTGTACTCTCAACTCACATAAAACCCTAACCGATTACTTACTCTCACGCCGGAGTCTAATCGTGGGAAACCCTCCCACGGTAAGCCTAACGCGTATTGTTTAGTGTGCAGGATCCCAACCAAATAGTTCACTTGGTGCAGGAGCCGGAGCCCAGCCAACCCGAATTGAGCCTAATTTGGGTCTAGCAAGGATCACCCAACTTTTTGCATCAACAATAACTTAATATAATATGCATAACATAACTTGTCCAGAATTATACAAATTAAAACATGATACAACATAAAAAAAAACTAAAACTACAAGTACATATTAGTACAATATGGTTACGTTTTCACAAAAAATATGTTTGTGTTTTTTTTTAATTAATATCATGCATTTAAAGTTATTACAATTAATAAGGGTAATAAATATGGTTAAATTCAAGAGACCATTTTTTATGAATCTCTTAACATACATAAAAATGAAATTAATTAATAATTTAATGTTTTTTTAATGAGATTAGTGTCATCTTAATTCAACTAGTATATCTAAAGGTCTAAAACACTTTTTATTTTAACAATTATAAGATACTACACTACTATAACTAAAATCTCTCTCTCTCTCTCTCTCTCTCTATATATATATATATATATATATATATATATATATATATATATATATATATATATATATATATATATATATATATATATATATATATATATATATATATATATATATATATATATATATATATATATATATATATATATATATATATATATATATATATATATATATATATATATATATATATATATATATATATATATATATATATATATATATATATATATATATATATATATATATATATATATATATATATATATATATATAGATATATATATACACACATAACAACAAGTTTAAACATTTAATAAAATGTAATACACGAGATAATGCTCCTAAGTCTGTTTTTAAATATTCCAATATGTACGGTTGTAAATCAGTTTTTATTACGTGGCCAGTCAGTTGTCTAAGTAGCCATAATAGACTAAGTGGTTCATAATTATCAATTTACTATGTAAAGATAGTATGCTCAAGTAGAAATTTAACACTTCGTGAAATTATATGAAGGTGGCAATAATTAAGTTCTAGAGTCATTGTGTACAATGGTTTATAAAACCAAAGTGGTTCAATCGGGGATTTATAATATAAAGCTATATTATAATAGTTATCAATTAATTATAAGAAAATAATCAGCATATAAGCTTGAACTGATTCACAATCAATCGTGTAGGATTTTTAAAAATCCCAGTATAAGATTTTTAGGGTTTATTTAGACTTCATTACAATATCAACTTGTTTTTAGACAGTTTATTAATGTTACTGTGTTCTAGTTAAATACATCGTTGTACAAGTATTAATAACTCCCATTTAAATTTGTTATTAATAATACTGTTTAAGTAAAAGTATTTTACTTAAAATGGTTGTATTTTACTTTTGTAATCTAAGTACATTAAATTTTCATAACTCATATGAAAAGTTTATAAAAGTAATAATACCTTGTTTAATTTAAATGACGTTTCTAGTCCATTTAGTTTAGGATTCCCTCAAGTTTTAATACATTAAATGAAATAAGGGTTCTAGGATTTGCTTAAGTTTTGGTTATTGGCAAAACAAGTCCCTCCATGTTTTACTAAATGTACACTTTCCGGTTCTTAACAGTTTTAGTCCTTAGGGCTTCTAGTATTTTCGGGATACGCTAAAAACAGTCCCTCTAGTTAAAATTAGGTTTTATAACTTTCATTTAATGGCAAGAAAAATTCCTAGAGCTCCTAAATGTTTCGGCTAATTACACAATTAGTCCTTAGAGTCATAAAATGACAATTTAACTTTCGAGAATTTACAAAAGTGGTCCTTAAGGTTGAATAAGTCGCGAATGGCATTTATTAATCACTAGACTTTCAAATGTTTACAATATTAGTCCATTAAATTTATGTTTCATCAAAACAGGTTTCTAATGTCACGATTTTAATCCATATGCTTTATGAATTTACATTTTTAGTCCAAAAGTTTTTATAAGTTATATTCTTGATACAAAAACTTTATTTAAGTATAACATAACTAAGTGGGCTTATTAAGTGTGCCAAAAGAGCCAATGGGCTTCCCAAAAGAGCCACCTAATTCCATAATTACGTGGAAGGATCTCGTTTCCAAATTCGTTAATCATTTTTTCCCACCGTCTAAGAGGACGTTTTTAAAAAACGAGATTACGAGATTTGAACAAAAATCAAATGAATCTTTTAGAGACGCGTGGGATCATTTTAAGGAATTTCTTAGGCAATGTCCTCACCATGGATTTTCCGAGTTGCACCAAATCGACACGTTTTATAACGATCTTAGTTTTTAAGAACAAGATTCGTTGAATTCCGCCGCCGGTGGCAACTTTTTGTGTTAAACTCCAAATGACGCTTTAATGATTATCGAGAATAGATCCAAAGTTTACCAACTCCACAACACACCGAGTGTTGCCAATGTCGCCAATGTTAGTAAATCTAATCGCGACATTGAGAGGGTTGATGCGAAAGTCGATATGTTGACGAATGTGTTTACGTCGTTCTTAATCGAGATGAAAAAGAAAGACGCTACCGCTACGGTGAAAGCGGTTGAGGCATCATGTCGTTGTGTGGTGGACCTCATAATTATTACGAGTGTGCGGCTACGGAAGGCCAAACGTCGAGTGTAAACGTGTTAAACAAAAATTTTCAAAATCAAAACAACGCGGGTCCATCACAAGGCAATTATAACTAAAGGCAACAATTTTTCGAATCAAACCGAAACAAGTTTCAAGGAAATAATCAACAAGGAAATTAATATTGAGTATTTGCAAGTTCGTTTACTCTCGACTCAAGACTAATTGAAAGGCCTACTAATATCAAGCTTTAAATTGTTTTTGGTTGTTACGAGTTATTTGGTTTCTAGGTCTAATTCAAACAAGCACGTAAAAAGAGAAAATATTATTTAACTATTTATACGTAAAACAAAGTGCAATTACCAATTAACATTCACAAAGTACAAGTTTTCAATGCATGAAATGTAAAAGTGCTTGAAATGTAAACAAAATGAAGGTATAGGGACTAAAAGTTTAAAATCAGAAACTATAGGGACCAAATATGTAAAACATAAAAAACTAGTCAACAAACTTAACAAACTTCAAAACTAGCTAATAAATATTGCAACAAACATAAATTAAGGGACAAAGTATTGCAAACCCTAAAAAGATGAACTTTCAAAGCTAATTACAAAAGTTTAGGAAAGCTAGGGACCAAAGTGCAAATTAAGTGTTAACTTTTCACAAAACGGGCTAAGCAACTCGAATAAGCTAGATTGAGCTTATTTCTTAACCAAAATCGTTCTGGTTTTCACTAAAATTCTTAAAATTGAAAATAAGCTAAGCTTGCAAAAGGATTTTGTCTAAAAGCTATTAAACCTCGATTTAGCTAATCTCAATAAGCTAACAATAAGCCCAAAAGAAATCCAGTCATCCACAATTCGATTTTCTAGCAAAATCTGATTAATCAAGCCTCAAAAAGCTTGGAATGTCTTTTAGAATTGCAAATGTTCAACAGAATAAGCTGTAATCTTTAATAAGCCAAAAACAGCTTATTTGACCAAAGTTTGACCAAAAATTCAATAAGCTGAAAATCTAAAAAACTACTCATGACATGTTTGCTAATGGATTTGTAAAAGAAAATGGACTGATTAATGAAGTAGATTAAGAGAACTAGGAAAACAGAATGCTATTGTTCACAGAAACTGCAATTTGGTCTAGAGCTGATTAATTAGCCAAGAACTCACTCAAATCTTGATACTGTCTAATTTCCTATAAAAGACTAAAAGTTTATATGTTCAACTTCAAATGGAAGCAAGATTTAGCAAAATTCATCAAGAAACAAAGAAATGCTATTGGATCAAAGTTCACTAGTTTTGACTGATAAATTTTATAAAAGACTTGACCCAAACTTTTTAAATCCAATTTTCCTTTTTGACCTTTATTTGACTACAAACTTTACCAAAAAGACTCACACTAACTGACTTAGTGTAAATGAACACTTCACAACTAGTTTTTCCAACTGAATCACCAAAAATGACTTGATCCAAACACCACTTTCATAAGCTGTCAAGAAATTTATCAAAGACTTATTGAGCAATAGACTAAGAAAGTTTAAGGCACCTATTGAAACTTGATCAAATGATGGAATGAAGTAGTATAGAGCCAAAAACTATCAGGTTCACTTGTTAAACAACAATTTGCCTACCAATGAACTAATACTGATGAAAATACCAAATTTGACCAAGAAAACTGAATGAAAAGCTATAGAACTACAATTACACTATCAAATCAACAATCTTACACTACAATCAACGTAATCACTCAATCAGTTCAGCAGATCAGAGTTACACTATGAATTGAGCATGCATAGACAGTTTAGGGGAATTTAAACAAGGAACAAAAAACTTTTTAGCTATGAGCCACCACTGATGGAGTAGAGAGGCGCTGAGCCTTCTAATCAAAAAACGTCCTAAATGAACAACCAATCACCATCATCTCATCACCATAACCTGCTGCAATCATCTACCCTGCTACACTGCTACAATTGGACTGAAAATGGATTGGAAATGGATTTTGAACCAGCTACAAGTCTTTAATTCATAAAAAAACTTCCATTGATCATGGATGATCAATAGAAACAACATAGTTCATAAGGAGTATGATAATGAGAGTATGTGAATGAGACTGAGTAAAAATGAATGTTGAATTTCATTAATGGTGAAAAAGAGGTTACAAAGTTGTTACTAAATGACTAACTAACTCTTAGGTGGTTGTCAAACACCTAAGAGTAGTAACTAACTACTTTGAATGACTGGAAATGAGAGGAAATTAAGAAGTGTGTGTTTTCACACCTACAAGCTGGTTGCACAAATGAGATAGCTAGGACCTATTTATAGAGTGAGAATGAGAGTTTGTTAGGGATGATGATGTTTGTAGCTAATCACTGAGCTCCACGTGTCTTCAATCTTTCAATTGTAAATTCTAGCTTATGAACACATTTGGGGATTTTTGATTGAAGCACTTTCAATCCAATTAAGTTGTTGGGTTGAGTTCCTTGCTTGATTCTGGGCACTTTTCATGTTTATATCATCACTTGATATTCAGTGTAGCAAAATCCCTTTCATGGGTTTGAATTTCTTTGATGAAGACACGTGGCAATGTATGATTCGTCTGATAATGCTCAGACGGATTTTTATCCAAATTGGATATAATCAACATTGCATGGCATGATTTCATTGGTGGAAATAATGCTGGGTGGGTTTTACTGTTAAGATTGCCTCATTAATGCTGGCGGCTGTAGGTGGGATGAGTTGGTGATCCCTGTCACCCTCATTCTTCTTTCTCATTGGTTGATGAAGCTATTACTCGGATCAAGCCCAAAAGTATTTTCAAACTTGGCAGATTTAGCCCCTAAACTTAGCAGATTCTTCATTAGAGTTTGGAACTTCATTTCTTTGACATATTTGATCCTTCAAGCTTCAATCTTGTTCATAAATCTCCCTTTGACATGTTGACTTGAATATTGACCATATTTGACTTTGATCTTTGACTTTCTCAAAATTGCACTTTAGTCCTTCATCTTTTGAATGTTGTCAAGATAGGTCCTTTTCTTTACAAGGCTTGTCACTTTTGATCATTCTCTTGTCTTTTCTTCATCTTTATAACTTGATTTCACTTGTTTGCTCCAAATTTGTATCCTTGTTACCTAAACAAGCACAAACACAAAACATACCCCATAATACTACTTTATTGTATAAAAGTTAGGTATTTGCTATGTGTTTTAGGGCGATTTATGATATTATTGATATGAGATTTTACTCATATCAAATCCCCTACACTTGATCATTATCATGACCTCATGCAATGCCATATTTTAAAACACCAATTTACATTTTTCTCATAATTTAGCCACCTTGGCCAATATGGAATGCTTTTACACTACTCTACACATGCATGATTTTGATTTTATACTCGTATACCCCCACTTATTATGCCTCTAAAACCGATTATTATTTGAGCAAATTGCTTGGGAGCAAATTTGTCATTATTTAAAGCGTGAAATATATGAAATGTAAAATCTCAAAATAAGGAAGCAAGGTTTTAATCCTATGTAATCTTCTCATCCATTACATGAAAAACCGCCCACAATTTATATAAGTCCGACTCAAGAGTAATAAGTCATTCGCCTTATGTGTAGGATCCTTATGTCATGCATTAATAAGTAGCTACACACTCGTTAAGGAAAGAAAAATAAAACTCACGCAATAATTTATATCCTCCGCCTTTTTGGGACTTTGGATCTTCAATCCCGCAATCTGTCAAGGTAATATTAAGCAACTATCAAATCCCCATAACCCTTGTGAGAGTAATATTGGAATTTAATAGTCACTATAATTAACACTTCACTGCCCCTCTTGGGAGTCTTGTATAATTATTATTTTTTTCTTTTTCTCATTTTTTTTCTAGCCACTCATTTTTTTTCATAAGCCGCTCTTATTTTTTTTATTCCTTACAAAGAAAGTTGAAAAGAATAAAATTAAAAACACCCGCTAAGTATTAAGCATGACATATGTCTATTACACATAAAACGTTCTAACTTAGAATCTTAAGACGTACTAATACCAACCAAAAATGATTAGTCCAAAATGCATAAGAGACTACAAACAGATTAAAACCGTTCTTGATTATTTAATAACATATATACATACGTTGACAAGAAAGTAAAGGTTACGAAAGGGGATATAAAAGTCACAATTAATTAATATGAGGTTTATCTAGCCCTTTACACTTATTTCAAACTCTATCATCTCTTGTTCTCCACAGTTTAGAATCTCAAATAATGAGACTAGTGGATGCTTAGCCTAATAAACCAATAAAGGTCTACATGGTTAAGGCTACTAGCTAGAGTAAACTTAGATAAGCAAACTTGGATTGAGTCAAAGTATCCATGGCGGGCCTAATATGTCAAAGAAGTCTAAATTTGTTAAACCTTATCCTTTATTATATTTTTTCCTTTTTATATATTTTTGATGAAAAATAAAAGAAGAAATATATACAATGAAAATATGTTATGCAAATGAAAAACGATTAATGCAAAAATTATAAATGCATATTTTTTGGTGGCCAAAGTAATCAAAAATTTAAAAAATGTTTGAAAAATTAATTTCTAAGTTATCATGAAGTCAATGGCAAAGTTCTAGGTAAGGTCACGTCGATAGAAGACCCCCTACACTTAAGATAAACATTGTCCTCAATGTTTAAGAGTATTGGAGTAAACGCCCCTACACTTATGACATTGAGTAATTTGCTTAACCCAAGCTAAGAAAAGATCAACTATAGTGAATTCATTTTTAAGCACAATAGGGTTACGAGAAATCACAATAGTAACAAAGTGAACCGGATACAAGGGCCTCCTCCATAAGCTCCAATGCACATGATGAGAGAGAGCAACCCTACAAACAACATGAATACAAAAGGAAGGTCTCCCCCTACACTTATCCTCAACTCTATACCCTTATTTCTATCCTACCACAATCTATGTCTAAAAACTCTAAGCCTAGTTATTCAAGCTTGATTTATGGAGTCTGTAGCTCGACTCTTCCCACACTTAAAAGTGTCTAAAACCTATCATGGAGAGCAAAAGTTTTACCCTTTTTAAGAAAAATCTCCATTATGAGGTAAAGCAAGTTTTCAATTATCAAAACTCCATAAATATCCCCCCGGATTAAATACATAATTACCATCCCACCTATTACACAATCCAACAACTAACTTCCCAAGCAATGGTGAAAAGAGTGAGGTGTTGTTCTCCATAATGGTTGCCCATATGTTCTTCCAAAGGTGATAAGGTGATACTCTTAAATCTCTCACAAGTTTTCCTTTTATTGCATCAGGCGGATACTGAGATGGTTTATCAAGCTCTATACCAGGATCAAAAATCCTTTTCTTGATGGGAAAACAACAAGTGTCGGTTGCCTTAAAAGATTCCCCCTTATAGTTTACATGTTGAGAGAAAGGTTGTGAGTAATTGGTATCAACAAGCTCTTAGAAGGAACCATCATTACTTGTTTTTCTTTGTCACTTTGAAAGGTTGAGGTGGAAAGGAGAGAAGGTAAAGGATCTTCATGTAATAGAGAATCTAGAAAGAGTATGTATCCCTCCTTGTCAACATATCCAAGAGTGTACTCAAAAGGTATATCAACCTCTAAAAACTCATCACAATCATCCATAATAGAATCCTCATCATCACCATAAACATCATAGGTTGGTATGTCAAAGATTGGTGACTCCTCAAAACTCAAGGAAGTGTGATCATCCAAGAATGGAGATTCACAAGTGGAGAACTCATCATCAATATAATCATCATATATTGGTGTATCACAAAGAGAAGGTTCATCATCACTAAAATCCTCATTGGTTTCTTCATCATGGTGGAAAAGTGGGTTATCAAACGATGTCTCAAAAAGAGGATTGGAATGAATCACAGAATCACCAAAGTTAAGCTCTTGAGGTTCATGAAAATCCAAAGATGAGGTAATGGATGCAATGGTATCAACATAAGGAGGATCATAATTTCCACTTGTGCAAGCTTCATAAAAATATTCATCACAAACTTCATCAAGGATATCATCTTGTTTTTCGTCCTCATTAACAACATCAATATGCTTCACCGTTTAGGGCTCATTAGATTCCTTTGACAACTTTCCCATGTTAAACACAACTCTTTCATCTCCTACCCTCATTGTAAGTTCACCTTCCGCCACATCTATAAGAGTACGACCCGTTCTTAAAAATGGCCTACCAACAATAAGAGGAACTCTCGGATCTATATCATAATCAACCACCACAAAATCCACGGGGAATGTGAATCTATCTACTCCAACAAAAACATCCTCTGCAATTCAAACCAGATAGGTTATTGAACGATTGGCTAATTCAAGTGTCATCCTAGTAGGAGTGAGCTTGGGAAGTGAAAGTCTTTTCCAAACCGATAATGGCATGAGACTTATGCTTGCCCCTAGATCCGCTAGTGACATGCAATTTTCCACCGCCGAGAAATTGTAAGGAATCAAAAACCTCCCCGGGTCTCTAAGCTTAGTAGGCAACTTTTTAAGCAAAACTACGGAGCAATTTTCATTTAAGGAAGCATTAGGTAAATCCACCAATTTCTCCTTGTTAGAAAGAAGGTCCTTGATCATCTTAGCAAATTTAGGCATATTGGTTAAGGCTTCCGCAAAGGATATGTTTATGTTTAGTTGCTTGAACATCCTCAAAAACTTTGACACTTGAATATCATCCTTATTCTTAACCTTTTCCTTTCTCATTCTTGATAGGGTATGGGAGACTTGGTTTTGGTTGAGGTTGAGTGGTTGATGACGGATTTTCTTTGTTGGGTTCTTTATTGATAGGTGTGGAAGTTGAAGGAATAGAAGGTGTAGGTGCTGAGGTTGTAGAGCTAGAAGGTGTTGATGTTGATGGCTTATCACAAGGTGGAACCATAGTAGGCTATACCAAAGTAGGTGAAGGATCATGAGTTTTCTTTCCACTTATTGTTGTGATAGCATTGACATTAGCCCTTGGATTTGTTTTTGTGTTTGAAGGTAAAGCTCTTTGTGGTCTTTGATTAAGAAGCATCATAAATTTCTTGTTAGTCTCCTCATTCATAGCTTTTATTTTATCTTGTGTTCTCTTTTCACTTTCACGAATTCTTCTTTCGGTTTCTTGGTTCATCTTTTGGAGTAACTCAAAGGGATCATTTTGCCCATATCCTTGATATTGACCTTGATGGTATCCTTGATTATGAAAGGGTGGAGGAGGTTGGTTAAATCCTTGATTGGTTGTATGAAAGTTATTTCCTTGATGTTGAAAGTTGTTGGGTGCTCTATAGTTGTTTCCTTGGTAGCTTAGCCTAGGCCCTTGATTTCTTTGAAGAAATTAAGGAGGGTTAGGTTGAGTTTGGGGGTGAGTGGATGGGGTGGAGAGCCGGCTAGAGCAAGGTAGTTATTTGACTTGTAAGAGAGATTGTTTGGGTTGATGTTAGGTTTGAAGTGCTCTCTATGTTCATCTTGATAAGCATAACATTCACCTTAGTAATTTTGAACCTTGTCACATTGTAGGTAAGAATGAGGACCTCCACAAGTCTCACATGATGTAGCAATGGCATTCATATTATTGGTAGAAGCTTTGTCAAGGTGATTTCACAAAGTCTCAAGAGTGTATCATTCATAGTATCAAACGTTTGAGAGAAAATCTTATCAAATTGTGGAGTAACACCCTCTTGCACCACATGGACCCTCTCATCAATTTGGTTATTTGTTTGAACCATGGATTTAGTCTTAATAACGTCCCATGCCTCGTGAATGGATTTGGAAAGAATATTCCCACCTGCGGAGGAGTTGAGGGAATCTTGATGATGTGGTCTTAATCCATTGTAAAAGGTATTGATTTGGTGAACTTCATTGAATCCATAATTGGGGCATTTTATCAATAACTCCTTATACTCTTCCCAAGCATCACTAAAGGTTTGGCTAGGTTTTTGTTGAAATCCAATAATTAGGTTTCTCAAAGTCGTGGTCTTAGATGAAGGAAAGAAGTTGTTCAAAAACTTCTTAGTAAAGTCATCCCAAGTGAGAATGCTCTTAGGTGGTTGTTTATCTAGCCAATACTTAGGATTTCGCTCTATGGAGAATGGAACTAAGATCAAATTAATGGCATCATGGGGAACTCCATTGTACTTAAGGGTATTGCAAAGAGATAGAAACTTCTTGATATGATCATGTGGATCATCATTAGGTCTCCCCAAAAATGGTGTGTTTGAAACTAAGGTAATCATGGATGTATTAAGCTCAAAGGTGTTTGCGGGTATCTCAGGTATAACAATAGCATCGGCATATCCTTGCACATTTGATTGGAAGTGCTCCATCAAAGGTCGATTGTCAACGGCGGCCATGGCTTCTTGTGTGTTGTCCAAAGCACGATTCTCGGGATCGGCTTGATGGAAGGTGTTGTTCTTACTCTTTCTCTTTTTCTTCCTTTTGGGAGGAAGGGGTTGTACACCAAAAGGTATTTGTGCACGCCCTCAGGTGAGCATGCAACTCAAATCAAGGAGTGAGAGAGAAGCTCTCGTTCAACTTTGGAAAAGAAGGCATTACCCTTTCTGAGGTTCAATAAGTAATATCCACAAGAAAGTATAGTATATGTAAGTAATACTTGGGTTTAAGTCCCCCAATCAAGTTTTCCTTCTTAGAATACGCACTAGTGAACGGGGGGTTAGGTGGCACTAAGCACTTAAGTACCTATTAACCCTTAGACGACATTTTATAGCATGTCACCTTTCTATTCACTTTGTAGTTTGTATTCTTCGAATTCTTGCCTATTGGAAGTAGTTATCTATTCTTGCTTTAATTAAATTTGATCGATACACGTGTCAAGGACCGGAACGCTCCCGAACACGATGTATTGCAAAAGCAATACTTATGGAAGTATGTGTATTGACTGTTCGTATACGTATACATATCTATGTATAATAATATATCAAAAATATTTTTGTATCTATTGGGTTTTTAAAGAAAATACTATATGTACGTAAAAACCGATGAAAACCAATAATATATATTTTTGGGTCTAATCTTTTACGAAAAAGATTACTTTTGGATTTTTTATTTTTTTGGTTCAATTCTTTAGGAAAAGAATTGATTTTGTTATTTTTTTTTGTTTTTATATTTTTATATTTTTTTATCTTTTCAATTTAGGATACGTAAAAGTAACGTCCACTCGGGGAACGAATCCCAAAATCTAATCAAAAACCGTCAATCAATAGTCTCTCGTAATGTCATGAACCGGCAGCGGCGCTATTTAATATTGAGTATTTGCAAGTTCGTTTATTCTCGACTCAATACAAATTGAAAGGCCTACTAATATGAAGCTTTAAATTGTTTTTGGTTGTTACGAGTTATTTGGATTCTAAGTCTAACTCAAACAAGCACGTAAAAAGAGAAAATATTATTTAACTATTTTTTCGTAAAGCAAAGTGCAATTACCAATTAATATTCACAAAGTACAAGTTTTTAATGCATGAAATGTAAAGTGCTTGAAATGTAAATAAAATGAAGGTATAGGGACTAAAAGTGTAAAATCAGAAACTATAGGGACCAAATATGTAAAATATAACAAACTAGTCAACAAACTTAACAAACTTCAAAACTAACTAACAAATATTGCAACAGACTGAAATTAAGGGACCAAATAATACAAACCCTAAAAAGATGAACTTTTAAAGCTGATTACAAAAGTTTAGAAAAGCTAGGGACCAAAGTGCAAATTAAGTGTTAACTTTTAACAAAACGGGCTAAGTAACTCGAATAAGCTAGATTGAGCTTATTTCTTAATCGAAATCGTTCTGGTTTTCACTAAAATGCTTAAAATTGAAAATAAGCTAAGCTTGCAAAAGGATTTTGTCTAAAAGCTGTTAAACCTCGATTTCGCTTATCTCAATAAGCTAGGGACCAAAGTCCAGTCATCCATAATTCGATTTTCTTGCAAAATCTGATTTATCTAGCCTCAAAAAGCTTGGAATGTCTTTTTGAATTGAAAATGGTTAACAGAATAAGCTGTAATCTTTAATAAGCCAAGAACAACTTATTTGATCAAAGTTTGACCAAAAATTCAATAAGCTAAAAATCTCAAAAACTACTCATGACATGTTTGCGAATGGATTTGTAAAAGAAAATGGACTGATTAATGAAGTAGATTAAGAGAACTAGGAAAACATAATGCAATTGTTCATAGAAACTGCAATTTGGTCCAGAGCCGATTAATTAGCCAAGAAATCACTCAAATCTTGATACTGTATAATTTCCTATAAAAGACTAAAATTTTATATGTTCAACTACAAATGAAAGCAAGTTTCAACTAAATTCATCAAGAAACAAAGAAATGCTATTTGATCAAAGTTCACTAGTTTTGACTAATGAATTTTATAAAAGACTTGACCCAAACTTTTTAAATGCAATTTGCCTTTTTGACCTTTATTTGACTACAAAATTTACCAAAAAGACTCACACTAGCTGACTTAGTGTAAATGAACACTTTAGAACTAGTTTTTCCAACTGAATTACCAAAAATGACCTGATCCAAACACCACTTTCAAAAGCTGTCAATAAATTTATCAAAGACTGATTGAGCAATAGACTAAGACAGTTTAAGGCACCTATTGAAACTTGATCAAATGATGAAATGAAGTAGTATAGAGCCAAAAACTAACAGGTTCACTTGTTAAACAACAATTTGCCTACCAATGAACTAATACTGATGAAAATACCAAATTTTACCAAGTAAACTAAATGAAAAGCTGTAGAACTACAATTACACTAGCAAATCAACAATCTTACACTACAATCAAGCTAATCACTCAATCGGTTCAGCAGATAAGAGTTACACTATGAATTGAGCATGCATAGACAGTTTAGGGGAATCTAAACAAGGAACAAAGAACTTTTTAGCTATGAGCCACCACTGATGGAGTAGAGAGGCGCTGAGCCTTCTAATCAACAAAACGCCATAAATGAACAACCAATCACCATCATCTCATCACCATAACCTGCTACAATCATCTTACCTGCTACACTGCCACAATTTGACTGAAAATGGATTGCAAATGGATTCTAAACCAGCTACAAGTCTTCAATTCATCAAACAACTTCCATTGATCATGGATGATCAATAGAAACAACACAATTCACTAGGAGTATGATAATGAGAGTATGTGAATGAGATTGAGTAAAAAATGAATGTTGAATTTCATTAATGGTGAAAAAGAGGTTACAAAGTTGTTACTAACTGACTGACTAACTCTTCAGTGGTTGTCAAACACCTAAGAGTAGTAACTAACTACTTTGAATGACTGGAAATGAGAGGAAATTAAGACGTGTGTGTTTTCACACCTACAAGTTGCTTGCAAAAATGAGCTAGCTAGGACCTGTTTATAGAGTGAGAATGAGAGTTTGTTGCGGATGATGATGTGTTGTAGCTAATCACTGAGCTCCACGTGTCTTCAATCTTTCAGTTGCAAATTCTAGCTTATGAACACATTTGGGGGTTTTTATTGAAGCACTTTCAATCCAATTAAGTTGTTGGGTTGAGTTCCTTGCTTTATTCCGAGCACTTTTCATGTTTATATCATCACTTGATATTCAGTGTGGCAAAATCCCGTTCATGGGTTTGAATTTGTTTGAAGATGACACGTGGCAATGTATGATTCGTCTGATAATGCTCACACGGATTGTTATCCATATTGGATATAATAAACATTGCATGGCATGATTTCATTGGTTTAAATAAAGTTGGGTGGGTTTTACTGCTAAGATTGCCTCATTAATGTTGGCGGCTGTAAGTGGGATGAGTTGGTGATCCATGTCACCCTCATTCTTCTTTCTGATTGGTTGATGAAGCTATTACTCGGATCAAGCCCAAAAGTATTTTCAAACTTGGCGGATTTAGCCCCTAAACTTAGCAGATTCTTCATTTGAGTTTGGAACTTCATTTCTTTGACATATTTGATCCTTCAAGCTTCAAACTTGTTCATAAATCTCCAGTTGACTTTTTGACTTGAATATTGACCAGATTTGACTTTGATCTTTGACTTTCTCAAAATTGCACTTTAGTCCTTCATCTTTTGAATGTTTTTAAGATAGGTCCTTTTCTTTGCAAGGCTTGTCACTTTCGATCCTTCTCTTGTCTTTTCTTCATCTTTATAACTTGATTTCACTTGTTCGCTCCAAATTTGTATCCTTGTTACCTAAACAAGCACAAACACAAAACATACCCCATAATATTGCTTTATTGTATAAAAGTTAGGTATTTGCTATGTGTTTTAGGGTGATTTGTGATATTATTGATATGAGATTTTACTCATATCAAATCCCCTACACTTGATCATTTCCATGACCTCATGCAATGCCATATGTAACACTCTCAAATTTCATATCGGTACAGCGGAAGAGTCTTTTAGAGTGTTATGGGATAGCACAATAACTCCAATCATAGACAACACATAAAAATGGTTGTACAAGGTTCAACATACATTCATTCGATAAAAAGTTTTAAGTGTACAACAGGTCCCAAATTATACAGGTCATTAAGTATACAAAACATAGATCGAATGAACATTTTTATTATTATGTGGGCCATCAGAATCGATCTCCATCCGAATTACCTTCAAGCACCTGAAATAAAAACATGCAAAAATCATATCATCGAATGCCGAGTGAATTCATAGAGTTTAATAAAACCGTTATATAAAACAATCGTTGAAATCCGAACACAAGTATAATATCATAAGTAAGTCCTCGTATTGCTAGTCAGGCAATATATAAGCAAAGCATACATCTTAAACAGTCCATGAGACCGTAGCCTCAATATTACCATTATAGGTAATATTATTATCGTTATTCGTATCATTATTAAATCATATTGGATTATTATTAGCCGCATAACATTGTCACCTTACTATCACAACAACGGGCCGCGAACCCGACAAACAATTTGCCCATCTAAGTTAGCGTGTCGTCACAAAAATCACGCTATGTAAATCTTCTCATACATAAATTCGCTTACCAATCAATGTGGTACGACGGGGATCAACCGTCAAGGCGTGAACTAGGGTGATCGTCCCTAAATAGTAATATCATATGCATAAGCGTCTACCAAATCCCGGTAGTTCACAATTCATGCTAATGGGACTTTGAATGACATAACCTAACTACTAATAATCCTTTTTATCTCTTTTATTGGGTCATCGCATCATTCGGGTCCATATCATTAAGCATACCATCGGGACTACTTGTGTTCTATTTTTATCAAAAACTAGCATGTTATCTCCCTCGCGGGTTTACAAATCATTTTATAAAACATTTAAAAGAGTGCGAGGCTATGAACTCACGTTGATAATGAAAGGCGGATTATCGGCTACGGGCATGCTTCGGTCACGGAAACCTATATAAATAATAATCGGTCTTAGACTTTTGTCCAATGACTTTATCAAAATAACAAGTATACATATGATGATTTTATACATATGATGATGATCAAGTAGGTTTATATATTCTTATTTACTCATTTTAGTGTTTATGTATTGGTAACTTTTTACTCGTTTACTAGTTTTACCAATTTACATGTTTTAGGTCCAATAAGCCTATTATAAGTACATTAACTTGTATTAATCCATTTTATACTTGTATTATCAGTATTATAATTTTACATGTTGGGCCTAAGTGGGTTAAGCCTAATAAGTAAATTTTATAAGTGTTTAGCCCATTTAGTTGGATTAATAGTCCAATAATGCTAACTTAGCTCGTTAATGTCCGTATGTTATAAAGTTCGGGTTTTATCGGTTTTTACTTGTATTAGGTACTTATATATCAGTATATGACTTTTAAAAAGTTTACATTAGACAGGTCCGATCGTCTAAGTTTTAATTGGCGAAAATCGTAAATTTTACGGTAATAGCCGAAAAGACGTAAAAATCATGTTTATAATTTTTATAACTTATACAACTTATTCAACTACAATTTTTATAATATTTCCATTTGTTTCACCTTATAAATATTTATATAAATGAAATATATAAGTTAGTGGGTTTTAATTTCACATTTTATACTATATTATTTTGAGTGCTTATATAATAGTATTAAACTTTAATTTCACCAAATCTGATTTTTAGTTTCATCTTCACCATTTTTATCATATCTTGAGTTCTATAAGGAAATAGAAGCTCATTTTTGGATGTCATAAACTTCATATTATTTTCTACAAATAAGTTGGTTATAGCTACTTCTCAATCCATGTCTAAGTATCCTTAACAGTCCCAACAAAACAGACTATTCAGATTGGTATACTAATTTTGTTTTGATCATATCTCACTCATTTTGATGATTCCATTGCATGGCCAACTCTCACATGTGTATGAAATCTAATACTTACTGTAAATTTATTCCACCATGCAATTTTATCAGTTTATAACTTGGTTACTTACTGTTTTTATACAGCCAACATTTTAAGCATGATTTTAACATTATTACCTATGGTTTTTCATCTCTTTAATCATATTTATCAACACTTGATCCCCACATAACATTTTTATCATCATATATTAATCATATACATATATAATAAGAAAGAAAATACATTTGATCTTTATAAAAATAACAAGAGAAATGGAAAGGATGATTTTCTTTACCAACCAAGATTATATCTTGTTTTTGGATGACAATAACTTAATGAACACCAAATATATCTTCAAGATCATCAACAAACAAGATTGTTTGTTGATAAATTAGCCCTAGGACACAAGAAAATCACCTTCTTTAATGTTAATATGATCACCAATCAATCAAGGCTTCAAGGTTTCTCCATGATATGAATAGATAACATAAGGTTTGTGGCTAGAATTGATCAAATGGGGTGTTTGATGGTGGATATGGGACGGAAAAGGGAGGAGGGTGAGAGAGTTTTTGAGTTGTTTTGCATGTGTGTGTGAGTGCAAATGGTATGTTTTAGTGGTTTTGTGGTTTGTGGAAAGTTGTAGCTTACATGTTAAGCTTATGCTTACATGTGTAAGCTTGTAGCTAAAACTTTGACACATCACTTGTGTGGTATCAAGTTTTCGCCGTCCCTTAGTAGTGGGGTGGGATAAACTTGTTTTGTCCCATCCTGCTAATTTACGGGTATTCCTCGATTCTAGTTTCCTCGATTTGCGTGCCCTCGGGTCGCTTTACGAAAAACGTTTTTATAAATTATGAATCAATGGCACAAAACATATCTAATAAAAATTGTCTCATCAAAAACGGAGTTCAAAAACGTAAATACGTAATCCTAAGGTTTCCGGTTTAGTCGTAAAGGACGCTAAATTATGCACGTAAGCCCAAATTTAAATCCGTAAATTGTGAGTTCATCAACCAACACAAAAATAAGTTTCAAAATATTATACGAGAAAATAATTCACTACCTGAAAATGTTAGATTGTCACACCATATTTTAAAATACCAATTTACATTTTCTCATAATTAACCCACCTTGGCGAATATGGAATGCTTTTACACTACTCTACACTATATGCTGCATGATTTTGATTTTATACAATGCAATGCAAAGGAAAGCAATTCTATTTATATCTTTTTAGATTTTCTTGAAATAGTTTTGTAGCAATTCGTAATTTTTGGATCAATATTTTTAACACGGCTTTTATTTATCATGTTTGTTTATAAAAAAAAAAAATAATAAAAAAAAAAATAAAAGTAAAAATAAAATAAATAAATAAATAAATAAAATATTGAATTCTCGGTTAACCAAAAAAAAAAAAGTTAGGGCTTTAAAATATAATTATTATTTATCTACAAAGTATATGTTCGTCATCGACCGTATTTGTCATCGTAATTATTTTCGTTTTAAAGGCATTCTTCTTAAATTTATGATAAATCTTTAAGTGTCGTTCGCTTATATACCGCGTTAACGTTTATTAAATAATAAAGCCCTCATTTTTATATCAAAATATCAACGTTCTCAGAATGCCAAAGTTTTTATTTTATATTGAACGTTTATTTTTCGTGTCTAACGCGTATCTTTTAAATCGCGTAACTTTTAAAAATATCGGGCTTTGATTATACCCGCTTCAAAAATTGTGAGACACATATTAAGCAATTAACCACACCTTAGCTCTACTAATATCTATATACATCCTAACAAAAACGTGTCTTGATGATATTATACTTGGAAATCATACAAATTGCATGTATAGACACCTGTCTATACATATGATAAGTTTAGATGTCATAGAAAATAACACCATCTCTTTACCCTTACAAGAATAAACATGCTCTCGTCATTTTTTTTATGTTTGCCGAGCAACACATACATAAACCGACCATAAATTGGATATTCTTAATCATTATAATAATGATAAATATTAAAGGCTTTGGTTAAAGACTCTTACTCTTGGATCATTGTATCTATAAAACAACATTGATCGTTGGGGGTGGAGTAAAAATATTATTTCCATGGACATATTAGGCTCAGAAGAAATAATATTTGGGTGGCTAGATTATTGGTTTTGAAGAAAAGTATTTTTAAAGATTTTGATCGGTCTATGTCGATTGTTGGGCATCTCGTTCTCGATCAATGAGCGTTTGATATCTTGTAAAATCGTGTATCGATTATTGAACGTTTGCTCATTGATAAACGTGTAATAGCTATATCAGGTGAGTTCATAGCCTCGCTTTTACTACTTTAATTGTTTTATTAAACCCGCGAGGGGATACATGCTACTTTTTACGAATGGACGCAAGTGCTTGAACTGTATGTTTATTTTATCTCTTTTAGTCATGAACCGTTAATTACTTGGACCGACTGTACTGGTCGAGTAAACGCGAATGCTGTGAATAGATCTATTGAGATTGACCTCTCCGTCCGGGTTTAACGGAAAACCGACTGGACACATTGTATTTGAAACTTGAACGGAATAACGGATGTTAATGTTCGGTTTCATGAGCTAAATGCGATAACTGATGCTATCTGACCTTGGAAACTGAATACTTGAAATCTTGTGGTCTACTGCTTTTACTTGTAAACCTATGAATTCACTCAACCGTTGTGTTGACATTTTAGCATGTATATCTCAGGTACTTAGGTTAAAGAGCAGCTGGAGCATGGAGTCGCACTGGATATTTTAAAGGCAATAAAGTACTGATTACCATTTGATAATCTTTTTGAAAATGTTGATTATCACATTATTGTGGGACCTTCTTGTAAACTCTGATTTTAAATTATTGAATGGACTAAACTTTTGAAATGCCTCTTTTAAGTGCGTGTAACTTGTGTGCTGTTCTATGAAGTAATACTCCCAATGACACTTCCGTTGCTATCCGAAATTTGGGAGTGTTACAGATTGGTATCAGAGTACTTGTTATAGAGAACTGGGTCATTTTTATGAAACCTGGACTATAACAGCCTTTGGATAAAAAAAAAAAAAAAAAAAAAATTTATTGCCAAGAAAACCATCCGTGCGCTCATGCTACCTGAAAGCTTGTGAAATATGTATATTGGTATAGTTATTTGTTTTTCATTAGTATGTTTATATGAAGGGATTATTTATATAAACACTGAGCTATTTTAAGACAATGTGGGTGAAGCAATAGTCTTGCTAAAGTTTTTCATAACTTTTATGACACTATCTTATATAAGCGTGAACTCACCATCAAGTGCCGATTCCACTGATTATTTACCTTTTGATTCCGAGTTTGAATACTCGTCTTGAGATTATTTCGTTCTATTGAAACTTTTAGTTGCCCTTCATCTCGTGCTTTGTGCAAAGGATGCTTAGGTAGCCTAATTTATAATAATCTTGTTGAAACGAATTCGTCACTCGTTTGAACAAGAAAATTATAAATTACCGAACCATTATTTTATAAATATTAATTAGATGGACCTGACGAACCCATGTAATTAATGATTTGTAAATGAGTGGGATTAATCATGTGCCATTAGCACAAATTATTTCATTTCGACTCGTACTTCAATTGTACTATTCATCCGCTATCTATCGCTATTCTAATTTGTATCGATATTATCTTATACGAATGACTATTTAATCTTTTTATATTTTGATGCATTTATATAGATTATTCCGAGCGTTTATCGACTCTTGTAAACTTAAAAGTACTCTCACCTTCTCGAACGTATAGCGAGCATGTAAAACAACCAAACTCTGGGACAGAGTTCTTTTAAGGTGGTTTGAATGTAGCAATTCGTAATTTTCGGATCAATATTTTTAACACGGCTTTTATTTATCATGTTTGTTTATAAAAAAAAAAATAATAATAATAATAATAAAAATAAAAATAAAAGTAAAAAAAAAAATAAATAAATAAATAAATAAAATATTGAATTCTCGGTTAACCAAAAAAAAAAAAAAAAAAGTTAGGGCTTTAAAATATAATTATTATTTATCTACAAAGTATATGTCCGTCATCGACCGTATTTGTCATCGTAATTATTTTCGTTTTAAAGGCATTCTTCTTAAATTTATGATAAATCTTTAAGTGTCGTTCGCTTATATACCGCGTTAACGTTTATTAAATAATAAAGCCCTCATTTTTATATCAAAATATCAACGTTCTCAGAATGCCAAAGTTTTTATTTTATATTGAACGTTTATTTTTCGTGTCTAACGCGTATCTTTTAAATCGCGTAACTTTTAAAAATATCGGGCTTTGATTATACCCGCTTCAAGAAATGTGAGACACATATTAAGCAATTAACCACACCTTAGCTCTACTAATATCTATATACATCCTAACAAAAACGTGTCTTGATGATATTATACTTGGAAATCATACAAATTGCATGTATAGACACCTGTCTATACATATGATAAGTTTAGATGTCATAGAAAATAACACCATCTCTTTACCCTTACAAGAATAAACATGCTCTCGTCATTTTTTATGTCTGCCGAGCAACACATACATAAACCGACCATAAATTGGATATTCTTAATCATTATAATAATGATAAATATTAAAGGCTTTGGTTAAAGACTCTTACTCTTGGATCATTGTATCTATAAAACAACATTGATCGTTGGGGGTGGAGTAAAAATATTATTTCCATGGACATATTAGGCTCAGAAGAAATAATATTTGGGTGGCTAGATTATTGGTTTTGAAGAAAAGTATTTTTAAAGATTTTGATCGGTCTATGTCGATTGTTGGGCATCTCGTTCTCGATCAATGAGCGTTTGATATCTTGTAAAATCGTGTATCGATTATTGAACGTTTGCTCATTGATAAACGTGTAATAGCTATATCAGGTGAGTTCATAGCCTCGCTTTTACTACTTTAATTGTTTTATTAAACCCGCGAGGGGATACATGCTACTTTTTACGAATGGACGCAAGTGCTTGAACTGTATGTTTATTTTATCTCTTTTAGTCATGAACCGTTAATTACTTGGACCGACTGTACTGGTCGAGTAAACGCGAATGCTGTGAATAGATCTATTGAGATTGACCTCTCCGTCCGGGTTTAACGGAAAACCGACTGGACGCATTGTATTTGAAACTTGAACGGAATAACGGATGTTAATGTTCGGTTTCATGAGCTAAATGCGATAACTGATGCTATCTGACCTTGGAAACTGAATACTTGAAATCTTGTGGTCCACTGCTTTTACTTGTAAACCTATGAATTCACTCAACCGTTGTGTTGACATTTTAGCATGTATTTCTCAGGTACTTAGGTTAAAGAGCAGCTGGAGCATGGAGTCGCACTGGATATTTTAAAGGCAATAAAGTACTGATTACCATTTGATAATCTTTTTGAAAATGTTGATTATCACATTATTGTGGGACCTTCTTGTAAACTCTGATTTTAAATTATTGAATGGACTAAACTTTTGAAATGCCTCTTTTAAGTGCGTGTAACTTGTATGCTGTTCTATGAAGTAATACTCCCAATGACACTTCCGTTGCTATCCGAAATTTGGGAGTGTTACAAGTTTTGATGGAAATAACTCATAAAGAAATCAATGACTTAGATTAGGGCTTTTGGTACCATGAACACTTATAACCCTCAAGTTTCACATTCCCCATACCAAGCTTAAAAACAAGATCATTGTTTTCCACAAGTGAAAGTGCGTCAACTCATTCATAAAGATTAATTGTGTTACTCTTATACCCCCGCTTATTATGCCTCTAAAACCGGTTATTATTTGAGCAAATTGCTTCGGAGCAAATTTGTCATTATTTAAAGCGTGAAATATAAGAAATGTAAAATCTCAAAATAAGAAAGCACGGTTTTAATCCTAAGTAATCCTCTCACCCATTACTTGAAAAACCGCCCACAATTTATAAGTCCGACACAAGAGTAATAAGTCATTCACCTTATGTGTAAGATCCTTATGTCATGAATTAATAAGTAGCTACACACTCGCTAAGGAAAGAAAAATAAAACTTACATAGTAATTTATATCCTCCGCCTTTTTGGGACTTTGGATCTTCAATCCTGTAACCAGTCAAGGTAATATGTGATTGGAGCAACTAACAAATCCCCGCAACCCTTGTGAGAGTAATATTGGAATTCAATAGTCACTATAATTAACACTTCACTACCCCTCTTAGGAGTCTTGTATAATTATTTTTTTTTCTTTTTCTTTTTTTCGTTTTCTCTTTTTTTTCTAGCCACTCATTTTTTTCATAAGCCGCTCTTATTTTTCTTTATTCCTCACAAAGAAAGTTGAAAAGAGTAAAAGGAAAAACACCCGCTAAGTATTAAGCATGGGATAAGTCTAGTACACATAAAATGTTCTAACTTAGAATCTTAAGACGTACTTATACCAACCACGAATGATTAGTCAAAAATACATAATAGAATACAAACCGATTAAAACCGTTCTTGATTATTTATTAACATATATACATACGTTGACAAGAAAGTAAAGGTTACGAAAGGGGATATAAAACTCACAATTAATGAATATGAGGTTTATCCATCCCTTTACACTTATTTCAAACTCTGTCATCTCTTGTTCTCCACAGTTTAAAATCTCAAATAATGAGACTAGTGGATGCTTAGCCTAATAAACCAATAAAGGTATACATGGTTAAGGCTACTAGCTAGAGTAAGCTTAGATAAGCAAACTCAGATTGAGTTAAAGTATCCATGGCGGGCCTAATATGTCAAAGAAGTCTAAATTTGTTAAACCATATCCTTTATTATATGTTTTACCTTTTTATATATTTTTTATGAAAAATAAAAGAAGAAATATATACAATGAAAATGTGTTATGCAAATGAAAAATGATTAATGCAAAAATTATGTATGCATATTTTTGGTGGCTAAAGTAGATCAAAAATTTGAAAAATGTTTGAAAAATTAATTTCCAAGTTATCATGAAGTCAATGGAAAAGGTCTAGATAAGGGCACTTGGATAGAAGACCCCCCTACACTCAAGATAAACATTGTACTTAATGTTTAAGATTATTGGAGTAAACGCCCCTAAAGTTATGACATTGATTACTTTGCTTAACCCAAGCTAAGGAAAGATCAACTATAGTGAATTCATTTTTAAGCATAATGTGGTTATGAAAAATCATAATAGTAACGAAGTGAACTGGATAGAAGGGCCTCCTTCATAAGATCCAATGCACGTGATGAGAGAGAGGAACCCTATACCCTTATTTCTATCCTACCACATCCTAAGTCTAAAAACTCTAAGCCTAGTTATTGAAGCTTGATTTTTGGAGTCTCTAGCTCGACTCTTCCCATACTCAAAAGTGTCTAAAACCTATCATGGAGAGCAAAATTTTTCCCCTTTTTAAGAAAAATATCCATGATGAGGTAAAGCAAGTTTTCAATTATCAAAATTCATAAATATCCCCCCGGATGAAATACATAATTACCACCCCACCTATTACACAATCCAACAACTAACTTCGCAAGCAATGGTGAAAAGAGTGAGGTGTTGTTCTCCATAATGGTTGCCCATATGTTCTTCCAAAGGTGATAAGGTGATACTCTTAAATCTCTCACAAGTTTTCATTTTTTGCATCAGGCGTATACTGAGATGGTTTAGTAAGATCTATACCAGGATCAAAAAACCTTTCCTTTATGGGAAAACAACAAGGGTTGGTTGACTTATAAGATTCCCCCTTATAGATCACATGTTGAGAGAAAGGTTGTGGAGTAATGGGTATCAACAAGCTCTTTGAAGGAACCATAATTACTTGTTTTTCTTTGTCACTTTGAAAGGTTGAGGTGGAAAGGAGAGAAGGTAAAGGATCTTCATGTAATAGAGAATCTAGAAAGATTATGTCTCCCTCCTTGTCAACATATCTAAGAGTGTACTCAAAAGGTATATTAACCTCTAAAAACTCATCACTCTCATCCATAATAGAATCCTCCTCATCACCATAAACATCATAGATTGGTATGTCAAAGATTGGTGACTCCTCAAAACTCAAGGAAGTGTCATCATCCAAGAATGGAGATTCACAAGTGGAGAATTCATCATCAATATAATCATCGTATATTGGTGTAACATAAAGATAAGGTTCATCATCACTAAAATCCTCATTGGTTTCTTCATCATGGTGGAAAAGTGGGTTATCGAATGATGTCTCAAAAAGAGGATTGGAATGAATCACAAAATCACCAAAGTTAAGCTATTAAGTTTCATGAATATCCAAAGATGAGGTAATGGATGCAATGGTATCAACATAAGGAGGATCATAATTTCCACTTGTGCAAGCTTCATAAAAATATTCATCACACACTTCATCAAGGATATCATCTTGAGTTTCCTCCTCATTAACAACATCAATATGCTTCACCATTTTGGGCTCATTAGATTTATTTGACAACTTTCCCATGTTAAACACAACTCTTTCATCTCCTACCCTCATTGTAAGTTCACCTTCCGCCACATCTATAAGAGTACGACCCGTTCTCAAAAATGGCCTACAAACAATTAGAGGAACTCTTGGATCCATATCATAATCAACCACCATAAAATTCGCTGGGGATGTGAATATATCCACTTCCATAAAAACATCCTCCGTACTTCCCACTGGATAGGCTATTGAAGGATTGGCTAATTCAAGTTTCATCTTAGTAGGAGTGAGCTCGAGAAGTGAAAGTCTTTTCCAAACCGATAATGGCATGAGATTTATGCTTGCCTCTAGATCCTCTAGTGCCATGCAATTTTCCACCCCCGGGAAAGTGCAAGAATCAAAAACCTCCCCGGGTCTCCAAGCTTAGTAGGCAACTTTTTAAGCAAAACCGCGGAGCAATTTTAATTTAAGGAAGCATTAGGCAAATCCACCATTTTCTCCTTATTAGAAAGAAGGTCCTTGATTATCTTAGCAAATTTAGGAATATTGGCTAAGGATTCCGCAAAGGATATCTTTATGTTTAGTTGCTTGAACATCCTCAAAAAGTTTGACACTTGAATATCATCCTTATTCTTAAGCTTTTCCTTTCTCATTCTTGATGGGTATGGGAGACTTGGTTTTGGTTGAGGTTGTGTTTTTGATGACGGATTTTATTTGTTAGGTTCTTTATTTATAGGAATGGAAGTTGAAGGAATAGAAGGTTTAGGTGTTGAGGTTGTAGAGCTAGAAGGTGTTGATTTTGATGGCTTATCCCAAGGTGGAACCATAGTAGGCTTTACCAAAGTAGCTGAAGGATCATGAGTTTTCTTTCCTCTTCTTGTTGTGATAGCATTTACATTAGCCCTTGGATTTGTTTGTGTGTTTGAAGGTAAAGCCCCTTGTGGTATTTGATTAAGAAGCATCATAAATTTCTTGTTAGTCTCCTCATTCATAGCTCTTATTTGATCTTGTATTCTCTTTTCACTTTCACGAATTCTTATTTCGGTTTCTTGGTCCATCTTTTGGAGAAACTCAAAGTTATCATTTTTCCCATATCCTTGATTTTGACCTTGATGGTATCCTTGATTTTGAAAGGGTGGAGGAGGTTGGTTAAATCCTTGATTGGTTGTATGAGAGTTATTTCCTTGATGTTGCAAGTTGTTGGGTGCTCTATTGTTGTTTCCTTGGTAGCTTGGCCTAGGCCCTTGATTTCTTTGAAGCAATTGAGGAGGGTTAGGTTGAGTTTGGGTGGGTGGATGGGGTGGAAAGCCGGGTGGAGTAAGGTAGTTATTTGACTTGTAAGAGAGATTGTTTAGGTTGATGTTAGGTTTGAAGTGCTCTCTATGTTCATCTTGATAAGCATAACATTCACCTTGGTGATTTTGAACCTTGTCACATTGTAGGTATGAATGAGGACCTCCACAAGTCTCACATGATGTAGCAATGTCATTCACATTATTGGTGGAAGATTTGTTCAAGGTGATTTCACAAAGTCTCAAGAGTGTATCATTCATAGTATCAAACTTTTGAGAGAATCTTATCAAATTGTGGAGTAACACCCTCTTGCACCACATGGACCCTCTCATCAATTTGGTTATTTGTTTGCACCATGTGTTTAGTCTCAATAATATCCCATGCCTCTTAAATGGATTTGGAAAGAATATTCCCATCTGCGGAGGAGTTGAGGGAATCTTCATGACGTGGTCTTAATCCATTGTAAAAGGTATCGATTTTGTGAACTTCATTGAATGGATTTGGCATGATTTCATTGGTGGAAATAAAGCTGGGTGGGTTTTACTTTTAAGATTGCCTCATTAATGCTGGCGGCTGTAAGTGGGATGAGTTGGTGATCCGTGTCACCCTCATTTCTTTCTCATGTGTTGATGAAGCTATTACTCTGATCAAGCCCAAAAGTATTTTTAAACTTGTCAGATTTAGCCCCTAAACTTAGCGATTTCTTATTTGAGTTTGGAACTCAATTTCATTGACATATTTGATCCTTCAAGTTTCAAGCTTGTTCATAAATCTCCCTTTGACTTGTTGACTTGAATATTGACCAGATTTGACTTTGATCTTTGACTTTCTCAAAATTTCACTTTAGTCCTTCATCTTTTGAATGTTGTCAAGATAGGTCCTTTTCTTTGCAATGCTTGTCACTTTTGATCCTTGTCTTGTCTTTTCTTCATCTTTATAACTTGATTTCACTTATTTGCTCCAAATTTGTATCCTTATTACCTAAACAAGCACAAAGACAAAACATACCCCATAATACTGCTTTATTGTATAAAAGTAGGTATTTGCTATGTGTTTTAGGGTGATTTGTGATATTATTGATATGAGATTTTACTCATATCAGAAATTTTTCAAATCAAGGTTATAATCAAGGTCGGTATTTAAGTTGGCAAAATCGAGATAATAACAACAATCAAAACTGGAATTTTCAAAACAACGCTAATCAAGGTAACAAATTTTCAAATGGTAATCAAGGAAATTTTCAAAGAAGTAATCAAAACCAAGGGAACTTAATTCAAATCAAAATAGTTCGTCAAATGATTTTCAAGAATATATGAAAACGAATTAGGCTAATATGAGACGTTTAGAGGGACAAATTGGTACTTTGAAAAATGACTTTTCCAATACTTTGAAAAATCAAAATACAAAGATCGAGCAAGGACAAATCAACATAAAAAAGATGTTTTCGGCAATTATGAAAGGCCTCGGGTGCGTCATCGAGGTCGTTACCTAGTGACACCGTAGCAAATCCGAAGGAACAATGTAAAGCCGCCTCGTCAATCGGTAAAAGTCGTGTGATTACCCCAAACCTTGATGGATTTAGAGTTTTTCCTTCTTCTCAACCCTCGACTTCTAAGACGCCTTCTTGTTCTAAAGTCGATGGGCTGAACGTGCCGACCAAGGAATAGAGTGTTGCCGACCAAGGAAAAGAGTGCACACCCTCATGTACCTCGACTTCCATACACGGTTCAAAAAGAGAGCTTTATAGACCTTACCCATGTAAGCCTTGAAGGAACTTGTGCTTCGATCCTTCTTAAAAAACCCAAAAGCCATATGTCGAGAAAGGAAGAGGATCCGGGCCAATTTATACTACCTTGTTATTTTTCGAGAGTGAGGGATGTTTAGCTCTTGCCGATTTAGGTGCTAGCATCAATCTCATGCCTCATTCTCTATGGAAATTAATGAAATTTCCTAGACTTACCCCCACAAACATGACAGTCGAGCTTGCAAATTGTACACCTTTAGAACCAATTGGGATAGCCGAGATGTCTATGTCAGGATTGGAAAGTTTGTTTTTCCCGCGGACTTAGTCATATACGATTATGAGTGTGATCCTAAATGTCCCATTATTTTAGGTCGACCCTTTTTATCGACGGCTCGAGCCGTAATCGACGTTCACGGTGGGAAACTAACTATGAAATATGGGGAGGAGAAAATGGGCTTTTTCGCGAGTATATCCCATTTTTCAAATGATCATGATAAAACCAATGTTTCAAATTCTAATGATTTCAAAATGTTAACTATAGCGAAAAATATGAGGCTTGATGCATGTTTTGAAAGAATTAAAATGAACGGTTTTAAAGATGATGATTTTAATGATAAAGAATACGTGTACATAATTCAAAAGGGTATTCGTAGATTTATGGATGAAAAATCATGTTAGGTTTTATTCGGTGAAACAAGTGAACAACCAATTCTGAAGGGCGACGTTAGTGCCATCACGACAATGACCAGAATGGACTCGACTTCACCACCTTCGAAGGACCACGTCTTTGAGGCTTCAACTTCTAATTCCATTGAAGTGCCTCCATTTCCTAGCCCAACACCCGTTGAGACAAAAGGTTTCATGGATATTAATTCTCTCTTCTTAGAAAAGTCACCTAAGCATAGCCGTAGGGCTTGTAAGACCATGGTTGTGAGTGCTCACATCGACTCTTTCTTTGATGATGACGATGGCGATTTTGCTGAGATTGATCACGTACTTAAAAATCCACATGCAATTTAAAAAGAATTCGTCGTGTGGGAAGTACGATGATTATGTGTTTGATCCCGAGATTGAGGAAATTATCGAACGAGAGCTAGCTCTTATGCCTCCACTTCCACCTACGAGTGAGGTAGATTTTTCCAAAATCGAGGATGAACTTGATGAGTTGGAACGTCTTATTTTCGATAACGAACCAACTCACGTGACCCAAAATCCCATTCTCGAGGAGTTACCTAATCAATACTCCTCAAATGAGAATGACGTTTATCACATTCATGAGGAGTTACCTAATCAACACTCCTCCCTTATGAATTAGGATTTTGTGCTTGATCGTGATCTCTTCGAGAGAATTTCAAATATCATTAATGAGGATTATGAAGAACTTTGGTTTGACAAACCCATCTAATATGAAGAAATCGATGAGATTCACGGTCACGAGGATGACGAATATGTTGACCCCGAGGGGGCGTTGTTCTTTGTTGACAAACGTTTTGAGGACTTATACAATCCACCACCCCTTAACCGTGACTTAAATGTGAGGATTTTTAGCGTGACTAATATTGAGTTTGAAGCGCCATATATTTTCGACATCATAAAATCAGGTTTTCATAGAGTGTTTATAAACGATGAAAAAGGAAAAGATATTAAAAGTGATTTAAAATTTTTTTCTACAAGTCTAACTCCGTCATCACATCGTTATTTGAGTACTACAAGCTCGTCTACTCCTTTTGACGATGCTTTGTGTGGTTTTTGTAACACCCCCAAATTTATACAATTCAATACAGCGGAAGACTCGTTGGTGTTACGGGATAGCACATTACTCACATCATAGACAACGCTTAAAAATCGCGTCGTTTAATAATAAAGCATTTCCATTCATAAATATCAAATTTACATAGGTCCCAAGTCATTGTATTTCATACAGGTTTTACAAAGCATTTGAATGGAAATTATTATTTAAGTGCGGGCCAGGAATTCTTGTTGTCTTCCCGAGAATTACCTTCAAGTACTTGAGATAAAACTTGTTAAAAGAAAAGGTCAGCGAAAACGCTGAGTGAATTCATAGAGTTTAATGAAAACCATTAATATATCATCGGTATATATTTATTACCGAAAATCCTTTTGTACAAATCTTTGTAGTAGGCTATAAAATAGCCAAAGTCATTTTATACAAATCCTTATATAAAATCATAATATAGGCTTTTGCCTTCAAAATCATTATACGAACCAATGTCGTAAAAACCTCGTACAATACGTTTTATAACGTTGTATAAAGTTAAATAAGAACCGTTATATGAATATGGTTATGTAAAACCAAAACACGAACATAAAATCAATAATAAGACCCCGTATTGCTAGTCAGGCAATTCATTGTAATTCAGTGTGTATAGCAGTATTTCGTTATTTGGATTATTATAAGCCGCATGACATTGTTACCTTACTACAACAAACAACGGGTAGCTAGCCCGAAACTCAATTTGCCCATCTAAATTAGCGTGTCGTCACAATAATCACGCTTGTGTAAATCTTCTCATACATAAATTCGCTTACCAATCAATGTGGCACGATGGAGATCAACCGTCAAGGCGCGAACTGGGGTGATCGTCCCCAAATAGTACTATTATATGCATAAGCGTCTACCAAATCCCGTTAGTTCACAATTCATGCTAATGGGACTTGTAGTGACATAACCTAACTTTAATAATCCATTTCATTTCATCTATCGGGTCATATGATCATACATCAGGTCATACAATCATTCGGGTTCAAATCAATAAACAAACAATCTGGACAAATGGTGTCCTATTTTAGTAAAACTAGCATGTTATCTCCCTCGCGGGTTTATAAAATATTTTATAAAAACATTTAAAAGTGTGCGAGGCTATGAACTCACGTTGATGTGGGAAAGCGGGTTATCGGCAATTCGGATGTATTGTACGTGCTTCAATCACGGAAACCTAGACAAATAATACACGTCTTAGACTCTTGTCCAATGACTTTATAAAATAACAATTATGTATACATATGATGATTTTGTACATATGATGATGATCAAGTGGGTTTATATATTCTTATTTACCCATTTTAGTGTTTATGTATTGGTAACTTTTTACTAGTTTACTAGTTTTACCTATTTACATGTTTTAGGTCCAATAAGCCTATTATAAGTTCATTAACTTGTATTAATCCATTTTATACTTGTATTATCAGTATTTATAATTTACATGTTGGGCCCAAATGGGTTAAGCCCAATAAGAAATTTTTATAAGGGTTTAACTTATTTAGTCGATGCTACACAAAAACACAAAACCACGCGTAATTCCGACTTTTATGACATTAAACACATGATTAGGTCTTGTTTTTCCTTGATTTTAGTGGGAAAATGATAAGTGTTTACACACTTATTAAATCCCCTACACTTGACCATTGCAATGACCCCATGCAATGCATTATTTCAATGCATATAGTTACATTTTTCTCATATTTAACCCATCTCGGCCTTTATTAATACTACTATGATGAGAAGATAAAAACTTAAAAGGAGACAAAAAGTTATATCCATTTATTAACTTGGAAATTTATTTGATGGAAGAAACTCGTAAAGAAATCTAAGACTTGAATTAGGGCTTTGGTGTCATGAATATAAATCACCCTCAAGTTTCATGTTCCCCATACCAAGCTTAAAAACGAGATCATTGTTTACCATAAGTTAGCACAACTAACACTTACTCATGTGGTTTAATTAATCACTTAGACCCCCTTATTCCTACGGTGTATCTCTTGTATTTTATTTTTGTCTTGAATGATCACGAGGATGCATTTTTGACTTATTTCGATAATTTATTAAGGCCGAAAATAAAGTGGGACGATTTAATCAATAGTTAGCTAAAGGACAAAATCTTTTAAAACTGCTTCTCGAAACCTCATAAAGTTCATATCTTGGCATAACTCGTTTCACGATTTGAGACCTTTCTCGGACCGATATTTGGCTTGTACTTCAAACTTCAAATCTTGAGAGACGATCTTGAACTTATGGTCTTCTCTTCATTTTGGGATACATCTTCATTAGGAGTGAAAGATGCTTCAAATGTTGACCATGACTTCTTCATTTATCCTCTTCTTTATTTAGGATTTTGATATAGAACGATCCGCCTCCTTTTCGGACTTGGATCTATTTATCCTCATACCTTGTTAGGGTCTTTTTGGATAGACTTCTCCATGATATTTAGGGGAGTAATTGTTTCTCGTCGTGTGTCTTGATCCATCATATTGATTTGGATTAATGATCTTCACAATCTCTTAGGATCTTTAGCAAAAAGTGAATCCTCATGCCTTGTGAGGGCCTTTTTGGACTCGGGTATCCTCATGCCTTGTTAGGGCCTTTTTGGATAAGCCAATATTCGCGTCCCGCTTCAATAAGTTATGCCTTGGCTATGAACTGTAATTAATACCGAGCAACTTTTAAACGATCTTGTGCTAGAAGCTATGTAACTTTTCAAATCATACAACCTTATTTATTTCAAATATATTTATTAACAAGCGATGGGAGAAAAAGCTCATAACTAACTCACATAAGTTAATGAAAGAATACCAAACTTATAATTAACTCTATCATCTCTCGTTCTCCACAATTTAAAATCTCAAGGAATGAGACTCGTGGATGCTTAGCCTAATAAACCAATTAAGGTCCATATGGTTAAGGATACTAGCTAGAGTAAACTTGGATAAGTAAACTCGGGTTGAGTCAAAATATACACAACGGGCCTAATATATCAAAGATATCTAAACTTGTTAAAACCATTTTATTTATTTATTTATTTTTGACTTTATTCTTGAAATGGAAATTATAAATAAGATGTGATGACAAAAGAAAGAAAATAAAAGAAAATATTACAAGGCCAAAATAGATCAAAAATTTGAAAAACGTTGAAATATTTTTTAAATTTTCCGGTTAAATGGGGTCAAATTCATGGAAATGGCCACTAAAATTTCGATAGAAATCCCCCCTACACTTAATATAAACATTGTCCTCAATGTTTAAGCATGTGGGAGAATAAACTCCCCTACACTTAATATAAACATTGTCCTCAATGTTTAAGCATGTGGGAGAATAAACTGCCCTACACTTATTGGTGAAAATGGGTGAAAGGTAAAAAGGGTGGAAAAGGGTAAAAAATCTAACCTAGTTATACGATGCTTGATTTTTCATCACGAGTCTCTAGCTCGACTAGATTTCCCAAATGTCATCATTCAAATGGGAAAATCATGGAAAATCGAGATTTCCAAGGGAGGAAAATCTCTCCATGATAGAGGGTGAAACAAAGTCATATAAGGCATACCCCATAAAAATCCACCCGGGTCAAACACATAATTTCCATCACAAAAAGAAATAAACCCCGAGGTGGTACGCAAGTCATAGAAAAGTGGGGTATCCTTAGGCAAAAGTCTCTTACAAGGAAAGATAAGGTGGTATGGCAATGAAAGCACTAAAGTCTCTATTCCGGGATCAAACACCGGTTCCTTAACGGGAAAATAGCAAGAGGTAGTGACATTTAAGCTCAAAATATCATCAAAATCCATAGTGGGAAAGTCATCCTCTTCCAAACTCGATGTGAAAACATAAGTATCGTCGGAGTCATAGGAAAACTCTTCCTCGTGGGGAAAATAGGTATTTAGAAAGATATCTAAATCCTCCTCAAATGGAATAACCTCTAAATTAGGTATGATCTCTAAGAGTGGAGGATGCTCCTCGATAGTCATGACTTCTAAAATTAGAGTATAAAAGTCAAAAGGAGTCTCCATGGAAGAATCACTCATAGAGATATTAGGTGCATTAAGCTCATGGGGTAGGTCATCAAAATTAATGAGATCACTTAAAGAAGTGTCATCATCATAGGTATCAAAGATTGGTTGATCATAAATGGGTGGGTCAAAAGTCGAGTCGTCTAAGGCGAAGATAGTGTGATCACTTGAAAAAGTGTCATCACTATAGGTATCATAAATAGGAGTTTCAAAAATTTGAGGCTCTAAGGGAAGGGATGAGTTTATCACAAATTCATTTTGAGTAGACTTTTCAATTCCAAAAGGATTAATAAAAATCTCATCATTATCATAATTAAGAACACCAATCATATTGACCGATTCTTTTCAATTTGATTTTGTTGTGATTTTTCCCATTTTAAAAACTTGTTGTTCATCCCTAACCCTATGAATTAACTCCCCTTCGGCTACATCAACTAAGGCTCTTCCGGACCTTAAGAATGGTCTACCAAGTATTAACGGAATACGAGGATCCATCTCATAGTCGACGATGACAAAATCCACGGGAAAAGTGAATGTACCAACTCGAACAAAAACATCTTCGGCAATACCAACGGGGTATGCGAGAGTTCGATTAGCTAACTCTAAAGTCATACGATTCGGTACAAGGTCGGGTAATGACAATTCTTTCCAAACCGAAAGTGGTATAAGATTGATGCTAGTGCCGAGATCCGCTAAAGCCATACAATCATCGATTTGAGGAAACGAGCAAGGTAACACGAATCGTCCGGGATCTCCTAGCTTTTCGGGTAGCTCTTTGAGAAGAATCGCTGAACAATTCTCATTTAAACGGGTGTTCACGAGCTCAACCATTTTTTCTTTCTTATTAAGCAAATCTTTAAACATTTTCACAAATTTTGGCATTAGAGCAAGTGCTTCAATAAGGCTTACGTTCACATTCACATTGGAAATCATTTTCAAAAAGTTAGAGACATGAACGTCATCTTTGGTGAGCACTTTAGCCTTGCCTAACCTAGATGGATAAGGAATATTAGGCTTAGACTTAGAAGGTTGAGAAGGAGAAGGACTCGCTTCTTGACAAACCGTAGGAATAGGCTCTTTCGGCAATGGAGGACTAGAACTAGGAGTGGTAGTGGGGGGAATCACCGGAGGGGGGAGTAGGATTACTCATTATGACCTCCGGTCCTTGTCTCTCCTTTATGGGAGAAGAGATTGAAGGTCCCACTAAAATGGCTCCACTTCGAGTATTGATAGCACTCACATTAGCACGAGGGTTAATCTCGGTATTGGATTGTAAGGCTCCTTGGGGTCTAAGGGCTTGCAACATAGTCAAAAATTTCTTATCGGTCGATTCTTGCATCTCTTTCATCATTCGCTCATGGTCGGTCAATTTTTGTAGAACCAAGTCCATTTGAGGATTTTGCATGTTCATTTGATTAAACCCTTGATTAGGAAGACCATGATTAGAAAAACCTTGGTTTTGATATTGAGGTTGAAAACCGTTGTTATTATAAAAACCTTGGTTATTATTTTGAAACCCTTGATTTTGACTATTAAAATTCCCTTGATTAGCATTCCCTTGAAAATTACCCATTTGAGGACCTTGGTTCCTATTTTGGTTTTGGGTATTTTGGGCGGGTGGGGGTGGTCTTTGTGGTGCTAAAAAACCCGGGGGATCCAAATAATTATTACTCTTGTAGGACAAATGGTTAACATCAACATTTGGTTTGAATGGAACCCTTTCATTAGTATTAGAAGCACAAACTTGTTGTTGTTGTTGATTATAAACCTTGTCACAATTGAAATATGAATGTGGTCCACCACAAGTCTCACACGTTTCACTATTATCTTTCACGGCATGCACATGTGTAGTGAGGGCGTCGGTTTTTAGAGCAAGGTGTTTCACAATTGAAGTAAGCTCCTTAATTTGATTATTCACCTCATTATTACTAGTACTCGCACTTGCCATAGTAGCCCTAACACTCTTGGTTTGTACTTTAGCCTTGTTCTCATTAATGGCCCAAGCCTCGTTCATGGTTTTCACAAGAATATTGCCCCCCGCGGCACTATTAAGTGAGTCTTGGTCATTTAGATTCAAACCATTGTAAAACGTATTAATTTGATAAACTTTAGTGAAACCGTGTTGTGGACATTTTCTCAAAAGTTCTTTAAATCGATCCCCAGACTCACTAAAAGTTTCCCCATATTGTTGTTCAAAGGTGATGATCTCATTTCTTAAAGAAGTGGTCCGTGATGGTGGGAAAAACTAATTAATGAACTTGGTCTCTAAATCGATCCATGTTGTAATACTTTGGGGTGGTTCCTTATCATGCCAAATCCGGGCTTGTCCCTCGAGCGAAAAAGGAAAAAGTTGTAGGCGAACGGCCTCTCGTGGCACCCCATTGTATTTGACGGTATTAGCTAATTGGATGAAACATTTGATATGATCATGGGGGTCATCTTGGGAACGACCCAAAAATGGGATAGCGGAAACCATTTTAATTAAATCCGATTTGAGTTCAAAATTATTTGCTCCAATTGCGGGGACAACGATACCGTCATCGTTTCCTTCAACGTGAGATTGCAAAATCTCGAGCATAGGTCGGTTATCCGTTTCCATTGTATTGTCGAAAGCACGATTCTCGGGATCGGCTTGAATGACGGTCTTTTTGATATTCTTCTTCTTCTTCTTTTTGGAAGAATTAGAAGTGTTTGGTACACCACTCGGTATGTATGTACGCGCGCGAGTGCGCATACAATTAAAACTTGGAATGAGGTAGGTGACCTCGGTCGACTTTGAGAGGAAAAGGATTTTCCCTCTCGATGAGCAATATGAAAAAGCTACAAAAATATATACTTAAGTACTACTTGAGTTGGCAAACCAATAATCGGTTGTCCCTCTCAATATACGCACAAGCAAGCGGGGAAACGAGGTGGCACAAAGCACTTAAAAACCTTTTTCCTTAGACGGCCTTTTATAGCGCGTAGCCTTATACCCACCTTATAGTTTGTATATATCGAGTTCAAACGTCTTACTAGTATTTATCTATTTTGCCTTTTTATTTCGTTAAGGATTCGACTACAATAGTTAGGTGATGAAATCCCAACTAAGGCTTATTTGAAAAGTAGGTAAATTATTGTGCTACGTACTATAATATAATAAAAGAAAAATCTTTTTGTATTTTTTAGAAAAATATATTCAAAAGAAAAATCTAAAGAAATCGAACTAAAAATTTAACACTAATACGTAATATTTTTGGTGTAATACTTTTAGGAAAAAGTATTACGTTTTGATTTTTTTAATTTTTTTGGTGCAATTCTTAGGAAAGAAATTGCTTTTGTGATTTTTTAATTTTTTTGTATTTTTAAGTTTTTTTATTTTTTGTGTATTTTTGATTTTTTGTGCATGAAAATTAACGTTCAAAGAGAACGGATCCCAAAATCCAAACGTTTTCACAAAAAATCGTCAATCGTACGAGCGAAGCGGCAGCGGCGCCATTTGATAAAGGGATTTTGTTAATCCAAATTTAAGCAATTAATGTTCGTTTTCCTCGACTCACTCGAATTGATTTCCGGTTTAACGTAAGATTATATTTGTTTTTGGTAAACGTAAAATTGAATTTTAGACTAAAATCTATTTAATGATAAAACTATTTAAAAATTATCTAAACACTTTTAAAAATTATTTTAGAATAAAAAACTAGTTAATAAAAAGAAATCTAAATAAAAACTTTTAAAGGAAAACTATTTTTAACTAATTTTAATAAAATCTATTTTAAAATTTAAACAAAACTAAAATAAAGATTTTAATGAAAACTATTTTTAAACTTTTAATAAAAATAAATAAAACTTTTGAATTAAAATCGATAAAAAAACTTTATAATTAAACTTAATAAAACTAATTTTAAAACTAATAAAAACTTAAAATAAAATTTAAAAGTAATTTAAATAAAAATATTTTTTTTATCTTTTTATATTTTTTTTTAAAACTGAATAAACGAAATTTAAAAAAAACTTTTTATATAAAAATAATTAAACTAAAAACTTGAATTTAACTAATTTAAAGAAAACTGCCACTAATTGTTAACCTATATTAATTAAACATTAAGACATAAAACACAAGAAAGGTAACAGAGCAGATGGTAAGGCGCTTGGCTTCTAGATCGGAAGGTCTGGGGGTCGAATCCCACCAGGACCAATTTTTTGCTATTTATTTTTGTTTTGTTGGAATTTATATTTTGGAACCAACAGATTAAAAAAATCTGTGGCCACAACAGTATAGATCAGCAAATATCAAATAAGCCAGCATAGGAAACAAAAGCAGTAAATAAGCAAATAAGCTAGAGACAATTAAATCAAATAAGCAATCAAAAGACACTAAACTAAATAAGTAAAAATAAGCAACTCTAAACGATAAGCAAAATAGACTAACAACTATCCTAATAAGCAGAGAGAAATAAGCTAAAAATCAAATATAACACGAAAATGAAAATAACATAAATCGAATCCAAAACAGATAAGCAGATATAATCAGATTTAAACAGATGCAAATTAAAAGCAAAAACGACTCACAAACTCCAACAGTAACTTACTCAAATCCAGACAAAACTTATATAACATAAACTATTAAAACTAATAAATCAAGCATAATCAAACAACTGAAAACTAATAAGCAGATTAATCTAAAAATTCAAACAATACTTAAGAAGATAAAACATATAAACTAAAACGAAAAATAATAATAAAAAGAGATTAAAAAGGAACCTTGTGATGTTAACCGTTGCGACGAAGAGCGGCACTGAGCCGTCTTAACAATCTAAACCGAACCCAATCACATCCTCCGAACCAACGTCTTGCACCAACTTGAACCAAACAGTAACCCTTTTGTTTTATACTTTCCAGTGGGGAAAGTATATTTTTTTTCACTTTCTTCTTTTTTTTAATAATAATAATAATTCGAACAAGAATTGTAATATAATAATTAAGGCAGATTAAAGATAAATAAAACAACGAACAGTAACTTGATAAAGAGCCACGAAAATTAAATAATTTTTTTCATTAAAAATTAAAAATTACATTTGCTGGAAATTTAAGAATACAAGATTAAATCTAATCTAATTACTGAAAATAAAATAAAGAAAAAGTGCTATCCCTAAATTACATGTGAAAGGAGGTTTTTATAGGGAAAACCCTCAAAACTTCTTCTTGAATCTTCGTGAGCAGGGCTTTAATTCGGACCGTTCAACACTTCTTTTTCTTCTCTTTCTTCATCTAATGGTGGAAAATCACTACCCATCACACGGATTGCCACCGTGGATGGGTAGTGTGCTTCTTGTGTTTCTTCTATGATGATGTGGAGGCTTTTTATTGGTGGGATTGGTGAGATGTGGTGTTCTAACCAATCAAAATAAAGAATAAATCCATGTATGATTAAATGGAGGTCCACAGGAAGTGCTTGCCTCCGATTCTTGGGGGAATTAATTTGATTAGTGTGAATTAAACAATAAGGGTAAAAGCCCCTTATTTGTGGTTAATTATTTTGATATATGAATTTAGGGTTTGGGTGAGATAGGGTAAAATTGGTGGCTGTTTTAGTTTGGGGAAAGAGATGAAAGGAAAAAATGAATGAGTGGTTTATTGAAAGTAACGAATGAAGGGGGTGGGGTAAAAAAAATGATTTGTGTGAATAGGGAATTCGGGTGTGGGTGAGACACGTGGGAGTTAGGTTTGACCGGGTGGAGTGTGTTGTTGACTGGAGTGGAGGGTTGACCGTATGTTTGACCACAAAACAAAGTGAAAACTTAATTTCCACCGTGCCCTGTTATAAACTAAATGGGCTTTGTGGCTCATGTTCTTTATTTCGTACCATTTTCCATTGTTTTAGCCAAATGGGCTTTTAGCCCAATCTTTCCAATCCATTTAGATTGAATAAATTTGATAAATGGGCTTTGTGGCCCATTAAATCCAATGTGGGACCCACAAGGCCCAAAATCTTCGTAAAAATTAAATCCTCGAATAAAATGATTTGATTCCGGCTTTCTTAATCGTTTCTTCAAAATCGTGTCGATTTTGCCGGGTTTCGTGATCTTCGGCACACTTTTCATCTTTTTGACTTTGTCTTCGACTTTTCTTCAACATTTGACCGTAAAGTCCCGTGTTTTTCTTTCCTTTTGATCTTTTGTACCTATTTTACACAAAAACACAAAACCACGCGTAATTCCGACTTTTATGACATTAAACACATGATTAGGTCTTGTTTTTCCTTGATTTTAGTGGCAAAAGGATAAGTGTTTACACACTTATTAGTTATGTAAAACCAAAACACGAACATAAAATCAATAATAAGACCCCGTATTGCTAGTCAGGCAATTCATTGTAATTCGGTGCGTATAGCAGTATTTCGTTATTTGGATTATTATAAGTCGCATGACATTGTTACCTTACTACAACAAACAACGGGTAGCTAGCCCGAAACTCAATTTGCCCATCTAAATTAGCGTGTCGTCACAATAATCACGCTTGTGTAAATCTTCTCATACATAAATTTGCTTACCAATCAATGTGGCACGACGGGGATCAACCGTCAAGGCGCGAACTGGGGTGATCGTCCCCAAATAGTACTATTATATGCATAAGCGTCTACCAAATCCCGTTAGTTCACAATTCATGCTAATGGGACTTTTTGTGACATAACCTAACTTTAATAATCCATTTCATTTCATCTATCGGGTCATATAATCATACATTGGGTCATACAATCATTCAGGTCCGAATCAATAAACAAACAATCTGGACAAATGGTGTCCTATTTTAGTAAAACTAACATGTTATCTCCCTCGCGGGTTTATAAAATATTTTATAAAAACATTTAAAAGAGTGCGAGGCTATGAACTCACGTTGATGTGGGAAAGCGGGTTATAGGCAATTCGGATGTACGGTACGTGCTTCAATCACGGAAACCTAGACAAATAATACTCGTCTGACTCTTGTCCAATGACTTTATAAAATAACAATTATGTATAAATATGATGATTTTGTACATATGATGATGATCAAGTGGGTTTATATATTCTTATTTACCCATTTTAGTGTTTATGTATTGGTAACTTTTTACAAGTTTACTAGTTTTACCTATTTACATGTTTTAGGTCCAATAAGTCTATTATAAGTTCATTAACTTGTATTAATCCATTTTATACTTGTATTATCGGTATTTATAATTTACATGTTGGGCCCAAATTGGTTAAGCCCAATAAGAAATTTTTATAAGGGTTTACCTTATTTAGTTAAATTCTTAGTCCAAATATGCTAGCTTAGCTCGTTAATGTCCGTATGTCATATAGTTCGGGTTTTATTGGTTTTTACTTTTATTAGGTACTTATATATCAGTATATGACTTTTAAAAACTTTACATTAGACGGGTTTGATCGTCTAAGTTTTAATTGGTGAAAAACGTTAATTTTACGGTAATAGCCGAAAAAGTCGTAAAAATCATGTTTATAGTTTTTATAACTTATAAATCTTATTCAACTACCATTTTTATGAAGTGTCCATTTATTTAACCTTATAAATATTTATATAAATGAAATTTATAAGTTAGTAGGTTTTAATTCACATTTTATACTATATTAGTTTGAGTGCTTATATAATAATATTAAACATTAATTCTTCAAAATCTGATTTTTAGTTTCATCTTCACCATTTTTATCATATCTTGAGTTCTATAAGGAGATAGAAGCTCATTTTTGGATGGAATAAACTTCATATTATGTGCTACAAATAAGTTTATAGCTACTGCTCATTCCATGTTTAACTATCCTTAACAGTCCCTACAAAACAGACTATTCAGATTGGTACACTAATCTTGTTTTGATCATATCTCACTCATTTTGATGATTCCATTGCATGGCCAACTCTCACATGTGTATGACATCTAACACTTACTGTAAATGGATTCCACTTTATCATTTATCAGTTTAACCTTTGGTTACTTACTGTTTTTGTACAGCCATCATATTTAGCAAGATTTTAACCATTTTACATGTGGTTTTCCATCTTTTTACCCATGTTTATCAAATCTATCAACACCAAATCCCCACATAATATTTTTAATAATTATTCATCATCATATACATATACATAATTAAAGAAAATACAAGATTACATAATCAAAATAACAAAAGGATAGGAAGAACAATCTCTATACCACCATTAGTGATGAAAAGATGAGGTTTTTGATAAACAAGACTTGGTTCTTGTTATCAAATCTTCAACTTGGAAAATGAACTTCTTGGGTCCTTCAAATGGATGCTTATCTTCTTGAAAATCAGCCCATAACTCCATGAAAACTCCTTTTTGGATGTTAAGATCACCTCCAATCTTCATAACTTCAACTAGGCTTCAACATATGTTGATTATAGCCTTGGGTTATGGATAGATTTTTGATCAAAGGGGTGGTTTATGGTGGATATGGGACGAATTTTAGAGAGGAAAGAGAGAAAGTTGTGGTGGTTTGAATGGATGGAAATGGAGAAGTGGTTTGATTTAGTGGTTTTGGTGTTGTGAAAGCTTACTAGTTAAGCTAGCTTACAAGTGTTATCTTGTTAGCTACATTTTGCTGCATCTTGTGATGTGGTGGCATACTTTGGCCATCCCATGTTAGTGGGGTGGGGCAAAACTTGTTTTGTCTCATCCCACTAATTTACGGGTATTCCTCGATTCTAGTTTCCTCAATTTGCGTGCCCTCGGGTCGTTTTACGAAAAACATTTTTATAAATTATGAATCAACGGCACAAAATGGATCTAATAAAAATTGTCTCATCAAAAACGGAGTTCGAAAACATAAATACGTAATCCTAAGGTTTCCGGTTTAGTCGTAAAGGACGTTAAATTATAATCGTAAGTCCTAATCTCTTTTCGTAAATTTGTGAGTTTATGAACCAACACAAATTTAAAATCTCAAAATATTATTCACGGATATATTTATTTTCTGAAATGTCGGACTGTCACCAAAATGGTGTATGTAAACGTAAGCATGTAACGTAGAATCCTACGGTTTAGACGTAGTCGATGCTACTTCAAGACGTAAATCCAAATTTCTTCCCATAAACGGGTGAGTTCATAATATAACATTAAAATAATGTTTTTAAATAATACTTGAGAATAAAATATCAACCATAAATTGACGGATTGTCACAGTTTTAGTGTGGGGGAAGCCCCTTATGTTCCCTCCCATTTCTCCACCAAGGACGAGATATTCGATCCCGGAATTTCTTGTAAAGGGAAATATCGGTCTTCCACCGAGGCAATAAATGGAAATCTTATTCATTTGCTTGGTGTGAGTCTACCTCGAGTAGCTCATTGTTTTAGTGCCCCACCCATTGTCCCACCCTTCTATTACTTCTCATCTCTTTTGTTTGACCTCTTTGAGGTTTTGGCTTCGGTTGAAGTAGCGTTGTTTCGTCTTTCATCCGAAAACAAGGACGCTATCTTTGACCCCGTACGTTTATTGGGTTTTTAAAGTACTCCACGTACTTTTGGGCCTTGTTTATCATGTAAGCCCCACCAAACATGACCAAACCATGATAATATCTAAATGATCACATTTATGGGGA
Source organism: Glebionis coronaria (assembly GCA_025667525.1). Taxonomy (NCBI): domain Eukaryota; kingdom Viridiplantae; phylum Streptophyta; class Magnoliopsida; order Asterales; family Asteraceae; genus Glebionis; species Glebionis coronaria. The sequence continues at coordinate 289,177 of JANFOE010001876.1, read as the reverse complement.
TTCGAGTCGAGCTTTTGACTCGTTTATAAAAAACAAGGTGCCTCGTGGGAGATTCTCATGCTTATCCTTGTAAATATTATCGTTTTTATAATATTGTAATGCAGGAACTTGTGTTCTTTCGACCGTTGTTCCGTGGTTGTTTGTGATTTTTATTTATTAGGTTTATCGTCATCATTGAAGCCTCTCGTGTTCGTTTTACGGATCACTCGAACTTCGATCGTTGCCTTTGGAGATTCTGATATCTGATGATATCCTTTTATGTTCTAATGATTATCTTAATAGCATAATTGATAAACGGCTTTTAGCTTATTCGTTTTACCCTTTCCATGCTCGAGATTAAGCATTCGACTTCGTCTCTTGTATGGGGGTGTTTCACCCCTAGACTCGAAACATTGAGGAAAATGTTTAGTTTTAGTATGGGGGGTGAGTAGATACTTCACCTTGCTTACGTCATCACACAATTCAATATTCATCTTTTTTGTTAACGTTTTATGCAAAATAAGGCTAAACATGGCCAAATTTTAAATTTTTTCTAGTTTTTCATAAGTGTTTAAGACACGTATGTAGTTTTTCCTATGGTGAGAATAAGAGTAATTTTTGACTCGACCGTGCGTGTTGAGCACTTAGCTTCGATTCCTTAAATTTAATTAGGCTAAGTCTCTTAAATGAGGACGAGAAATGATAAATTTAGTTATAAGTTACGTAATCTTTCACGATCTCATGTGTAGTAATTATTAGCTTTTTCTCCCCACGCTTTTGTTTAAATAAATTCAATAAGTAAGGTCGTACGATTTAAAAGGTTACTTAGCTTCTAGCCCAAGATCGTTTAAAAGTTGCTCGTGTTCGAATAGAGTTCATAGCCAAGGCATAACTTATTGAAGCGGGATGTGAAGATTGGAAGAGTTCCAAAAAGGCCCTAACAAGGCATGATGAACTCCATTTTGTTGCTAAAGATCCAAGATGATGTGAAGTACCATTATTCCAAAATCAACATGAAGGATCGAGACACACGACGAAAAGCAATATACTCCCCTAAAAATCATAGAGAAGTCTATCCAAAAAGACCCTAACAAGGTATGAGGATAAATATATCCAAGTCCAAAAACGAGGCGATCGTTGTATATCAAAATCCCAAATAAAGATTGAAGAAAAATGATGAAGTCGTGGTCCAAAACGTCAAGTGAAGAAATTCCATATATGAAGAAAAGACCATTATTTCAAGAACGTCTTCCAAGATTCGAAGTATGAAGTACATGCCAAATATCGGTCCGAGAAAGTTCTCAAATCGTGAAACGAGTTATGCCAAGATATAAAGGAGATTACGAGAAGCCGTTTTAAAAGATCGTGTCCTTTAGTTAACTATCAATTAAATCGTCCTACTTTATTTTCGGCCTTAATAAAATATTGAAATAAGTCAAATGCATCCTCGTGATCATTAAGACAAAATAAGTTATAAGAGATACACCTTAGGAATAAGGGAGTCTTGTACAAGGCTTTTGGCCAGGTAAAAAGATTCTTTGTCGTGTGTCTAATCGAATTGATCTGGTTTAACTATGCGACTCAGTCGTTCTTTGGTGGAAACAAAAGTTGTGTCGTTGTAGTATATTAAAAGTGTAAAACAATTAAAATAACAGTGCAAGTAAAGTAAATCTAAGTCTAATTTAATGTAAATTGCAAGTATTTAAAAGCGTGACGAGAAATTAAAAGGCACTAAAAGTAAGTAACGCAAACTTAAATCTAACTAAGGTAAACTTAAAGCGCAACTAAAACTTAAAACTAAGGCAAGGCTAAAATAAATCTAAGGTAAGTAAACTTAATGTGCAACTAAATAAAAGGCGGGAAAAATAAAGCTTGAAAATTAAAAACAAAAACTTAAAAACTGGAATTAAAGGAACCTGAAAAATAGCTCATCCGGAACAATACCCTCATTCGGAATAAACACTCATCCGGAATGTCACCTTCGTTCAGAATGTTTTTCTTCACTCGGAATATTCACCAAAATCCTTGATCCGGAATAAATCCTTTATCCGGAATATGTCACTTATCCGGAATAAAGTCTTGATTCGGAATGTTGGCCTTTGATGCGGAATGTTGCCCTTGATCCGGAATATCTCTTGATCCGGAATAATAAATAAAACCCTTGATCCGGAATGTCTTAATATTCCGAATAAACTCCTTGATCCGGAATAATAAATTATTCCGGATGAACTTGCTGACCCGGAATATTATTTGATTCGGAATGAGAGGTTGATCCGGAATATTCCCTTGATCCGGAATATTCTGTTGATCCGGAATGTTGGGTTGATCCGGAACTTTTGGTTGATCCGGAATAATTAATTATTCCGGATGAAGAACCTTGATGTGGAATGTTAATTATTCCGAATAAACTCAGTTGATTCGGAATATCCAATATTCCAGATGAACACCCTTTTGATCTGAAATCTCTTGAACAACACTTTGGTTCGGAATGTTTCCTGGGAAAACAAATATACAGCGAAGAACAAGGAAACAGAAAAAGATACGGATCTAGATAAAAATAACCAAAATCAACCACAAGATTAAATCAAACTATTCAATAAACATCTAATAATCATAAACAAACAATCCAAAACAATAAAACTAACAAATATAACCAAAATAATCAAAACCCACTTAAATAAAAAAATAAAAATCAAGAACATGAACTCAAATTATAAAGCATGAAGATTAAGATCAAATAAAGAAAGGTAGATAGAGATTAACAAGAAAAAGTAAAGATTGACAAGAATTAAAAGAAAACTTACTTAAAATTAAAGGTATTTAAGGTGCAAGACAAGGTATTTAAATTTGACAATAAAGTAAATGACAAGGTAATTAAATGTGCAGGAAAGTAAAGTGGAAGAAATAGTGTGTCAAACTATCCAACAAAGACTAATGAAATGAATCCTAATCTATATATAAGGGAGGATTAAGGAGTGCTTAGGAAGCTTCCTCCCCTCCTTCATTTTTCCTTAATTGCACTCTTAAGTCCTTAAGCCTTTTAATCTTCTTAATCTTGGACTTTAATGACTTTGTCTCGGGATTTCTTCAAACTCGTCTTGTACTTCTTCAATAAATTAGACTTGAGTTTTTCGGCTTTTGATAAACTTCCGTCTTTTGACTTTTTCTTCGATCAATCTTCAGAATTGGTCTTGGACTTCCGTTCTTTTTGCACTCTTGACTTCTTGAATTCGTCTTTCGTCTTTTTCTTTGATAAAAGCCCGTGAATGCCCGTGTTTTCTCCACTTTTCACAATTTCGTCCTAAATCACAAGAAAAACACAAACCACGCATAATTCCGACATAAATGACATAAAATACACGTTTTGGCTCGGTTATTATTGTAATTAAGTGGTAAAAAGGATGGGTGTTTACACACCTATCAAATCCCCTACACTTGACCATTGCAATGTCCTCATGCAATGCATTAGTTACAAAGCATGTTTACATTTTTCATCATAATCAATCCATAGTGCCTTTATTAAAGAGATAGAAAATTATAAACATTCAAAGTAAAGAAATCAAAAACATATCTTGGGTTTTGGAAATGTCATAAATAATCATAATCCTCAAGTTTTCACTTTCTCCAAACCAAGCTTAAAAACGAGATCATTGTTATTATAAGTTAGCAAACTAACACGAATTCATGTGGGTCAATTATTCACTTAGACTCCCTTATTCCTAGGTGTATCTCTTATATTTTATTTTTGTCTTGAATGATCACGAGGATGCATTGTTTGACTTATTTCGATAGTTATTTAGGCCGAAAATAAAGTGAACGATTTAATCAATAATTAGCTAAAGGACAAAATCTTTTAAAACGGCTTCTCGAAACCTCGTAAAGTTCATATCTTGGCATAACTCGTTTCACGATTTGAGACCTTTCTCGGACCGATATTTGGCAGCGACTTCATACTTCAAACCTTGAGAGACGTTCATGAAATTATGGTCTTCTCTTCATATAGGAATTTCTTCACTTGAAGTTTTGAGAGATTCTTCATAAATGGACCACGACTTCTTCATTTTTCTCCAATCATTATTTTGGACTTTGATATACAACGATCCGCCTCCTTTTACGACTTGGATCTATTTATCCTCATACCTTGCTAGGGTCTTTTCGGATACACTTCTCCATGACTTTTGGGGAGTTTTTGCTTTTCGTCGTGTGTCTCGATCCTTCATATTGATCTTTGATAAATGATTCTTCACATCACTTGGGATCTTTAGCAACAAAATATAGCCCTCATGCCTTGTTAGGACCTTTTTGGACTCGCCAATCTTCGCATCCCGCTTCAATAAGTTATGCCTTGGCTATGAACTCTAATCCATACCGAGCAACTTTTAAACGATCGTGGGCTAGAAGCTAAGTAACTTTTCAAATCGTACAACCTTATTTATTGCAGATAAATTTATTAGCAAGCGATGGGAGAATACGCTTATAATTAACTCACATAAATTCAGGAAAGAATACCAAACTTATAATTGGCTCTATCATCTCTCGTTCTCCACAGTTTAAAATCTCAAGGAATGAGACTCGTGGATGCTTAGCCTATTAAATCAAAGTTTTAGGTTTTCGAGTCGCCTATAGGATCTTGCAAACTCTTAGACTTTTTCAAGTTTAGAAATCGCATTTTAAAGTTCCCTTGATAAACGACTCTCTAGGATCAATTATAGGAACTTGCGAAAAGTTCTTGTTCTTAACCCGTGAGAGTTAAGACTTTCGTGTTTTATAGCTCCCTATATGAAAGCCTAGCAAAACTTGACTTAAACACGTTAAGGATACTAGCTAGAGTAAACTAAGATAAGTAAACCCGGTTTGAGTCAAAAGATTCACAACGTTTGAAAATTAAAACCACTTATTAAAATTTTATTCTAGCAAAGAAGGAAAAATAACTATACAAAGGTAAAAACTAATAGGCCAAAATAGATCAAAAAATTTGAAAAATGTCGAAAAATTGAAAATCCGGTTAAAATGAGGACAAATACAAGGAAAAGGCCACTTAACTTCGATAGAAGTCCCCCCTACACTTAATATAAACATTGTCCTCAATGTTTAAGCATGTGGGAGTAAACTCCCCTACACTTAGGACATTGTTCACTTTGTTTAAATCTTGCTAATGAAGAGACAACTAACGAGATTCCTGTTTTAATATTGAGAAATATAAAATAGTGAATCGAAAAGAGTTTAGGATAGAACCGGGAAAATGGGAACACGGAATCACGGGTCGTCAAGAATCATCAAGAGTGGATCATTGAGCGCTCGAATCCCTGAATAGTAGAAGAGAGGAGAGAGCAAACACCAACGGGTCTCCCTGATAGGTGTGAAAACACCCATCCTTTTTACCACTTAATTACAATAATAACCGAGCCAAAACGTGTATTTTATGTCATTTATGTCGGAATTATGCGTGGTTTGTGTTTTTGTTGTAATTTAGGACGAAAAGGTGAAAAGTGGAGAAAACACGGCATTCACGAGCTTTTATCGAAGAAAAAGACGAAAGATGAAGTCGAAAGATCAAAAGTGGAAAAAGAACGGAAGTCCAAGACTAATTCTGAAGATTTATTAAAGAAAAAGTCAAAAGACGGAAGTTTACTAAAAGCCGAAGAACTCGAGTCTTATTTATGAAGAAAATACAAGACGAGTTTGAAGAAATCCCAAAGACAAAGTCCAAGTATTAAGAAGACGAACAAAAGATTAAAGAGATCAAGGACCTAAGTGCGCAATTAAGAGAAAGAAGAAAGAGGGAGGAAGCTTCCTAAGCTCCTCCCTAATCTCCCTATAAATACCAACCAACCTCATTTGTTGAGAGTTGTTGGTGGCTTGACAAACCATTCTTCCACCATTTTCATTTCTTGTCATTTTATTTCTCGCACTTTAATTAATTGTTATGCACTTTTAATCAATTTAATTTTCAAGTAAGTTTTCATTATTTGTTCTTTAATCTTTACTTTTCTTGCCTTAATCTTTCATCTTCCTTTCTTGATTCTTGCTTACTTTTGGTGCGAATTACTTATGATCCGTGTTGTTCATTTATGTTTTCGTGCCTAAAAAGTTCATTTTTTTTATGTTTTGATTCTAAAAGTTTGTTGATTTTAAGTTTTGTTAAGTTATATTTGTGCTTATTCGATTTATTTCATTGGAGATTCGTCCTAGTTTTGGTTTGAGCTTATTCCAATAGCTTATTACCATTGCCTTTATTTTCGGATCAAAGAACCAATCGGAAAGGGTTCTAAATCCCTTTTCCGACCACTGTATTCCGACCGGTCACCTCCCTTCATTCCGATTGAACAATCGGAATAGGGTTTTGGGTTTTCCGATTGGCTTCCCCATGTTTTCCGATCTGGGCAATTGTTCTAGTTTCCGATTGGGGACTCCTCAGTCATTCCGATTGGTTGTCGTGCGTATATTCCGATTGGGATCTTCTTGTTTATTCCGATCGGGACCTTTTTGTACATTCCGATCGGATCCTTAAGGATTCCGATCGGGTGTATTCCGATGGAAGGTTTTGTTCTACGGTTTTGCTAATGTTTAAATGTCAATTTCTCTCGTTTTATCTTTAGTCTATTTTAATTTCGTTCCGCCTTTTTATTTTATTGTCAATTTACTTTTTGTCGAAGCTTTAATTTTACGTTATTTAATTTCTCGAAGCTTACTTTTAACGTTTTAAATATTGCACCGTTTTATGTTTCATTTAGTTCTAGTTTTAATTTCTTGTCATTTATTATTAAGTCTTGCACGTTTACTTTTCCAAACCCAAAAATATTTGTTTCACCAAGAACAACTAATTTCACACAATTAACCAAAGATCAATTCGATTAGACACCGAGAAAACGAACTTTCAACGAGGAAAATCTTAATTTCAAATGGCGCCGCTGCCGGCTCTTTTCGTGAGGATCGAAAGTTTTTTGTGAGAGAAGCGTTGGCTTTTGGGATCCGTTCACTTGTGAACGTTATTTTTCTTGTCAAAAATTTTCAAAAAATCCAAAAACATTTGAAAAATCATAAAAAGCATTTCTTTTTCAAAGTTTTGCACCAAAAATATTCTTCTTGCTCATCTATCTTTCTTTATGGATTCTTATGTCCATTGCGTCGGTTGTGGGAGACGATTGTACGGGAACGACTCTTGTCAATGGTGTACATGTGAGCGGTGCGGAAACAATATCAAAGATACACAATCTATACCAGGATTTTGTCCTTTGTGTCCCTCAATTAATTCGTCCTTTTTGAACCCACCTACTCTTTCCCCGTGCATCTATTGTGGAAGCGATTCTCCTTGGCATGTTTCGTGCCCGGTTCAATACTCGTATGATTACGGGCAAGAACCGGGGTACAATTATGACTATGATAATAGCTATCCACAAGACGCACCCAGTCTTTCTCCTCAATCGTTCTGCAACAACTGTGGGGGTCCTCACGATACCTATTATTGTCAACCAATGAATTGTTATGAGCCAAATCCGTGTCCTCATTTTTCTTCACCAATGGATTATTATGAACCAAACCCGGTTTATAATTCTTCTCAACCGATGAACTACGATGAGCCACAACCATGCTATAATTCAGGTTTTCAACATTTTGAACCCCCACAGCACATCATCGATCATCAACCCTCCTTCGAACAATTGCGCTCCCATGAACAATGGGACACTCTTGTTAAACTAAGTCAACAACTTCAAGAAGCTTGCAACAAGATCATCGAGAAACGTCAAGAGGATCATCGACAGGAGCAAATATCAAATATCGAGACTTATACTCCTCCTCCAGTGTATCCATACTATTATGATGATGACGAGGATGATGTCAATGATCTCCACCCATCTTCTGCGATTACTACTCCTATTCTTGATGACACCAATGCGTCTACGGATAGTGATTCGTGGAGTGAGATTAGTGATTTTTGTCTTGAAGAATTCTTTGATGAGGTTTGTGATCTTACTACTTTTGCTGAAATTAAGGATGAGGTTGTTTTTCATGATGAATTCCAATTCGAGCCTGAGATTGCGGAAATTATCGAACGAGAGCTAGCTCTGTTACCTCCGCTTCTTCCTACAAGCGAGGTCGATTTTTCCAACATCGATGCCGAACTTGATGAGTTGGAGCGTCTTATTTTTCATAATAATGACGAACCAACTCACTTGACCAATCATCCTATTCTCGAGGAGTTACCTAATCAACACTCCTCCACTGAGAATTACGTTTACCACATTCGTGCGGATTTAACTTATCAACAATCCCCACAAATGAATGATGGTTTCGTACTTGATCGTGATCTTTTCGAGCGAGTTTCTGAAATCCTCAATGATGGAAACGACAAACCTTTGTTTGACGCACCTATCTATGATGAAGAAATCGAAGAGATTAACGTTCATGAGGATGAGTGCTTTGACCCGGGAGGTGCCATTGATTATTTTCTGCTTGATGACCTTACGGCTTTGCCGCTTGCTACTGAGCATCCATTGTCTTTAGGGGATGCCAATGTGATTCCTTTACCCACCACACCTCCCGTGGATCGTTACCTCACATACTTCTCGTATGATGAGCGGACCTTTCCCCCATTTAAGACTTATTCCCCCGCCTCCCCTTTGTTAATGTCCACCGGGAACGAGGACAAGGTCTTTGATCCCGGTATCACATTCGAGGCTTCCCCATGGACCATTTAATTCGGGGACGAGTCAGGCTCGTGACTCGGTCAACAAAAACAAGCGCTTTTTGGGAGGCAACCCAATTATCTATCTTTACCTGTTTTCACCATAAGTGTAGGGGGAGCCCCGTGGTGTTTCTTGCTTTCTTTCTTATCATGTGCAGGGATTAGAGCTTTAAAGACACACTCTTGATGACTTTTGACGAACCGTGATTCCGTGTTCCCTTCTTCCCGGTTCTATCCTAAACTCTTTTCGATTCACTATTTTATATTAACATAGGAATCTCTTTAGTTGTCTCTTCCTCAGCGAGATTTAAACAAAGTGCATAATGTCCTAAGTGTAGGGGAGTTTACTCCCACATGCTTAAACATTGAGGACAATGTTTATCTTAAGTGTAGGGGGGACTTCTATCGAAGTTAAGTGGCCTTTTCCTTGTATTTGTCCTCATTTTAACCGGAAAATTTGATTTTTCGAAATTTTTCAAAATTTTTAATCTATTTTGGCCTAGTTGTATAGTTGCATTTTCCTTTGTTATAGTTATTTTCTTTCCTTATTAGAATAAATTTTTAATAAGTGGTTTTAATTTTCAAAAAGATGTGAATATTTTGACTCAACCCGAGTTTACTTGCCTAAGTTTACTCTAGCTAGTATCCTTAACGTGTTTAAGTCAAGTTTTGCTAGGCCTTTATATAGGGAGCTATAAAACGCGAAAGTCTTAACTCTCACGGGTTAAGAACAAGAACTTTTCGCAAGTTCCTATAATTGATCCTAGAGAGTCGTTTATCAAGGGAACTTTAAAATGCGATTTCTAAACTTGAAAAAGTCTAAGAATTTGCAAGATCCTATAGGCAACTCGAAAACCCAAAACTTTGATTTAATAGGCTAAGCATCCACGAGTCTCATTCCTTGAGATTTTAAACTGTAGAGAACGAGAGATGATAGAGTCAATTATAAGTTCGGTATTCTTTCGTGAATTTATGTGAGTTAATTATGAGCCTATTCTCCCTCCGCTTGTTAATAAATTAATCTGCTAATAAATAAGGTTGTACGATTTAAAAGGTTACTTAGCTTCTAGCCCCAAATCGTTTAAAAGTTGCTCGGTAATGACTAGAGTTCATAGCCAAGGCATAACTTATTGAAGCGGGATGCGAAGATTGGCGAGTCCGAAAAGGCCCTAACAAGGCATGAGGGCTACATTTTGTTGCTAAAGATCCAAAAGTGATGTGAAGAATCATTTATCGAAAATCTATATGAAGGATCGAGACACACGACGAAAAGCAAAAACTCCCCAAAAGTCATGGAGAAATGTATCCGAAAAGACCCTAACAAGGTATGAGGATGAATAGATCCAAGTCATAAAAGGAGGCGGATCGTTGTATATCAAAGTCCAAAATAAAGATTGGAGAAAAATGAAGAAGTCGTGGTCCAAGTATGAATCTCTCAAAACTTCAAGTGAAGAAATTCCTATATGAAGAGAAGACCATTATTTCATGAACGTCTCTCAAGATTTGAAGTATGAAGTCGCTGCCAAATATCGGTCCGAGAAAGGTCTCAAATCGCGAAGCGAGTTATGCCAAGATATGAACTTTATGAGGTCCCGAGAAGCAGTTTTAAAAGATTTGGTCCTTTCGCTAACTATAGATTAAATCGTTCACTTTATTTTCAGACTAAATAACTATCGAAATAAGTCAAACAATGCATCCTCGAGATCATTCAAGACAATAATAAAATATAAGAGATACCCCTAGGAATAAGGGAGTCTAAGTGAGTAATTGGCCCACATGGGTTCGTGATAGTTTGCTAACTTATAATAACAATGATCTCGTTTTTAAGCTTGGTATAGGGAACGTGAAACTTGAGGATGATGATCATTCACGACATTTTCAAAACCCAAGGTATGTTTTTGATTTCTTTACTTTGTAATAAAGGCCAACATGGATTGATTATGATGGAAAATGTAATCTTGCTTTGTAACTAATGCATTGCATGAGGACATTGCAATGGATAAGTGTAGGGGATTTGATAGGTGTGAAAACACCCATCCTTTTTACCACTTAATTACAATAATAACCGAGCCAAAACGTGTATTTTATGTCATTTATGTCGGAATTATGCGTGGTTTGTGTTTTTGTTGTAATTTAGGACGAAAAGGTGAAAAGTGGAGAAAACACGGCATTCACGAGCTTTTATCGAAGAAAAAGACGAAAGATGAAGTCGAAAGATCAAAAGTGGAAAAAGAACGGAAGTCCAAGACTAATTCTGAAGATTTATTGAAGAAAAAGTCAAAAGACGGAAGTTTACTAAAAGCCGAAGAACTCGAGTCTTATTTATGAAGAAAATACAAGACGAGTTTGAAGAAATCCCAAAGACAAAGTCCAAGTATTAAGAAGACGAACAAAAGATTAAAGAGATCAAGGACCTAAGTGCGCAATTAAGAGAAAGAAGAAAGAGGGAGGAAGCTTCCTAAGCTCCTCCCTAATCTCCCTATAAATACCAACCAACCTCATTTGTTGAGAGTTGTTGGTGGCTTGACAAACCATTCTTCCACCATTTTCATTTCTTATCATTTTATTTCTCGCACTTTAATTAATTGTTATGCACTTTTAATCAATTTAATTTTCAAGTAAGTTTTCATTATTTGTTCTTTAATCTTTACTTTTCTTGCCTTAATCTTTCATCTTCCTTTCTTGATTCTTGCTTACTTTTGGTGCGAATTACTTATGATCCGTGTTGTTCATTTATGTTTTCGTGCCTAAAAAGTTCATTTTTTTTATGTTTTGATTCTAAAAGTTTGTTGATTTTAAGTTTTGTTAAGTTATATTTGTGCTTATTCGATTTATTTCATTGGAGATTCGTCCTAGTTTTGGTTTGAGCTTATTCCAATAGCTTATTACCATTGCCTTTATTTTCGGATCAAAGAACCAATCGGAAAGGGTTCTAAATCCCTTTTCCGACCACTGTATTCCGACCGGTCACCTCCCTTCATTCCGATTGAACAATCGGAATAGGGTTTTGGGTTTTCCGATTGGCTTCCCCATGTTTTCCGATCTGGGCAATTGTTCTAGTTTCCGATTGGGGACTCCTCAGTCATTCCGATTGGTTGTCGTGCGTATATTCCGATTGGGATCTTCTTGTTTATTCCGATCGGGACCTTTTTGTACATTCCGATCGGATCCTTAAGGATTCCGATCGGGTGTATTCCGATGGAAGGTTTTGTTCTACGGTTTTGCTAATGTTTAAATGTCAATTTCTCTCGTTTTATCTTTAGTCTATTTTAATTTCGTTCCGCATTTTTATTTTATTGTCAATTTACTTTTTGTCGAAGCTTTAATTTTACGTTATTTAATTTCTCGAAGCTTACTTTTAACGTTTTAAATATTGCACCGTTTTATGTTTCATTTAGTTCTAGTTTTAATTTCTTGTCATTTATTATTAAGTCTTGCACGTTTACTTTTCCAAACCCAAAAATATTTGTTTCACCAAGAACAACTAATCTCACACAATTAACCAAAGATCAATTCGATTAGACACCGAGAAAACGTACTTTCAACGAGGAAAATCTTAATTTCACTCCCCTACACTTAGGATAAAGAAAGCAAAAAGATAGACACTTGGGTTGCCTCCCAAGAAGCGCTTGATTTTTGTTAACCGAGTCGTGAGCCTGACTCGACCTTGATTACCATAGGAAGAAGCATGAAACATATCCACCGGGATCAAAGACATAGTTTTCGTCCATCAAATAGCACAAGCTTAAGGCGAACAAGGAAAGCCAAAGAATAATAGGCAAGGTTCCCTTAAGCAGCGATGGAGCACGGTGGGAGCAAGGGTGAAGTGGTGCAATCAGATTTCCATAAGTTCCAAAGATATTTCCTTTTATTTCATCAGATGGATACTGAGATGGCTCAAGAAGATCAATACCGGGGTCGAACACCTTTTCCTTTAGGGGAAAATAGCACTCAGGCTCAGCAAAATGTGAAGATGATCCACGAAGAAGATGCACAACCTCGTCCTTAGAAGGTGGACAAAGAGGTGTTAAATCATACGTGCTGCGGATGTCGGTGTCGGCCGGTTGCTTCTCCTTTGAAAGAATTTTCTTCAAATCCAAAGTAGGATCAAGACGATAATCTTCAAAGTCTAAAGGAGGAGCATCACTCTCATGAGGGAAGTAAGTATTGAGAAATGTAGAGAAGTCTTCCTCAAAAGAGAAATCATCCAAAGTAGGATTAAGCATGGATGACGGAGGATCTTCATCATGTGAAGAATCACTCGAAAGAGTATCGGCCTCATCAAAATCATCATAAATGGGCAGGTCAGGATACTCGGAAGTAAGGTCATCATAATCATCCGAATCTGAGCTAGAATCATCATCATAAGCATCAAAGATCGGTGGAGAATCATAAATGGGAGAAGGTTCCAAATTAGAGAGAGAATCTTCCACATCATCTTCAAAAAGTAGATTATCAATGCAAGACTCGAATAGAGGATTGTTGTAGATGACAAAATCATCGAGCACATTAATCATATTCGCAGATTCTCGTCCATAGGATTTGCTTGTAAGCTTCCCCATTTTAAAAACTTGTGAATCATTCCCGACTCTTAAGATTAACTCACCTTCGGCAACATCAACTAGAGCTCGTCCAGTTCTCAAGAATGGCCGACCAAGTATTAAAAGAATACGAGGGTCCATTTCATAATCAACAATGACAAAGTCGACCGGGAAAGTAAATGTGCCAACTTTGATGAACACATCTTCGGCAATACCAACGGGGTAAGCGAGAGTGCGATTTGCTAGCTCGAGAGTCATCTTTGTTGGAGTAAGGTCGGGTAATGATAGTGTTTTCCAAACACTTAATGGCATGAGATTTATACTGGCCCCGAGATCAGCTAGGGCAGTAAATTCTTCGGTTTTGTTAAAGATGCACGGCAACACAAAACGACAGGGATCTCCAAGCTTTTCCGGAAGTTCTTTAAGAATAAATGCAAAACAGTTTTCATTTAAGCGTGTGTTGGCGAGCTCAATTAGCTTCTCCTTCTTGTTCAGCAATTGCTTGAATGCTTTCACAAATTTCGGCATGTGGACAAGTGCTTCGACAAGGCTAATGTTGAAATTCAGTTGAGAGATCATCTTCATAAAATTTGACATTTGAGAGTCATCCTTGGTGAGCATTGTGGTCTTGCCTAGCCATGAAGGATAAGGGATATTGGGTTTAGGTGGTGAAGATGCAGTAGTTAAAGGTTGAGATGTTGAAGAGTTCTTCTTGGGAACATCGTCATGACGAGGCGGAGACGGTAATGGTGTACTAATACTAGGTGTAGCAGGAGTAGGGATAAATGGTGGTGGAGGAGGTGTAGATGATGGGGGTGGGATAGGTGGTCCTACGATGGTTACTCCACTACGGGTAGTAATAGCACTCACATTCGCTCGCGGATTGGTGACGGTGTTTGAAGGTATAGAACTCGAAGAAGAAGGTTGAGCTGCGGGCAAGAAACTAGCAAGCATATTCTTCAAATCATTCGTTTGATTGCTGAAGGAGGATTGGATATTATCTCGAAGCTCGGATCTAATGTCATTCCCTTGCTTGGTGATAACTCCTTTCAGATTGATAATTTGGTTCTGCAGATTCTTGATTTACTCACCTTGGGTTCTCATTATGGCTTCAACATCGGGGTTAATGGGTGGGGCTTGTTTGGCGGGTGGGTGATAAGGATTAGAAGCTCTTGGTGGGATTTGGTTTCTTCTATTATAGTTGTTGGCGGGGTTTTGGTTTTGAGGAGAAAAACCGGGTGAAAGGTAGTTGTTGGACTGGTAACTGAGCAAGTTTCTATCCCCTTGAGGTCGAGCTTGGTAATTTTCCGGTGAATAATTACCATATGCTGCATACACGTTTTCCGGATTTCCTTGAGTAGAAGGACAATCAGTGTATGAGTGTGGACCACCGCATGTTTCACAAGAAGGTGCTACCGCTTTAACTTGTTGTTGTTGGTTTGAAGCGAGAAGCAAGATACTTTTGTTCATTTCGGCCATCATGCGTGTGAATTCGGTCATATCGGGGCTTGCTGAAGTTGAAGAAACATTGACTCTCGGGTTGTTCTTGAAGAAGCGGAGGAATCCCAGTTTTTGTGGTGAGTAGTCATGTTCTCGATAAGCTCTCTACACTCCTCGGGTCTCCTTTTCATAAATGTGCCACCGGCGGCTGCATTAATCGTATCACGATCTCGAAAAGTCAAACCGTTGTAGAAAGTATCAATTAAGGTCACAGGGAGCATGTTGTGGTTTGGACATCTATCGATCAAGACATTATATCTTTCCCAAGCATCAAAGAGAGATTCATCGGGATCTTGCATGAAACCGCTGATTTGATTGCAAAGGCTCGTGACCATGGATGGTGGAAAGTAGCGTGACAAAAAGCGTTGAGTCATGTCATCCCAAGTATGAATGGAATTCTTCGGGAGACGATCAAACCATTTCTCGGCGTGGTGTGATAAAGTATGTGGGAAGAGTTGTAGGCGAAGAACATCCATTGTGGCACCGGGCAACTTCATGCTTTGGGTGATTGTAATGAACTTGTCGAGGTGTTTGTTGGCATCATCATCAGGCATTCCTCGAAAAGGATTTGTTTGCACTTGCTGAATCATGTGGTGCTTCAACGAAACTCCGGAGCCGTGATTTGCATCGGCGCAATCGGTCCTCCTCATCCAAACATGGTAGGTTGACAAAGCTCCTCCATTGTCCGAAGATCGGGTTGTGGATGAACATTGTTGTTATTGTTGAGGTACGGTGGATTATTGTTGTTGACACCTGCCATACTTAAAACTTCTTGAGTCTCGGGCTCTTGATAAGTAGAAGATCTAGTACGCATACACCTACAAAGGCAAAAGAAAACAATACCAAACACAAAGAGAATATATATACACAATAAAAATAAAATCTTTTTGGATTTTTGAATTTTTTTTATTTTTATGGATTTTTAACAATTTTTAAATTTTTTATGGTTTTTTGAATTTTTTTGAGCAAGAAAATAACGCTCACAAGTGAACGGATCCCAAAAAGCAACGCGTCTCTCACAGAAAACCGTTAATCTTTACGAAAAGAGCCGGCAGCGGCGCCATTTGATACAAGGCTTTTGGCCAGGTAAAAATATTCTTTGTCGTGTGTCTAATCGAATTGATCTGGTTTAACTATGCGACTCAGTCGTTCTTTGGTGGAAACAAAAGTTGTGTCGTTGTAGTATATTAAAAGTGTAAAACAATTAAAAAAACAGTGCAAGTAAAGTAAATCTAAGTCTAATTTAATGTAAATTACAAGTATTTAAAAGCGTGACGAGAAATTAAAAGGCACTAAAAGTAAATAACGCAAACTTAAATCTAACTAAGGCAAACTTAAAACGCAACAAAAACTTAAAACTAAGGCAAGGCTAAAACAAAACTAAGGTAAGTAAACTTAAAGTGCAACTAAATAAAAGGCGGGAAAAATAAAGCTTGAAAATTAAAAACAGAAACTTAAAAACTGGAATTAAAGGAACCTGAAAAATAGCTCATCTGGAATAATACCCTCATTCGGAATACACACTCATCCGGAATGTCACCTTCGTTCGGAATGTTTTTCTTCACTCGGAATATTCACCAAAATCCTTGATCCGGAATAAATCCTTTATCCGGAATATGTCACTTATCCGGAATAAAGTCTTGATTCGGAATGTTGGCCTTTGATGCAGAATGTTGCCCTTGATCTGGAATATCTCTTGATCCAGAATAATATTCCGAATAAAACCCTTGATCCGGAATGGTCTTAATATTCCGAACAAACTCCTTGATCCGGAATAATAAATTATTCCGGATGAACTTGCTGATCCGGAATATTATTTGATTCGGAATGAGAAGTTGATCCGGAATATTCCCTTGATCCAGAATATTCTGTTGATCCGGAATGTTGGGTTGATCCGGAACTTTTGGTTGATCCGGAATAATTAATTATTCCGGATGAAGAACCTTGATGCGGAATGTTAATTATTCCGAATAAACTCAGTTGATTCGGAATATCCAATATTCCGGATGAACACCATTTTGATCTGAAATCTCTTGAACAACACTTTGGTTCGGAATGTTTCTTGGGAAAACAAATATACAACGAAGAACAAGGAAACAGAAAAAGATACGGATCTAGATAAAAATAACAAAAATCAACCACAAGATTAAATTAAACTATTTAATAAACATCTAATAATCATAAAAAAACAATCCAAAACAATAAAACTAACAAATATAACCAAAATAATCAAAACCCACTTAAATAAATCAATAAAAATCAAGAACATGAACTCAAATAATAAAGCATGAAGATTAAGATCAAATAAAGAAAGGTAGATAGGAGATTAACAAGAAAAAGTAAAGATTGACAAGAATTAAAAGAAAACTTACTTGAAATTAAAGGTATTTAAGGTGCAAGACAAGGTATTTAAATTTGACAATAAAGTAAATGACAAGGTAATTAAATGTGCAGGAAAGTAAAGTGGAGGAAATAGTGTGTCAAACTATCCAACAAAGACTAATGAAATGAATCCTAATCTATATATAGGGGAGGATTAAGGAGTGCTTAGGAAGCTTCCTCCCATCCTTCATTTTTCCTTAATTGCACTCTTAAGTCCTTAAGCCTTTTAATCTTCTTAATCTTGGACTTTAATGACTTTGTCTCGGGATTTCTTTAAACTCGTCTTGTAATTCTTCAATAAATTAGACTTGAGTTTTTCGACTTTTGATAAACTTCCGTCTTTTGACCTTTTCTTCGATAGATCTTCAGAATTGGTCTTGGACTTCCGTTCTTTATGCACTCTTGACTTCTTGACTTCGTCTTTCGTCTTTTTCTTTGATAAAAGCCCGTGAATGCCTGTTTTTTCTCCACTTTTCACAATTTCGTCCTAAATCACAACTAAAACACAAACCACGCATAATTCCGACATAAATGACATAAAATACACGTTTTGGCTCGGTTATTATTGTAATTAAGTGGTAAAAAGGATGGGTGTTTACACACCTATCAGAGTCAAAGTACGTAATTAACACTCATGAGTAATGATTGTTTTACTAACTTATAACGACAATGATCTCGTTACACGCTTAGCATGGAATTGGGTGAAAATCGAGGAAGACGAACTTATCTCTATGAGGCATTCACGTGTTCTTATTCTTTGACCCTAAAAGTCACTTAATCGTGATGGAAACAATATACGTTTTCAATAAATGTCACATAAAAATGAATTTTGGAAGTTTTATGATACTTAATTATAGCATTACGTGGGGACACGGCAATGGTTTAATATGGGGGAGTGATGGGACTGCAATTATAAATAGTCTAAT
This sequence comes from Glebionis coronaria, assembly GCA_025667525.1. Classification (NCBI taxonomy): domain Eukaryota; kingdom Viridiplantae; phylum Streptophyta; class Magnoliopsida; order Asterales; family Asteraceae; genus Glebionis; species Glebionis coronaria. Next base: position 271,163 of record JANFOE010001876.1, on the reverse strand, counting down.
CGTCCAAATCGGGCATAAAACGCTAAAAATATCATTAAAATACCAAAAAATATGCTTGTGTTTGTACATTGTGTATTTTAGGTACGGATATCGTGAATTCACCAAACGATTACAAGAATCAAGAAAAAACAAACACGGGAAACAAAGCCGCAAAGAACCGGACCCGAATTATGATTTTCTAATCAAGTCCTTAAAGTTTGAAGATTTGTCATGTTTGGTCCCTCAAGAATTGAAGACTTGTCACTTTATACCCCTCATTGATCATTATTTACATTGGGGTCCGTAAGGTATCAAGACTTGCCAAGAAAAGCCCTTGAAGAAACCTATTATTACATTTTTGGTCCTTGTTATAAAGTTTGAAAAGCCCTTGTCTCAATTTTGACAAATTAATGAAACTTATAACAAAGGAAATGGAGTAATTTCTGGGAAGACTTATTATGAACATTTTTTCAGATTTTCAGGGACCAAAAGTGAGCAGACATCCAATGTCCACCATTCAGTCATAAGCCTCCACATCACCCCCTCAACCAATCACACATCACCACCTCACAACACCCCTCCATGTCATAATCCACCACAACCCATTTAGTATTAATTAAAAAATTTTAAACAGGTTTTATTAATACTTAAAATTGGTGCTAAACATGTATTGTTCACAAATCACCCCTAATCTGCTACTTCCTTAATCCCATAAATCCTAATCTCGGTATCAGACATATCAAAGGGTTATAAACCCTAATCATCCAGATCACTAATTAGTGATGTCGACATCCAAACCCCACACCCAGAAACCTATCACTCTCAACCCATGGACCCATCCAGCCCTCCCCTGGCCCACTTCATGGCTAGTGATTGTGGTAAAATACGACCTTTTAGGAAAAAAAGCGTAAAAGCGGTAAGTATTAAACAAATGATTTAGGAAAATCAAGTGTTAATGACCCAATGAAGTTCGTTTCCTAAGGAGGTATATGTGTGTGAAAAACTTGTTAAATGTTTAAGATTAATATTGAGAACGAAAGAAGGGATGAGAAGGAAGAATGACGGATACGTTAAAATTATACTACGACGACAAAATTAAAAACCGTAAAAAGTGACAAAATAAAAATTACTTCTAAAAATTCACAAAAAAATTACCAAAAATCAACAAAAACAAACTATGAGTTTACAAATGATCAAAACTTTTTCAAACCTTTTAATTAATTAAATATTAATTTTTAAATGCTAATTAAAGCCCTAAAAATTCAAATAATTAATAAAAAGCCCAAATAAAGATTTCACTTTGTAAAACTCTAAAATTACTTAATTTGACTAAAAAATATTTTTATGAAATTTTAAACTAAGGAAAACTATTTTTAAATGATTACTAAAATATTAAAATAATACTAAAAATTAATCAAATGATGAGAAAATTAATCTAAGAGTTTTAAAAATCCTAACTTAATGTATTTGACCTAGGAAAAATATAAAACTTTCAAAAATATTATAACTGAAATTTAATAATAAAATAATATTAAAAATCCAAAAATTATAAAAATTTCTAAAAACTTGCAAACTAGTTTATTTTAACCTAAATAACCAGAAAGTGAAAGCAAAATTACCAAAATACCCCTATTGGGCCCCCAAATGGGCTAAAAACAAAAACAATCTATGAAAATAGGCTTTTTGGCCCAATAAGATGAAACTTAACCAAATAAGCTGAAAATCACTAGTCTAGCTTAGAATTTATTTCTAAACACAAAAGTCTAAAGGCCCAAAAGCTGAATGTGAGCTTATCACAGCTTAAATGAACAACGGCTTATTCTTAATGGGCTTTTTGGCCCATTAAGCTATAAGCTAATGCCATAAACTCTAATTTGACACACAACCTTCTTTTTAGATTCCTAAGAAATCTGAGAAAAGAAATTTCCAATAAGCTCAACCAATAAGCCAGAAATAAGCAAAGTAAAATTCCACTAAAAGACAAAATAGTAAAATTCTTCATACTTGGACCACGACTTCATCATTTTTCTTCAATCTTTATTTTTGATATTGATATACAACGATCCGCCTCCTTTTCGGACTTGGATATATTTATCCTCATACCTTGTTAGGGTCTTTTTGGATAGAATTTCTCCATGATCTTTAGGGGAGTAATTGCTTTTCGTCGCGTGTCTCGATCCTTCATATTGATTTTGGAATAATGATACTTCACATCATCTTGGATCTTTAGCAACAAAATAGAGCTCCTCATGCCTTGTTAGGGCCTTTTTGGATCTTCACCAATCTTCGCATCCCGCTTCAACAAGTTATGCCTTGCCTATGAACTCTATTCAACCCCGAGCCACTTTTAAACGATCTAGTGCTAGAAGCTAAGTAACCTTTCAAATCGTACGACCTTACTTATTGCAATTATTATTATTCCTAATGCATTGATCTTATGGGAGAAAAAGCCACAATTAAAAACATATGAGTTTTTGAAATAACATTTTCATGTTCTACGTTTAGCATGATCACTTGTCTAACTCTATCACTTCTCATTCTTCACTATTTAAAGTCCTCTAATTAGGAGACTCGTGAATACTTAGCCATGCAAGTCAAAATTAAGCCAAATTTAGATTAACTTTTATTAAGACTATATCAAATTGAAGTTTTGGTTTTTCAAGCCACCTATAGGATCTTGCACTTTCTTGGACTTTTTCAAGTTTAGAGAATGCATTTTAAAGTTCCCTTGATAAGTGACTTTCTAAGATCAATTACAGGAACTTGCGAATAGTTCTTGTTCTTAACCCGAATGAGCTAAGACTTTCACGTTTTAAAGTTCCCTATATAAAAGTCTAGCAAAACTTGATTCGAGCGGGTTAAGGAATGTAAAGGGCTCCAAATGCCCATCAAATCAAAAATTAACTCTTATTCTACCCATCGGAAAATATACATTCGTATCATAAAAACACTTATGAAAACTAAGAAACGTTTTAAAATTTTGCCATTTTTAGCCTTATTAGCAACAAAACAAAACAAAACGTTGAAAGTTGGAAAACGTGAGGGCGTAGAAAATCAAGTATCTATTCACCCTCCATACTAAAATTAAACATTGTCCTTAATGTTTCGAGTCTAAATGTGGAGCACCCCCATACTAGAGACGAAGAGTCGAATGCTAAGGATCAAGCATGGAAAGGGTGATCAACAATATATCTAAAGCCGTTTATGAATTATGCTAAAAGATAATTGTTAGAACAATAAAGGATATGTCATGGATTCATAAAAAACTCTTCAAGCAACCGATTGAGGCTCACGTAAACGAACACGAGAGTCTTCAATTGTAGCGATGATGATGATCTAGATAACACATTCACAAACAATCACGAGACAACGAGTTGGAAGGGCACAAATCCCCTCTCATTAACTACATTAGAAAGTGCTAATATGTACAATGGATAAGCATGGGATCTCCCCCATGAGGCACCTCGTTTTTGATTACCGAGTCATGAGCACGACTCGATCCCCTCTGAATGTGAACATTTAGGGAAAACCTAGGTATGATCATTTTTTGGTGGGGCTTACATGATAAACAAGGCCCTAAAAGCAACCGGTACTAAGGACTAAGTCCTTTGATGATGCAAATACAGGGATCAAAAATGGCGTCCTCGTTCTCATTGGATAAACAAACCAACGCCATTTCAACACGTGTAAAAACTCAAAGAGTTTGAAGAAAAGAGATGAGAAGTAGAAGGGTGGGACAATTGGTAAGACAAATTTTTGAGCTACTCGAGGTAAACTCACACCAAACAAATGAATAAGATTTCCCTTTATTGCATCGGTGGAAGACCGAGATTTCCCTTTACATGAAATTCTGGGATCGAATATCTCGTCCTCGGTGGAGAAAGGTGAGGGAACATAAGGGGCTTCCCCCACACTAAAACCACACAAAGCATCGTCAAAAGGAGTAGACGAGTTTGTAGTACTCAAAACACGTGGTGATGACGGAGTTAGATTTGTAGAAAAATCTTTTAAATTAATTTTAAAATCTTTTCCTTTTTTATCTCTTAAACTCACCTTATGAAAACCCGTTTTGATTATATCAAAAACATTTGGTGTTTCTAAAACGATGTTAGGCACATTAAAAATTCTTACATTTAAGTTGCGTTTTGGTGGTGGTAAGTTCTCAAAACGTTTTTCAATAAAGAAAACTTCCCCATTGGGGTCAACATATTCATCATCTGAAAGATCTTCCGTAAGAACGGCAACTTATCAACACTTTTCAAGAATGAATGTTCAAGGTGAGGCGAAAGATTTTTCAATTCAAGTATTGACGGTTTCTTGATTGTAGGTTTAACACTCATAACCTCCACCGGCGGAGGAAATGGTTAATCGTTTTTTGTTGACAATTCCTAAAACTCTTGGTGAAAATTCCTTGCAAATGTTATTGGTTGAATCACCATGGTTTAAAGTTTCAATAGAATAGACATGAGAAAGCTTGGAGTTTGTGTTGCATTGATGACATGTTCTTCCTCATTGAAACGTAGGGTGATTTTTCTAGCATGAACATCAATAAGTGCTCTCGATGTATCCCAAAATAAACGACCTAAAATGAGAGGAACATAAGGATCCGTAGGAATGTCTACAATGATAAAGTCCACGGGATAGTAAAACTTTCCAAATTTAACGAAAACTTCCTCGGCTACTCCACATGCAAGAATCATAGAATGATCGGCCATCTCGATAGACATGTTCGAAAGAGTAAGAGCCGGAAGATTGAGAGACATAAATATCTTAAGAGGCATCAAATTAATACTATCACCAAGATTGGCCAAGGCGTAGCATTCTTCCATATCTTGAATTGCAGACGGAATCAAAAATTTACCGGGATCACCGACTTTTTGGGGTATGCGGCTAAGAAAAACCGATGAACAACTAGACGATTGTTGTAAATTCTCTTTGTTATTCAACATACTTTTGAAGTTTGCGTCAAATCGAGGCATCCTGATTAAAGCGTCGGCAAAACATATATTAATCAAACCACGAAACTTTTTCATAAAAAGCTCAAATTGATAATTATTCCGTTCTTGTGCCTTTTCCTTGTTTCGTCTCGAAGGGTAAGGTAAGGGCGGTGTGGGTTGTGGCATAGGCAACGGCCTTGGAATTTCGGGTTCCATAATTGGTATTGGTTCAACCGTAGGTGTGGTATGAGCGGTACTTCGTGGGCTTGTGATATGCTCCTTTTCGACCATAACCTCGGGCTCTTTCTCGATTTCCTTATCCGTAGTAGTAGTAGGACGAGAGATTGGTTCCTTGAAAGTTTTACCACTTCGAGTTGTAATAACCTTCATTTCTACCCTCGGGTTGGAAATGGTATCACTAGGAAGACCACCCGAGGAAGAGGGTTTACACATGATTGCTTCAAACATTTTTGCCATTCGATCTTCCAATTTTGATTACCTTAAATCCGCTTTTAACAACTCTTGCTTAATCTCATGTTGTCCTTGTTCCATATTTTGTTGATTTTGTTGAAGACGTTGAACGGTTTCCTTCCATTTTATTAGCATGAGTTTTCAATTCATTAGCAAGTTCGTTTTTAAGCTCGTTTTTCAACTTGGATCTTAAGCTAATCATCTCATGTTGCATGTTATCAAACTTAGCATCGTTTGCTTTTGCATAATCCAAAAATTCTCCATTAAGATTTTTAGTCTGAGCATTTTGAAAACCTTGTGTAGTGTTTTGAAAATCAAGGTTCTGGTTTTGATTTTGAACTTGCCCATTCCCACTTTTGTAATTCCCTTTGTTGTAATTACGTGAATTGCCTTGATAACCACCATTTTGATTGTTGTTTTGATAGTTGTTAGCATTTTGATTTTGTGGAGCTTGATTTGGGCGGGAACCTTGGCCGTTTTGGTTGTAAGTTCCCGTTGAAACATAAGCACTCGAAGTGTTACCACCGGTGGTAATACACTCGGAATGATCATGAGCTCCACCACAAGATAAACAACTCTTTTCAACCGCTTTAACCGATGCGGAATTCAAAGCATCTTGTGCTTTCCAATATGTCATAAGCGTCGAAAACCTATCGAAAAACCGATTTTCATCATCTACTTCATCATGTAAGGCATTAATGTTACGAGACGATGATGATGCCGATGAACCCATATTGGCAACACTCGGTGTGTTACGAGGGTTATAAACCTTAGATCTATTCTTGATAATCTTTAAAGCCTCATCGGTCGTTTTGCACAAAAAATTACCACCCGCGGCGGCATTCAAATAATCTCGTTCATGATCATTTAGCCTATTATAAAAAAGTATCAATTTGATGCAATTCCGAAAAATCATGGTGTGGACATTCATGTAACATTTAACTTTCATTATTAAGTTGTGTAAAACTTGAAATCTCATTTTTCAAATGTGTGTCTTAGATGGCGGAAAAAATTGGTTCACAATATTAGAAACGAGATCACCCCATGTCAAAATCGAATTTGGCGGTTCTTTCTCGAGCCAAATTTTTGCAGGTCCATCCAACGAGTATGGAAACAACATCATCTTAATGGCGTCATGCGGAAGATCCTAAAAATGCTTGTTGTGGTGAGACGATTTAAATTCCTTATCTGATAATGCGGGTTGTCTTTCTCATGACCTTGAAACTTGTTTGCTTGTAACATCGACATTAAACTCATCTTAATCTCGAAATTCTCCACAATGATCGCGAGAATCACAATAGCTTCTCCAAAACCCTCGGTGGGTGCTTGAAGCAACTCCATCATAGTACAATTAGCCATGACGACTATTGGTTCTACAACGGGTTCGACAATTGGAGTTTTTCCTCAATCAAATTGCCTTGGTTTTGACGACGTTTGCGAGCTCGTTTTGCTTGATTACGAGTTTGCATAAACGTGACGTAGAATGTGGAGGTGAGCAAAGAAGAATCTTTTAGGTGTTTTGGGAATTTTCAGTTTTTTTGTGTTTTTGATTGTTTTTATTATTTTTGGATTTTGTGTGTATTCGTAGACAACAATCTACCAAATCTCTCCTCTAATCAAACTCTTGATTCAAGAAGCCTCAAAAGAATGAAAATGATCACGTTGAGTGAAGCCTTCGATTGACTTTAGAACTTTGGTGAAAACCAAATTGTTCATGAGGGTTTAATCACAAAGAAACCAAGCAAATATATATGATACGTAAATAATACTTTGGGCGACAAACCCCTCGATTAGCATTCAATCTCAAAATACTCACAAGCAAGTGGAGAAATGAGGCGACGCAAAGCACTTAAGAGCCTTTTTCTTTAGGGTGTATTTTATAACACCCGCCTTATACCCACCTTATAGTTTGTATTTTTCCAAATCGAGCTTCACGAAAATATTTATCTATTTTTGCCTTTTTCTTTTTGTTTGAGATTCGAATACAATGATCGAGTGATGAAATCTCGAATCAAGGTTGTGTTTTCACACTTTTGGAGATATTTTGAATTTGTTGTGATACTTATACAATATAGTAATAATAATTCACAAGAAAAACGAAAAAACCGATAATACGAATTAGTAGAGTTCTACTAATACAAATACTATTTATGGTTAGATATTAAAAACAAAAGGAACAAATTATTCACGACACACCTCCCCGGCAGCGGCGCCAAAATGATTGTTGTAAAATATGACCTTTTAGGAAAAAGGCGTAACAGCGGTAAGTATTAAACAAATGATTTAGGAAAATCAAGTGTTAATGACCCAATGAAGTTCGTTTCCCAAGGATGTATATGTGTGTGAAAAACTTGTTAAATGTTTAAGATTAATATTGAGAACGAAAGAAGGGATGAGAAGGGAGAATGACGGATACGTTAAAATTATACTACGACGAGAAAATTAAAAACCGTAAAAAGTGACAAAATAAAAATTACTTCTAAAAATTCCCAAAAAATTACCAAAAATCAACAAAAATAAACTAAGAGTTTACAAATGATCAAAACTTTTTCAAACCTTTTAATTATTTAAATATTAATTTTAAATGCTAATTAAAGCCCTAAAATTCCAAATAATTAATAAAAAGCCCAAATAAAGATTTTTCACTTTGTAAAACTCTAAAATGACTTAATTAGACTAAAAACCATTTTTATGAAACTTTAAACTAAGGAAAACTATTTTTAAATGATTAAAAACTATTAAAATATTAAAATTATTCTAAAAGTTAATAAAATGATGAGAAAATTAATCTAAGAGTTTAAAAAATCCTAACTTAATGTATTTGACCTAGGAAAAATATAAAAGTTGCAAAAATAATAAAATTGAAATTTAATAATAAAATAATATTAAAATAATATTAAAAATCCATATATTATAAAAATTTCTAAAAACTTGCAAACTAGTTTATTTTAACCTAAATAAACAGAAATGAAAGTGAAATTACCAAAATACCCCTAGTTGGCCCCCAAATGGGCTAAAAACGAAAACAGTCTATGAAAATAGGCTTTTTGACCCAATAAGATGAAACTTAACCAAATAAGTTGAAAATCACTAGTCTAGCTTAAAATTCAATCCTAAATACAAAAGTCTGAAGGCCCAATAGCTGAATGTGAGCTTATCACAACTTAAATGAACAACAACTTATTCTTAATGGGCTTTTTGGCCCATTAAGCTATAAGCCAATGCCATAAGCTCTAATTTGACACACAACCTTCTTTTGAGATGCCTAAGAGATCTGAGAAAATAAATTTCCAATAAGCTCAACCAATAAGCCAGAAATAAGCAATGTAAAATTCCACTAAAAGACAAAATAGTCGACTTAGAGTTTTGGACCACCTCAGAACTTGATTCAACTTGCAAAAGACTCTAAATGACTTAAATAATCCAAATCAATCAAGAAACGTTCAATAGGCCAAGACAAATAAGTAGAATAAGCTGATAAGCACTTATGTAAAAGTCAAAGGAGTTGGCTTTCTAGTCAAATCTTAAAGTCAACCACCCAAATGCTCTAGAATGAACAAATGGTCAAATAATGAGCACCTATTACAAAATTAAAGTTGTTGCAGGTTAAAATAAGCTAGAACAGCTTATTTATAAGCTATCCAAAAAAATACACTAGCAGTGGCTAGCAGCATTTGGTTTCAATGGATAACAAAGACACCCTTACAACCAGTGAGTTGTAAGGAGTCAATATCAAGCAAGAAATCACAAAATCACTTAGCTAATTAGCAAAGATTAAGCAAATAGTCACCAGATATGTTACAGACTTGGAAAATAAGCATATATGAGAAAATAAGCTGTTTAAGCATGAATAAACCAACCAAAATGAACCAGATGCATACACAAGCAACAATAAACTCCAATAAGCACAAATAAACTTGTTTAACATAGATTCAAAGATTAGAAGCAGATTCAAGCATATGCATTCTACTAATGAACAAAGTGAAATCCAATTAGCACAGATTAAGCAAACAGTCACCAAATATGTTAAATGACCACAAATCCAATTTCAAACCTTTAAATCCCTTACCCTGGTTGTATTAACTAACATTTAGCACTTGTTAACCCTAGTATACCCTTAGATCTAGGTGTCCCAAAAATTTTAGCCAAAAACAAAAACTATAACAGATTTTAAGACCTTATGATGGATTATGGTGATTCAACCTTCAAAACTTGAAGATAAATGACAAATAGCATAAGTAGAACAAGCACAAAAACAATACACAAAACAACTCCTACTCAAATCAACTCAAACCCTAATATAGCAGTTAACCCAAACACCCCTTAATAACTGGTTAAAAGAATTTCAAAGGATTATTCAGATTTAACCCACAAATCAAGCTCATATCAACCTAGTATCAACAAACAAACCTCAAAACACAAGATCCAACCACAATAACATAGATTCACAGACCAAATCTCAGATTTAACAATATAGCATAAAAATTCAGAAAATGAAAAGGGGTTTAGAGATGTCCACCTCCAAAACATTGATCGACGTCGAAGTGCCGGTAAAAAATAACCTAATTACCTTATACTAGATAGGGTAAGTGGGTATCGATCCACGAGGAATATATGGTTTTAGTTTAAGTTTTAGGGTGATCACTGATCAATAAAAGTTTTGGTTTTGAAGTCTAACAACTAAAATACTCTTGAGAATAAAAATGATGATTAAAAATTAAAATAATTATTAAACTAATAATAAAGCTAGAAAAATATAATAAAGATGTAAACAATTAAAAGAAAAAAATTACAATCCCTTCCAGCTCCTAATATTTATGGTTGATCACACCTATGGATTATCGAAACTTTTTAGTTCGTTTACAAAGATAATTTCGACTTAATATAAATGAATTAATGTCAGCGTTTATTATGTTTATCAATGACTCGCGATAATAAATCTTATATTAATACAACTAATAATTATGTTTTAATAATTTATTTAGGTACAACTTATGTTGATTATACGACCATCTTTTTTTTTGCTAAATAAAATAACTATGAATCGTTAACTAACAATAAATTGTCTTGCACAAATAATTAAACATAATATCGAATCAAATAAAATAATTTATAAATAAATTATAAATCAATGTAAAATAAATATGATAATCTAAAAGTGATGATCAAACCATAAATAAAGTTACTGGAAGGAATTACAACAAAATTAGCCGGACATCACGATGTACCTGAGCCACAATACACTATTCATTATTCTCGTTTATTTCTTTTGCCCACTTCTTTGATATATGTCCCACTGTATATACTCCGTCTCTTTTTGATGTCTCCCTCGGTCGACCCCACTCCAATCCTTTGTATATGATATAGTTGCCTTTTGTCGGCTAGTCTTGATTCCTCCTCTCTTCTCTAAAACAATGGTGCGTAATATATATATAAAATAATATCATCTTCTTGTCTTTTTTCCTTCTTTTGTACGTCAAACACCACCAGGCCCAAGTAATAATAAAGAGCCTAACCTTTTTCTTCTTTTTATTCTCTCTTGACCCAAATTGTGATGTTTTTCTTTTTGCTTCTCACGTCAAGCACATAATAAATCAAGCCCATGACTTTTCTTCCTTTGTCCACTCGTGTATGTGTGTACAACACCTCAGGCCCACAAAAGCTTCCCATGATAAATTTAACTTTGGCTAATATCTTAACTTCCTGCCATAGTTGACTAATTAGCCACAAATTTGCTTCTCCAACTGGAAAAAACGCAGCAACACATTCCCAATTGCTTGCATATTATTATCTAAAAATATAGATGTTTTTTTCAGTTTTCCATGGCCGCTTGAACCGACTAAAACGGAGTTCAGATGCAAAAGATATAGCCAAAATACTCCAACCTGCGCAATTCTTTTTGTCGTCAATAGTTTACTTTACTTCTTCTCGCTTTCGATGTCTTTTCACCATTAGATCACAAAATCATCTTTTTAACTCTTTTTATTCATAACCTACATAGTCACAAAACACCCTCAAAGTACATATATAACAACAAATAAATATACAATTATACTAAATTAACATGCTATGAGGTGAATGCAAAATACACCGATTAAATCCTCTCAACTTAATTTTTACCGTCTCGAGTAAAAATAAAATAAAGATATACAAGCATGTTAATTTCATAATTTTTAATCATACTATTGAAATTTCATCAAAAAGATCACAATCAACCGAATACATTAATAACCATCCTACATGACAAATAATCCAAAATGATTATCAATATTTTTGTCCTTCTTAAACACTTAGCATAACCATTCCCATTAATTCCATTTACTTTATATTTCATATAATTAACCATGTGTCAAACGTACCTTATGCACACCTATAATCAATCTAAATATTAATCTAAAACAAGAGGTGCGAATATCGTACACCTTTTATAACATTGGAGTTTTCATATCATAAGAGCACATTATAAGCCATCATACTTTAGCTTACATACTTCTACTTCCTTCCTTTTTTTTTCACAAATTTTTTTCATTTTGTTTTTCATTTTTTTTCACATCACACATATGCTCTTTTTTTAGCCATTCGGGACCGTTTCTTATACAAGTCATCCTAAACGCTTTATACACTCCTTTTAAGGTTGATATAAAGACCAATTATACAGAAAAATGATATATCAATCCTATATGTGCATACTAAGACACATTGGCACATGGGAACCGGTTAATTTATTCCGTTTTAATTAAATGGGAACAACTATACTTCGTGCCTACTGGTACATCATATGATGGAATTATCTACCACATAGTATAAATATACAATGCACTAAATTAAACTAATCTTTCTAATTTCATTATAACAATACAAGGATTGGGTTATTTCACATAAAATTGTCTCAGCTAAGTGCAATGCTATCCGTCATAAAAATTAGCGTCTGACCCATGCTAACAACTAAAGTATCATCTTGCGCGACTGACGAATCAGATAGGCAAGCCCAGCATATGAGTACCACCAATAATCATGACAGTTCTCCAACTCTTTTCTAAGGCCACCGTGCGCGGGCGGCGAGTCGAATAAGATCAATTTCAAGTGTCCTAACCCAACTATTACATTACTATATTTCTTATTATTTATTCAAACTTTCTACTCGATTTAAGCAAAGGTAAGTAGAGGGAATTCAACCGGTGTGGTTTGATCATCTAAATTATACATATGTCTAACTACATGTAAACAATCAAATCAATTAAATAACCAAATTATACAATGGAATCGGGTGCACCTGATAATTATGGCCAAATCTTCTAGCTTGCTCCAATAAATCATCCACAAGCTAATTTTTAGAATCTACAAACACTCAACAAACATATATGTAGAAGAAACTTCCACATCTAATTAGCACAAGACTCTTATAATGTGATTTAAAATTTTAAAAATTTACAATTTTTCTCAAAAATCATATTTTAACCCATTTTGACCAAAATTTCACAGAAAAACATGTAACGCATGTGCCACCCCCCCCCCCCCCCCCCCCTAAACTTAAAGCATTGCATTGCCCCTGATGCAAAAACTTTAAATTGAAATTTTGGTTAAAAATAAATTTGACAACTCACAAAAAAAAACCTAAGTCACTTTCGTAGGAATCACGGTTGCATTTAGCGTATGCAACAAGCTTTTAAACCACTCAGTGGCCCGACTGGACGAGTTTTGTCTCGTGAGGGTTTGTAGTGAACACAGCCACAAAGTTTTAAACACACATAAAAATAAGATAATAAAATGCAAAATAAAATACACACACTACAACCCACAAACCATGGGTTGCGTCCCGCGCAGCGCTAAGTTTACCGTCTTCAGCCAGACATAACTCATATGAGCTATTGAGACGGTTGGAGTGGTTCCAAGTAAACCACATCCACCGTTTCCATTTGATCACTCTCCAACTCAACATACGTCTTTAAACGGTGTCCATTAACTTTAAAAGGCTCTCCACCTACCATATTTTTTATTTCAATGGCTCCGTATGGAGAGACTTGAGTCACTATGTACGGACCCGTCCATTTACTTCTCAACTTTCCAGGAAAAAGCTTAAGTCTGGCATTGAATAACCAAACTTTTTAACCAACCAAGAAGGACTTCTTGGTTATGTGTCGATCATGAAAAGCTTTGGTTTTCTCCTTATAAATCCTAGAACTTTCATAGGCATCACGTCTAATCTCATCTAGTTCAGATAATTAAAGTTTCCTAGAACTACCCGCTTTCTCTAAATCCAGCTTAACAATCTTAATCGCCCATTCAGCCCTATGCTCTATCTCAACCGGTAAATGACACGCCTTGCCATATACCAACTTATACGGTGACATACCAATAGGAGTCTTAAAAGCCGTCCTATATGCCCACAAAGCATCATCTAACCTCAAGGACCAATCTTTCCTATCACTATGGACGGTCTTTTCTAAAATTCGCTTAATCTTCCTATTTGATACTTCCACCTGTCCACTAGTCTGTGGGTGATAAGGGGTAGCTATCCTATGATTAACTACATAATGTTTCAATAATTTTCCAAATCTAAAGTTCTTAAAGTGAGATCCCCCATAACTAATGATAGCCTTAGGAATTCCATGCCTAGCAAAGATATTCTTCTTAACGAACTTAAGAACTACACTATGGTCATTGGTTCTAGTAGCCTCTACCTCTACCCACTTAGACACATAATCAACTGCCACTAAAATGTACACATTGCCATGGGAAGTGGGGAATGGCCCCATAAAGTCAATTCCCCACACGTCAAAGATCTCAACAACAAGTATGGGATTCATAGGCATTTGATCACGCCTTGAAATCCCACAAAATTGTTGGTAACGAATACATGCTTTCACAAAAGACCGGGGCATCCTTCAATATAGTCGGCCAAAATAAACCGCTTTGTATGACTTTATGCCTAGTTTTCGTAGCACCAAAGTGTCCACCACATGCATAAGAATGACAATGAGCCAATATGTCCATATGCTCATGGTCAGGAACACATATCCTAACGACTTGGTAAGCACACACCTTATATACCTCTGGATCCTCCCAAAAATAATGCTTCAACTGGGAGAAGAAGTATTTTCTTTATTGCTTGGACCAAAAATCCGGAAGCTTTTTAACAGCTAGGTAATTAAGTATATTTGCGTACCAAGGAACCTTAGATACCTCAAATAGGCTTTCATCTGAAAAGCTTTCCTTAATCACGTCAGAAGGGTTGAACAGCGGAGGGATAATTCTAAACCAATGGTCGGCAACTACATTTTCTACAACTTACATTTTCTGACCCCTTTTTATCCCGGATTTCTAGATTAAATTCCTGTAAAAGCAAAATCCACCTAAGCTGTGACACCCCGGGTAGGGTCAAATATGCAGAAAATATCCCCGGAGATGTCACAAGGGTGGATCGATAGCATATAGTCCATAGAGCATAAGATAAAGATTATTTAAATCAGATTACATATTTGATAACAAATAAATTAAAAATTGTCTTAAACACGACAGAAGTTGATTGTTTATGTTTCCCAAATAGAACCCCGGACGAGTCCTACAATGCAGATTACTAAGATGCTGGAGACCATGCACACACCACGTACTAACTTCATATTCCTGTGCAAAACATACTAACGAGGTCAACATAAAGTTGGTGAATTTACAGATATTAACAATTAATTAGCTTGGACATACAATAATCATAGAAGTAATAATGCACAAAGCATTATTAGTAAAATGTAAATAACATTTGTTTATTATTAGAAACTGAAGCTTAACCTCATAGTCCTCAACAGATGAGGACGTAGTGTCTTACAAAAAGACACCCATTCTAGTTCCAACATGGTATACGTATGTTGTCCCGACCAAGGGACAGTGAGCATGACTCACCCAGACGGGGATGGTCAATCCCTAATAGATCTATTTATAACATTCGGGCGATTTACAACAATTTAACAGTTTCAATAGTAAGAAATCATAATCCAGTTTATACAATCAAGTTATGTCTAGTATATGTTTGCCTGTTTTCTTTCCCAAAAAGGGAAAGTTTTATCAAAGTTTATACGGGGTTGTAAACTCACCTGGGAGTAGGCAATTGCTTGTTTAACACGGGTATCCAATTAAAGCTCACACCAAAGTTATGCCTAATCAGATAGTACAATCTTAATAGATAGTACAAAGAACATATATGTATGCTTATACAGATTTTAGTCAGTTCATTTGTGCTACAGTGTTTATCTAAATAGCCGTAGTTCAAGTACCATCAATATTCATTTAAACTTATTTATATAAGTTTCATTTCTAAGAAAACATAAAATGTTTAACTATTAATATCAGGTAGCATACATGTAATAATACTCATTCAATCTTACAATTAAGTTTTACATTTAAGTAAACATAAAAGAAAATGTTTCACTTAAAATATTAATCTATGTTTATAGTACTTGTATCAATAACATCCCGTTAAATTTATAACTAAGTTCTATATTTAAGTAAACATGAGGGGTTTTACTTATATTATATATACATAGTAACATTTAATTTAATTAATGTTCACATAATTTTATTTCTTAAAAGTATATGAGTACATGTATTAATAATACATATTCATCTTGTTTGTACAATTATCTTGTAAAGCAAATATAAATAAAAATTTCATAAAAAAAATATATTTTTATTTAACTCTAAAGTTTTCATAAACTATTTAATATTTATAAAATAATTTATTTATCACAAACTTAAGTTTTATACATTAATCCTTATGATCCAGACTTTTAATTATGTTTTATCATAATTAAAAATAGATTTTAGAGTTAGGGCTTGTTAATGTTTCAGAACATGGCAAAACTAGTCCCTCTATATTTTTAAACAAGTAAACTTTCGGATTTTTACATATCTAGTACCTAGGGCTTGTTATAGTTTCAGCTTATGGCAGATTTGGTCCCCCTAGTTATATCTAGGTTTTGTAACTTTACTAAATTTACAAAAACAACCCCTAGGGCTTTTTTAGGTTTCGGCAATTTACAAAAATAGTCCTTAGGGTTTTAAAATGACAAAATAACTTTTAGAAACTTCCTAAAATGGTCCTTAGGGTTTAATTCGCCAAGGATAGTAATAATTATACCCTATACTTTTGGATATTTACATTTCCAGTCCTTGTGCTTACTAGTTTATCAAAACAAGTTTTATAAGTTACGGTTTTAGTCCTTAAGTTTTGTAAATTGTCATTTTTATCCAAAAAGTTTTTATAAGTTATATTTTATTATAAAAACTTTTATTTTAACATTTAAACCTTATATGGGCTCATTAAATGGGCTAAACATCTAATGGGCCATTTTAGTGGGCTTAAATATACTTCAAGTTCACTAATTTACTTAAATGGGCCTTTAAATCATTTATTGGGCTTAATACATTTTTAAGTCCCTTTTATTTAGTTAAATGGGCCTAAGTGTGATCCCAAGTCCATTTAAGTCACTATAATTTATAAAAGGGCTTATTGGGTCCATTTAAGTTTTAGGTTAAATTTTCATAGACTTAATTAGTCCATTAACATTAATTTACATTTTATGTATATTTTTACTTAGGATACTCTTATAAGCTTATTATGAGCTTATTAATATTTAGTTTTCAATCTAAATAGATGAATAAAACTTAAAAATTCATTTTATGTGTTATACCAAATTAGATCTAGGTGTGTCATAAGCTTACAAGTAAGTCATAAGCCCTAGTAGGAGCTTATAACCCACGACCTACATTAGTTATAGCATATTAAGATAGGTCAATTACCATTTTGAGGTTGCATGTAAATTTATAAGTGTTACACAATAGATCTAACTATGTACATAACAAGAAAATAAGTCACAAGTTTAAATGAGATCTAAACCATGTCTAGACCTAAAAATCATACATAGATCCATATACCCTCATATATAACTTACGGTTATATTTTTCGATCTTGGTATTTCCAAGATGAACACTTTAACTAGTTTTTAAGTCTTGTAAATATTTACAAAAATACAATCATGATTATCTAGGTGATATGCATGTTTCCAAGGTTCCCATTTTACCAACGTGACCACATATAGCCTACGGCTAATATGTCTCTTCCCAAGGTTCCCAAAAGATTTTATAAGCTTGTTTTTATGTTTAATATACTCAAGTTAGTATTTATCATTAGATCTATGGTTAACATAAGCATGCATGTACATCTAATTCATTTTAGGTCACATATAACCCACATCTACATTTATTCCACAAGTTATTTTTGTGATTATTAATAGTAATGATAACATGTATCATTTCATATTCCATCATTTAAACTTAAACACATAAATCACATATACTTTAACCATGTATGTCGTGACCTTTAAGGTCACGGTCTTCAAGACTTTTAGGTTACACACATTCATTTTATGAGATCTATGACTATTGGTTTAACCATAGTCCTATAAAACAAGATTTGTAACTCATGCAACATTTAGATTTACAAAACGTCTCATATGGTTTTTAAATCAAGTTTAAAACATAAGATACTAATCATAAGTTCCTTATCAAAAGGTTTTAAATCATGAACATGATTTTTATAAATATGTCGTGACCTATAATGGTCATAGCTTCATCAAATCTTGATTTTAACATGTTATTTACTTCTGTTTATAGATGTATGATGATGCATGCATGAAGAAATGAAAGAACAAGTAGTGTATACATTTCTTGCCTAAAAGTACCACAAATGATCTAGGTGAACAAGGTGGTTTGAGATCTACTCAAAATGATGAAGAAAACCCTATGTATAAATCAAGCCGTGGCCTAGATGGCTTAGCTAGGGCTTGTTTATAGTGATTCCAAGGGAATGATACTACTAATGATTTGTAGTAAAGATGAGACAAGGATCTTGGTGGATTTAATACTTGGTTTTTGGATGTATATGGCTTTAAGCCGTATGATTGAGAGAGAAGAGGATGAGAGAAACAAGCTTAGATTTGCATGAAAGAATGTGAGTGTATGTGTGTGTGTTTTTGGCTAAAAGGGGAGAGAGAAAGGAGGGAAAAAGGCATGACTTGTCTTGGTAAGAGTATTCTTTCCAAGTGTATGCCAATAGGTTCCCCATGCATCTATTCTTCTTCCACCTAAGGTGGGATGCCGTGTGAAGTTATCCAAAGGAGTAGGGTGGGCTTGTGTTGGGCCCTATGTTGGGCTAGAGCATAAAGAACACACAATCCTTGGGCTAGTCCAAGCAAGTCTAAGCATGCCCTTAATATGCACGTATATGTACACGGCTATAATTACATGATGTAACATATTTTCTCATTTTTTAAGTGCTGTCTAATCAAATGTTGGTTAAACATTTTATTACTTGTTTTCCTTAGTCTTATGTACAAGGTTTACATTATGAATCTTATTACAAAATGTGACAAATCTAACACTTTCAGGTAGTGAAATATTTTCTCGTATAATATTTTGAAACTTATTTTTGTGTTGGTTGACGAACTCACAATTTACGGATTAAATTTGGGCTTACGTGCATAATTTGGCGTCTTTTACGACTAAACCGGAAACCTTAGGATTACGTATTTACGTTTTGAACTCCGTTTTTGATGAGACAATTTTTATTGGATTCGTTTTGTGATGGTGATTCATAATTTATAAAAACGTTTTTTCGTAAAACGACCCGAGGGCACGCAAATCGAGAAAACTAGAATCGAGAAATACCCGTAAACTAGTGAGATGGGACAAAACACTTTGCCCCACCCCACTAGCAATATGGGACGGCCAACATGACACCACACCATCAAGGTGGCATCATGTTAGCTAACACATACCATGTGTAAGCCTTATCTTAACCTTTAAGCCAACTTTTCCCACTAACACAAAAATAGTAACTTGTTTCATTCCTCTCATTTTCTACATGCAAACCACTCTAAAATCCTCTCAAATCTTCCTCTCTTTCCGTCCCAAATAAGCTAACAAACACCATCATTGATCTTTTCTAGCCACAAACCACATGTTTACTAGTCCTATTAAGGTGTTCTCTTGAAGCCTTGATCATTTGGTGGCCATATTAACAACTTTGGAGGTGATTTGCTTGTGTCCTAGGGCTGATTTTCCAACCTATGTTCTTGATATTTGATGGTCTTGGAGATACTTGTTGTGTTCATCAAGTTCTTGCCTTCCTAAAACAAGAAATCCACTTGGATTGGTAAAGAAGATCATCCTCTACATTTTTATCTTATTATTTTGTAAAGAACAAATGTATTTTCTTTCATTTTGTATATGTATATGATGTATATATGATGATAAAAATGTTGTGTGGGGATCAAGTGTTGATAAACATGCTTAAAAATGATGATAGCCATAAGAAATGAAGCTAAAATCTTGACTAATTAGTTGGCTGTATAAAAACAGTAGATAACTAATAGATGAACTGATAAAATTGCATGGTTTGATCCATTTACAGTAAGTAGATGATGTTATACACATGTGAGAGTTTTCCATGCAATGGAATCAAAATAATGAGTGAGATATGATCAAAACAAGTTAGGTGGTGTAATCTGAATAAGCAGTTTTGTAGGGACTGTTAAGGCAACTTAGACTCAAAATGGGCAGTAGCTATAACTAAGTTATATGTAGCACATATTATGAAGAATTTGTCATCCAAAAATGAGCTTCTAAGTCATTGTAGAACTCTAGATATGGTAAAAATGGGGAATATGAAGTTAAAAATCAGATTTTGGAAATAATGTTTATTAATAAGCACTCACAATATAATGTATAAAATGTAAAAATATAAACCCACTAACTTATAAAACTTATTTATATAAATGTATAAAAGGGTAATTAAATGATTAAATTATATAAATGGTGGAAAAATAATATTTACAAGTAATAAAAACTATAAACTTGATTTTTACGACTTTTTCGGCTATCGCCGTAAAATTAACGTTTTTCGCCAAATAAAACTTAGACGACCAAACCCGTCTAATGTAAAGTTTATAAAAGTTATATACTGATGTATAGATAACTAAGACAAGTAAAAACCGATAAAACCCGAACTATAAGAATTACGGACATTTACGAGCTAACTAAACACATTAGACTAATAATTGGACTTAATGAGATAAAAACTTGTAAAAAGAATTATTTGGGCTTAACCCATTTGGGCCCAACATGAAGGATATATATACTGATCATATAGGTATAAAATGGGTAAAAACAAGTTAAAGAACTTATAAAAGAATTAATGGACTTAAAATAGGTAAAATCGATAAAACTAGTGAACTAGTAAGACGTTACCAAAACGTAAACACTAAAATGAATAAACGAGGATTTATAAACCCACTTGATCATCATCATATGTACAAAATCATCATATGTATATTGTTATTTTGATAAAAGTCATTGGACCGAGTCTAAGACCGATTATTATTTATATAGGTTTCCGTGACCGAAGCACGCCCGTAGCCGATAATCCGCCTTTCATTAACAACGTGAGTTCATAGCCTCGCACTCTTTTAAATGTTTTATAAAATGATTTGTAAACCCGCGAGGGAGATAACATGCTAGATTTTTATAAAAATAGAACACAAGTAGTCCCGATTGTATGCTTAATGATATGGACCCGAATGATGCTATGACCCTATATTCGAGACTAAAAGGATTATTAGTAGTTAGGTTATGTCACTTAAAGTCCCATTAGCATGAATTTTGAACTACCGGGTTTTGGTAGACGCTTATGCATTTGATAGTACTATTTGGGGACGATCACCCCAGTTCGCGCCTTGACGGTTGATCCCCGTCGTACCACATTGATTGGTAAGCGAATTTATGTATGAGAAGATTCCATAGCGTGATTTTTGTGACGACACGCTAACTTAGATGGGCAAATTGTTTGTCGGGTTCGCGGCCCGCTGTTTTCATAGTAAGGTAACAATGTCATGCGGCTAATAATAATCCTAATCCAAATAAAAATGTATCCTATACATGATAACGACGCTATTAACGATGAATATATTACCTATCATGGTAATATAGAGACTGCGGTCTCATGGACGGTTTCAGATGTATGCTTGATTTATATATTGCCTGACTAGCAATATGTGGACTTACTTCCGATATTATACTTGTGTTCTGATTTTAAATGAATGTAAATGATTGTTTTATATAACGGTTTTCATTAAACTCTATGAATTCACTCGGCATTCGCTGATATGATTTTTGCATGTTTTCTATCTCAGGTGCTTGAAGGTAATCCGGATGGAGATCGACTCTGATGGCCCACACTTAATATTAAAAATGTTCATTCGATCTGTGTTTTGTAAAATTAATGACCTGTATAATTTGGGACCTGTTGTACACTTTTAAACCTTTTTATCGAATGAATGTTTGTTAAACCTTGTACAACCATTTTTATGTGTTGTCTATGATTGGAGTTATTCTGCTATCTCGTAACACTCTGAAAGACCCTTCCGCTGTACCGATACGAAAAATGAGAGTGTTACAGTTTGGTACCAGAGCTCTCGTTGTAGAGAACAAAAGATTTTAAAAACCAAGGTTTTGAACAAAACTTTTCAAAATCTTTTGACAATGAACATTTAAGAAAAATATTTGAAAAATCTTTTGACTATAACGGTGCCAGAGATCTCCGACGTTACCAACAAGCCCTATTGAGAAGATATATATTTTGATATATATAATATAATTTATATATATGTATATATCGTGATTTCATTATGTAATTGTTTAACTAGTATGTTATCCTAATACGAGATAAATATATATAAATGCAGATTGTCATGGCTGACCCTAATATTCCTGTAGAAAACCATGCTATTCCCGAACCTAATATAGAAGATGATCCTTATTTAGACTTAGTAGATTTTGATATTGATGATGAGGAGGAACTATTTGAGGATCCCGAGCCCGAATTAGGACTAGGAGATCAGATTGCCCCTCAGGTTGACTTAGTAGAGAATGAGATTGAGAATGTGGGTAATGAGAATGTGGAGATTGAGAATGCTGATATAATGAGAATGACGATGAGATTGGGTTAGATGAGTTAGATGATGAGATTGACGACGAGGATGTCGAGGAGGACATAGGTATAGATGTTGAGGTTGATGACGATGAGGAAGCTGAGCTTATTTATCCGTATGATGTTCCAGAGGGCGAGCCTTTGCCCCCACCAGTTTGTTTGTCTGATTCTGAGGATGAGTTACCTAGGGATGAAATGTCTGAATCGTCTTAATCTGATTCTGAATCAGAGGAGGATGAGGATGACGATGCACCTGACGGTAACGATGGTATTGCTACTCGTAGACGTGAGATAGGAGAGTCGTCTAGTACTCGAGAGGCTACTCATATTGATGGTCTTGCACCATGGGCCTTGAGACGTGATCTAGATGCTTCCCGTGTTAAGAGTTGTGTGACAGAGGTTGGATTAGGTGTTGTTCAGACTCAGGTTGCTTATTTGGAGTCGAAGGCTAAGATTGGCGAGAAAGAGCGAGAATTTCTTAGTTTGGATTTGAGTGATGTAGAACGTGGTTTGAATGAGGCTTTTAGGAGGTTATCGGTATTGGAAAGTGGTGAGTATGCTGCCATGAAGAGAAAGGTGAATTCTATGGAGATTCAGTTGAGTGTGGCTCGTGCGATGCGTGAGAAAGCCGAAAAGGAGTTGAATATATCTGTGGGTTGGAACAATAGATTTTATGCCGACATGGTTGAAAGAGGATTAATCCGTAAGCGCCCAGCTGAAGATGTGTCTAGTGATCGTCCGACGAAGATCCAAAAGACGATGGATGATGGACCATCTGGCGGTTCTCAGTAGACCAGTCTGTATTTAGTAGTGACCTTTATATCTTTTATGCTTGTAGCTTTGATTGAACCGACTTGTTAGTAGTAGACTTGGCACAAATTTTGAGTGTATATAGTGTTAGAACTTTGATATGGATGTACTAAGACAATACTTTTGTTTCAGATCGAATGAAATATGTATCTTGTCTTGAATTCCATATTGTGCCTTATTTGTATCTTGACTATGAATTCGATCCATATTATATGAATCCTTTGTTGGATGAATGCTTAATACTTTGAAATTGTGAAATTATAGAACTATGCCGCCCAAGAAGGCTGTGACTGAGGATGATGTACGTAGGATTATTACAGAGCAAGTTACCGCATCTATGACTGAATTTATGGCAAATGCTAGAAATGAAGCTGGCGGTAGTGGAGTTGGCGGTAGTGGAGCTGGCGGTAGTGGAGCTGGCGGTAGTGGAGCTGGCGGTAGTGGAGCTGGCGGTAGTGGAATTGGCGGTACTAATGTGAATGTGAATGCTAATAATGTGAATGCTAATGCTGGAGGAAATGTAGGAGGACTTGGAACGAATGCACCTGAAGTTGGTGGCTGTACTTATGTGACGTTCATGAAGTGTGAACCTCTACCTTTTAATGGAACTGAAGGTGCTGTAGGATTAAGCCAGTGGATTGAGAAGATTGAATCAGTATTTAGGATTAGTAAGTGTAAGGAGGAAGATAAGGTGACTTTTGCTATGGCTACTCTTAAAGGTCGTGCGTTGACTTGGTGGAACGGGAGAATTGCTTTCATGGGTCTTGATGCTGCTAATGCTACTCCTTGGGCTGAAATCAAGAAGTGGATGACTTTGGAGTTTTGTCCTTGTAGTGTGATCATTAGGTTAGAACAGGAGTTGATTCATCTGAGAATTAAAGGTGTGGACATTGATAGTTACACGAATCCATTCCATGAGTTGGCCTTGCTATGTCCTCGATTGGTTGAACCCGAAGAGATCCAAATTGAGCAATATGTGAAAGGGTTGACCAGGAATATCCGGGGGGACGTAACATCATCGAAACCACTGACCATTGATGATGCTGTTCGAATGGCTTACCAACTCATTGGACAGATAATTCAGGATAAGGAAGATGAAGCCCGTGTTGGTGAGAAAAGGAAAGGAGACGGTGATCGTGTAGATAGAGGTGATTATAGGAAGAATTTCAATCGCCGTCAGAACCAGAGAAAGGGGAATGCAAATGCTCTTACCAACAATGCACCGCGCAACGATGATAGATGTCCTAAGTGTGGCAACAAGAGGCATGATGGCGACTGCTGGAAGTGCCGAAATTGCGGAAAGCTTGGACACAAGGTTGAAAGGTGTAAGAAGGGAACCATTTGCTTCAACTGTAATGAAGAAGGTCATAGGAAATCGGAATGCCCCAAGTTG
Organism: Glebionis coronaria; assembly: GCA_025667525.1. Lineage (NCBI taxonomy): Eukaryota > Viridiplantae > Streptophyta > Magnoliopsida > Asterales > Asteraceae > Glebionis > Glebionis coronaria. The sequence goes on along the minus strand of JANFOE010001876.1, from coordinate 246,535 downwards.
AAAGCGATTGTACCTGGAAGAAACCCCCAGGGTGGTATCTACCAACTTGGAACAATTGAGGTGAAGAAAGAGGATCCGAATGTCGTTACCGGTACGTTTTTACTCAACAATCATTATGTTGTTGCTTTATTCGATTCGGGTGCCGATAGGAGCTTTGTATCCACTAAATTTAGTGCCCTTATTGATATTGAACCTGTTGAGATAAGTACCAGTTACGAGGTGGAATTGGCTGATGGTAAATTAGTGAAAACTAATAAGCTATTAGAAGGATGCTCTCTAAATCTCTTGAACCATTCCTTTCCGATTGATTTGATGTTGATAGAATTAGGTAGTTTTGATATTATTATAGGTATGGATTGGTTGTCGTTGAATAATGCTACTATTTTATATGGAGAGAAGAAGGTTAAGATTCCTCTTAGGAATAGAACGTTAGTAATTGATGGTAGTCGAGGTGAATCCCGTTTGAAAATCGTTTCATGTATTAAAGTCCAAAAGTACATCAGGAACGGTTGTGAGTTATTCTTAGCTCAAGTGACCGGGAATGAGTCTAGGGAGAAACGATTGGAAGATGTACCTATTATTTGTGAATTTCCTGAGGTATTTCCTAAAGATTTACCTGGACTTCCACCGATAAGGCAAGTAGAGTTTCGAATCGATTTAATTCCTGGTGCTACATCGGTGGCACGTGCGCCTTACCGATTAGCCCCTTCTGAATTAAAGGAGTTATCTGAGCAACTTAAAGAGTTGTCTGATAAAGGTTTTATTCGACCGAGCTCGTCGCCTTGGGGAGCTCCAGTCTTGTTCGTTAAGAAGAAGGATGGATCTTTTCGTATGTGCATTGATTATAGGGAACTGAATAAAGGTTTTATCTGAGCAACTTAAAGAGTTGTCTGATAAAGGAGTTATTCGACCGAGCTCGTCGCCTTGGGGAGCTCCAGTCTTGTTCGTTAAGAAGAAGGATGGATCTTTTCGTATGTGCATTGATTATAGGGAACTGAATAAGTTGACAATTAAGAATCGATATCCTTTACCTAGGATTGATGATTTGTTTGATCAACTGCAAGGATCTAGTGTGTATTCTAAGATAGATTTGCGGTCAGGATATCACCAACTTCGCGTCCGTGAAGAAGATATTCCTATAACTGCATTTAGAACTCGTTATGGACACTATGAATTTCAAGTAATGCCATTTGGGTTAACTAACGCACCTGCGGTTTTCATGGATTTAATGAATCGAGTGTGCAAGCCCTACATGGATAAATTTGTGATTGTGTTTATTGACGATATTCTGATCTATTCTAAGAATGAAGATGAACATAGAGAACATTTGAGGATTGTTTTGAAGTTGTTGAAGGATGAAAGGTTGTATGCTAAGTTTTCGAAGTGTGATTTCTGGTTAGATTTTGTGCAATTTCTTGGTCATGTGATTAACAAACATGGAATTCATGTTGATCCTGCAAAGGTTGAAGCTATTAATAATTGTTCTGCACCGACAACGCCAACGGAGGTGCGACAGTTCTTAGGATTGGCTGGCTATTATAGGCGATTCATTAAAGAATTTTCTTTGATAGCTAAACCCATGACTAAGCTTACTCAGAAGAATAAACCTTTCGTTTGGGGAAGTGATGAAGATGGAGCATTTCAGACATTGAAGCAAAAATTATGTAGTGCGCCAATCTTATCATTACCTGACGGGAGTGAAGATTTTGTAGTGTATTGTGATGCATCTCTTAGAGGTTATGGAGCTGTTTTGATGCAGAGAGAGAATGTGATAGCTTATGCTTCTAGGCAATTAAGGAAGAGTGAGGAGAATTATGCTACTCATGATCTTGAGTTAGGAGCTGTAGTCTTTGCTCTTAGGTTGTGGAGACATTATCTGTATGGCACCAAGTGTACGGTATTCACCGATCACAAAAGCCTATAGTATATTCTCGACCAGAAGGAATTGAACATGAGGCAACGAAGATGGATGGAGTTGTTAAGTGATTATGATTGTGATATAAAATATCACCCAGGAAAAGCCAATGTTGTTGCTGATGCGTTGAGTAGGAAAGATAGAGAGCCTATCAGGGTGCGTTCTCTAGTCTTGACCATGCACAATAATTTGCCTGGGCAAATTAGAAATGCGCAAATAGAAGCTTGTAAGAAGGAGAATTTTGTTAATGAAGGGTTCCGAGGAGAAGGAGATCCTTTAGAGGATAGAGCTGATGGAGTGAAATGCTTAAGAGGTCGTATGTGGATACCTAAGTTTGGAGGCTTAAGAGATTTGATTATGTTAGAATCCCATAAATCTAAGTATTCCATTCATCCGGGATCTGATAAGATGTACCATGATTTGAAGAAGTTGTACTGGTGGCCGAATATGAAAGCTGACATAGCTATGTATGTTCTTCAATGCTTGACTTGTGCTAGAGTTAAAGCCGAACATCAAAAGCCATCAGGACTACTTCAACAACCAAAGATTCCTGAATGGAAGTGGGAGCGAATTATGATGGAATTTATCACCAAGCTTCCTAGAACATCATCTGGAAACAATTCGATTTGGGTTATTGTCGATAGACTGACCAAATCAGCACACTTCATTCCGGTTAAGGAGCAGTTCTCACTGGAGAAGCTGACTCGAATATACCTTGATAATGTTGTATGCAAGCATGGAGTGCCTGTATCGATCATTTCAGATCGAGATCCTAGATTCGCATCGAATTTTTGGAAATCTCTCCAAAGATCTTTGGGAACGAATCTCGATATGAGCACTGCTTATCACCCCCAGACTGATGGGCAGAGTGAAAGGACGATACAAACACTGGAAGATATGTTGAGAGCTTGTGTGTTAGACTTTGATAAGAATTGGGATAAACATTTGTCGTTAGCAGAGTTTTCGTATAACAATAGTTACCATTCTAGTATTAAGGCTGCACCGTTTGAAGCTTTGTATGGTAGGAAGTGTAGATCTCCTGTATGTTGGAGTGAAGTTGGGGATACCCAGCTCACGGGACCGGAATTGATCCGGGAGACTACAGAGATGATAGTTCAGATTAAGAAGAGGTTGTTGACTGCCCGTAGTAGACAGAAAAGTTACGCGGATGTGTGGCGGAAGCCAATGGAGTTTGAAGTGGGTGACCGAGTAATGTTGAAGGTATCGCCATGGAAAGGCGTTATAAGATTTGGAAAGCGAGGAAAATTGAATCCCCGTTATATTGGACCCTTTAAGATTTTATCTAGAGTAGGTCCGGTGGCTTACAAACTAGAGTTACCCCCAGAACTTCATGGTGTTCACAACACATTCCATGTATCTAATCTGAAGAAATGTCTAGCAGTGAGTGATGAGAAAATTCCGTTAGGTAAGGTTCGAATAGATGGGAAGTTGCATTTTATCGAAGAGCCCGTAGAAGTTATGGACCGTGAGGTAAAGCAACTGAAACAAAGTCGGATACCTATTGTCAAGATCCGATGGAATTCAAAGCATGGACCGGAGTATACTTGGGAACGAGAGGATGAAATGTGGAAGAAATATCCGCACCTCTTCGATTTCAATAAGAAACGGACATCCAAATGAAATGGATCACGAGGACGTTGATCCCTTTTAGGAGGAAAAGCTGTGACAAATCTAACATTTTCAGGTAGTGAAATATTTTCTCGTATAATATTTTGAAACTTATTTTTGTGTTGGTTGACGAACTCACAATTTACGGATTTAAATTTGGGCTTACGTGCATAATTTGGCGTCTTTTACGACTAAACCGGAAACCTTAGGATTACGTATTTACGTTTTTGAACTCCGTTTTTGATGAGACAATTTTTATTGGATTCGTTTTGTGACGGTGATTCATAATTTATAAAAACGTTTTTCGTAAAACGACCCGAGGGCACGCAAATCGAGAAAACTAGAATCGAGAAATACCCGTAAACTAGTGAGATGGGACAAAAAACTTTGCCCCACCCCACTAGCAATATGGGACGGCCAACATGACACCACACCATCAAGGTGGCATCATGTTAGCTAACACATACCATGTGTAAGCCTTAGCTTAACCTTTAAGCCAACTTTTCCCACTAACACAAAAACTAGCAACTTGTTTCATTCCTCTCATTTTCTACATGCAAACCACTCTAAAATCCTCTCAACTCTTCCTCTCTTGCCGTCCCAAATAAGCTAACAAACACCATCATTGATCTTTTCTAGCCACAAACCACATGTTTACTAGTCCTATTAAGGTGTTCTCTTGAAGCCTTGATCATTTGGTGGCCATATTAACAACTTGGAGGTGATTTTTTTGTGTCCTAGGGCTGATTTTCCAACCTATGTTCTTGATTTTTGATGGTCTTGGAGATACTTGTTGTGTTCATCAAGTTCTTGCCTTCCTAAAACAAGAAATCCACTTGGATTGGTAAAGAAGATCATCCTCTACATTTTTCTCTTATTATTTTGTAAAGAACAAATGTATTTTCTTTCATTTTGTATATGTATATGATGTATATATGATGATAAAAATGTTGTGTGGGGATCAAGTGTTGATAAACATGATTAAAAATGATGATAACCATAAGAAATGAAGCTAAAATCTTGACTAATTAGTTGGCTGTATAAAAACAGTAGATAACTAAAAGATGAACTGATAAAATTGCATAGTTTGATCCATTTACAGTAAGTAGATGATGTTATACACATGTGAGAGTTGGCCATGCAATGGAATCAAAATAATGAGTGAGATATGATCAAAACAAGTTAGGTGGTGTAATCTGAATAAGCAGTTTTGTAGGGACTGTTAAGGCAACTTAGACTCAAAATGGGCAGTAGCTATAACTAAGTTATATGTAGCACATATTATGAGAATTTGTCATCCAAAAATTAGCTTCTAAGTCATTGTAGAACTCTAGATATGGTAAAAATGGTGAATATGAAGTTAAAAATCAGATTTTGGAAATAATGTTTATTATTATTATATAAGCACTCACAATATAATGTATAAAATGTAAAAATATAAACCCACTAACTTATAAAACTTATTTATATAAATGTATAAAAGGGTAATTAAATGAGTAAATTATATAAATGGTGGAAAAATAATATTTATAAGTAATAAAAACTATAAACTTGATTTTTACGACTTTTTCGGCTATTGCCGTAAAATTAACGTTTTTCGCCAAATAAAACTTAGACGACCAAACCCGTCTAATGTAAAGTTTATAAAAGTTATATACTGATGTATAGATAACTAAGACAAGTAAAAACCGATAAAACCCGAACTATAAGAATTACGGACATTTACGAGCTAACTAAACACATTAGACTAATAATTGGACTTAATGAGATAAAAACTTGTAAAAAGAATTATTTGGGCTTAACCCATTTGGTCCCAACATGAAGGATATATATACTGATCATATAGGTATAAAATGGGTAAAAACAAGTTAAAGAACTTATAAAAGAATTAATGGACTTAAAATAGGTAAAATCGATAAAACTAGTGAACTAGTAAGACGTTACCAAAACGTAAACACTAAAATGAATAAACGAGGATTTATAAACCCACTTGATCATCATCATATGTACAAAATCATCATATGTATATTGTTATTTTGATAAAAGTCATTGGACCGAGTCTAAGAACGATTATTATTTATATAGGTTTCCGTGACCGAAGCACGCCCGTAGCCGATAATCCGCCTTTCATTAACAACGTGAGTTCATAGCCTCGCACTCTTTTAAATATTTTATAAATTGATTTGTAAACCCGAGAGGGAGATAACATGCTAGATTTTTATAAAAATAGAACACAAGTAGTCCCGATTGTATGCTTAATGATATGGACCCGAATGATGCTATGACCCTATATTCGAGACTAAAAGGATTATTAGTAGTTAGGTTATGTCACTTAAAGTCCCATTAGCATGAATTGTGAACTACCGGGTTTTGGTAGACGCTTATGCATTTGATAGTACTATTTGGGGACGATCACCCCAGTTCGCGCCTTGACGGTTGATCCCCGTCGTACCACATTGATTGGTAAGCGAATTTATGTATGAGAAGATTCCATAGCGTGATTTTTGTGACGACACGCTAACTTAGATGGGCAAATTGTTTGTCGGGTTCGCGGCCCGCTGTTTTCATAGTAAGGTAACAATGTCATGCGGCTAATAATAATCCTAATCCAAATAAAAATGTATCCTATATATGATAATGACGCTATTAACGATGAATATATTACCTATCATGGTAATATAGAGACTGCGGTCTCATGGACGGTTTCAGATGTATGTTTGATTTATATATTGCCTGACTAGCAATATATGGACTTACTTCCGATATTATACTTGTGTTCTGATTTTAAATGAATGTAAATGATTGTTTTATATAACGGTTTTCATTAAACTCTATGAATTCACTCGGCATTCGCTGATATGATTTTTGCATGTTTTCTATCTCAGGTGCTTCAAGGTAATCCGGATGGAGATCGACTCTGATGGCCCACACTTAATATTAAAAATGTTCATTCGATCTGTGTTTTGTAAACTTAATGACCTGTATAATTTGGGACCTGTTGTACACTATTAAACCTTTTTATCGAATGAATGTTTGTTAAACCTTGTACAACCATTTTTATGTGTTGTCTATGATTGGAGTTATTGTGCTATCCTGTAACACTCTGAAAGACCCTTCCGCTGTACCGATACGAAAAATGAGGGTGTTACACAAAAAGTGTGTATGTAAAAGTATATGTACATGTTAGACAAGTTCACATATGACCTATAGAAATATAACACATGAGTTTTGTTCTAGGATTAATAGGTGGAAATTTATTAAAAGAAATCATGGTAAAATCATGGATTTTACAGCACCACCCCGTTATTTTATCTTTTTCCTCAAAGCTACTAAAAACTTAGTTATATTTTAAGTAAGAGAGTTCTAAGTACATGATTCATCTCAGGTTCTCTCTCTGGTACGGATGGCGGCATGAACGCGAAGTGGTCTACACCTAGGTTATCGTATACACCTGATCTGGCATTTATGGAAGCTTCCGTCATTATAAGTGAACAGAAGAGTATGCGAAGAGATTTTTATCCAGGTTGTACTATTCATCCGATTGAGCACTAGAAGAGATTACTGCTCTAGTCGGATAAGAGCAAGGCAATGAGGTCTTTATTCGAATTGCATTATACATCCGATTGAGTAGTAAAGGAGACTGCAACGGTGGATGGATAGGAAAGGAATGCAAAGAGATCTTTATCAGGATTGCACTATACATCCGATTGAGCAGTAAAGGAGACTGCTGTTGTGAATGAATAGGCGCGAAATGCAAAGAGATCTTTATCTGGATCGCACTATACATCCGATTGAGCAGTAAAGGAGACTGCTTCTGTGAATGAATAGGCGCGAAATGCAAAGAGATCTTTATCTTGATCGCACTATACATCCGATGGAGCAGTAAAGGATACTGCTGCTGTGAATGAATAGGCGCGAAATGCAAAGAGATCTTTATTTGGATCGCACTATACATCCGATTGAGTAGTAAAGGAGACTGTTGTTGTGGATGGGTAGGAGCGGGCTTCTCAATGGGTGTTGTAGTCATACTTTTCCCGGATCTTGGAGAGGACCATTAGCGTAGTGGATTTGGTCAGGAGGACAAATCCATTGCAAATAGTTTCTGTTATGAGGAGGACATGCCAACATATTTCATACGCTGGGGAATCTGGGGATGTACTATTTCTACATCATTTTCATGGATGAGACACAACTTATATCTCCATACCCGCGGATGAAAAATGGGGTGTTGAAGGTAAAACAAACATGTTTAGCTTTAACCCCTCTTATATTAACAACATTAAGAAAAGACGTACGATCTTTACCCAAAGCCAGCGGGGTACAAACATTAGTTAATGGTACTAATGTTTCTACCCAACAAAGAGGTTAAGATTGTTGTCGATGGCGTTTGTGTAAGAGGTTGCAAATAATCTGCCTCCTTTGCCGTGAGGCTGAGCGAGAGGGGCGCATATAAGAAGTACCTCAAATGGTGGAAATAAAAGAAGATACCAAGAATAAAGAAGTGCGCGCCTTGCAGGGTGTCGTAACAAGGGTCATACATTCACTATTACTGGTTCAAAATTTGTACAAATTCTAACTTCTAAAGAAAGGAATTCTCATCTCCCAGCGTCTAGTGGATGATGGTATTGTCGAACTAATTGGACCCGAAGAGGAAAGAGCAGTGTCCAAAACATAGGACACTCATCATTTCCTTACGGGGGATGTCAAATATAGCCCTACAAAGTACACCCATTGTGAGCTGGATGTGCTTTTCAGGTTTAGGGTTGCCTAGGTGGCGGAAGTACCCCTACAAAATACACCTATTGTGAGTTGGGTGTGTCTTTCAGGTTTAGGCAGGGAAGGAAACAGGTTAGGAAAAATAGGATATTCTCGGACCAAGTATTCTCTAGACCGTTGGTGCTAGAGATGACACTAAATCTAGTGATAACTATATCGGGGTTATGGCTCCCCAATATAATCAAGGTTTCATCTCCCCAAGGTACACGAATAAATTTTTGGGTCGTATAGGATACTTGTATGATACTTGCTAGTCAATTCATGCTAATAACGACATTAAAGCTATCAAGACTTTCTAGGATCTGATTGACGTAAAACTGGTGATTTGGAAAGTTTTTAAGGAACAACCTCGGATGAGGGTGTTTAACTATCATAACTTTTCCGTTACGTACTCCACCGTGTAATGGGAGTCTAGAACTATCGGAGGGATTTCCATCACCTTACTAAATTTAGCATTTGTAGTGCTTTGGTCTACACATGTATCAGACAAGATAAATACATATCATTGGTTTAGTAATAGCGTACCTGTTGGAAATACGTTTTTACATATTTAGAAAGGATCGGTCACTCCAATGATATTGGGCTCGTGATCCAATATAGCCCATATAGCCCAAATGTAGGGTGGGCTATATAAACCCCCCTCCTAGCATGTTAGGAGGGGTTGAACACTTTCATTTATCATATTCCATCTTTCTTTCATCTCTCTCCTTTCTCTCTCTACCTTTCTCTCTATAAGTTCTCCATTTCTTCCATCATTCAATAGATTATCTACAATATGCCTAATCCTTAGAAAACACGATCCTACAATTGGTATCAAGAGCTTGGTTGACTCTTCGGATTGGCACGTTTTAATCTATTGTTTTGGTAAAGTTTAATTTTATTTTCTTTCTTTCTTTTAAAGTTCATCTTATTTTTTATTTTTTATTTTTTTTCTTTCTTTTTACTTGGGTCACGGATCACAACCTTTTTATATATTCATATTCCATTCTTGAAAAATATCAATTTTTATTTTCTAAAAAGTATCAATTTTTTAATTTTTGGTCTTGTCCTGGTATCCAAGTTCTTTTTATATATTACTGTTTTTGTCTTTTCTATCCAAATTTTGTATCGGAATAGTTTCTCCCACATTCAGATGGAGTCCTCTTCTGTCATATTCCGATAAGCTGTTTCATTATTCCGATATCTGTTCATTATTGATCGCAATAACCAAGGGTTATACTTTGCGATCAAATTATTCCGATACCTTATTCCGACGTGGATTCCGATCGTACTTTGCGATCGTGGATTCCGACGGGCTTAATGGAAATTGAGTCGAAACTCTGCCGAAATTTTTGTAGAGACATTGCGATGGAATACTAGATATTGCGATGAAGTGAGTCTAAGCATTGCGATGGAAAAATTAAACATTGCGATGGGAGTTGGACTATATTGCGATGAATGTCCTTTAAGATATTGCGATAGAAAAGTTTAGGACTAAATCATTTTTTTTACTACAACGACTGGACCCTCGTTTCACCATTTTGACTCGACCAAACTAACCGTTTTCTCTCGAACCACTCAAAACCACTCTCGACTCTTACACCAAACCAAACAAGAATTACGAAATCAACACCCTCGTCTCATCAGACCCACAACACCCTCGCGACACAACCCTCGTCTATCCACTACTCACATCCAAACTGCCTCAACAAAAATCTAGACTTCATCATTTGACTCACGCATAAACCACTCAGACTCACACAACACCCACTACCACTCGACTCACACCCATTCGATAATCAACTCTCAACCAACAAAACCCAAACACAGCAACACACTCGACTCACCCCTCACCTCTACAAATCATTTTTGACTAGACACAGACTCAAACCAAACTCACACACAAATTGTAACACACTCGACTCAAACCTCGTCTCGACTCAACCCACATCGTATCACAAACACCCTCGTCTCACCATTTTTGACTAGACACAGACTCAAACCAAACTCACACACAAATTGTAACAGACCCTCGACTCACACCCATTCTCTCGACACATACTCTGACACATAAACACCAAAAGAACGCTCGATCTCAGTCAAATATTGTCCATCCTCGATCAAGAGTCAAAACAAAAGACTCAAACCAAAATTAAAATAAAGAAAAGTGAGTACCTACCCGAGACCTATTAAGAAAAGATCTTTGAAGCGTTCATCGAATTGTTTATTCACTTGAATTAAATCAGTAAGATTGATTGATGGGTTTATACTTCGATGTGTGTCAGTAATGCTTCAGTTTGTATCGATTCAAGATATATGGTTTGAAGGGTCTTTTATTTGAGATTCGATCTGTTTGATCTCAACTGGTTGAGTTTGATTGAGGAGATTTGAGGTTATTATTTTCGTCTGTTGAGGATTTTTAGGAGATGGACTGATTGTTTTGATATGATGGTGGGCTGGGATTTAGATGAAAATCGTTGGGACGGAGGTTTCTAAGTGAACACTAAGTGGGATAAGAGATTAGGTTTGTGAGTTATTCTAGGGAGTTAAGTGAGGAGAGAAAGAGTATTATTGGAGTGATTCAGTCAGAGAGAAATATTCAAATAGGCGGAGGTTACAAAGTTATTCCTTGCCATGTTTCCTTTTTTGGCACCTTTCATATATCTTGGGCCACGTTTCATTGACAAACGTTTATCCATATCTTAAAAGTTTTTTTTAAAACGTTACATGTATAAGTTTTTTAAAAGTTTATTTTATTTTTATTTTCTAATTGAATTTGAGTTTAGTAAATTTTGTTTATTTTTCAAATATATCAGTTTTTCTAATTTTAATTTTAGTTAAGTTTATTTTTTTTAAGTTAAGGTAACTTATTATATTTTTATATTTTAAAGTTATTTTTTTAGTTAAGTTTATTTTATATTTTTTGTCAATTGATATATTTGAATTTGGTACATCGTGTTGAGGCGGGTAATTTGAAAGAATCAAAGTGGTAAAATCTTTGACGGGTTAAAAGTTTTTGTGGCCGGATTTGAAGTCAAAAGTGACGAGTCAAAGTGATGGGATTTATTTTTTAGTGGCTACGGATTGTTGATAGGGTTTATTTTTATCATCATTTGAGCCGACAACAATTTTTGAGCCGAGTAAAGAGTAATACCATCAAACGAGGATTGTGACAAAGTTTTACGGTTTATTAATTGGTTGGGGTGTAAAATCTCGTAAAATCGACTTCACGATTTTTTCACGAATTGTAAAATCCCGAAAACAACCACGTCCACATCATTTTTCATCCATATTCAATGGATTCATTCGATTCGACATGTCAAAAGGGAGAAGCGCATAAAAGGCAAGAAAAAGTTTGTGATATTGGATCACTTCATTTCAAATGCTTCAGTATCATCTAGTTACTCTTTCACGGATTCAAGGAGGGAGCGAATTTGTGACAATCTTTGGTCAAGATCGTCATATATTCATGGAATCGATGTTCATTATTTTGACCCAACTCGTCGAGCAACTCAACAATGAACACTTTAGTCACTCTGCATCGGCACTTGCATATAAGACTCTTGTGACACAACTCACGCCTTTCCTCCAATTCAATATCATTATGTCTGAAAGTTCATTGATTTGCCAATCATTTCTTCGAGATACACATACCGATCTTCGAGTTTTCCGTGATACAATATTGAAACTCATGTCATCGGTCTCGTCTTCGATTTATGAAAAATCCTGACTTCAACTAGAGCATGATAGTGGAATACAAGAAAATCAGATGCAGACGCCAGAGAAAACAAATGGTCTAACGGATGAATCAAAGGAGACCACCTCGGTTAACACTGATAGCTGTGTCATTGCATCACGCCAACATGATTCAAGCATGCATGACGAAGAGCCAATAGTTGGGGTACAATTGAATACTGTATCTAACAATGATTTACAACATGTTGAGCATTCCGACCCTATCTATGTCGAACATGGGATGGAAAAGAGTGATAGCAATACCACTTCTGATTCATCCGATGTGAATCATAATGAGGGAGAAAATGATCAGAATGCTAAAGATCATGATATGTGCTTTATGACTGCTAGGTTAACCAATTCTACTTCTAGGATTGAAGAGCTTGAAATGATTTTAGCTCAGCAATCAAAAGAGCTTGAGGATGCCAAAATTGAATTTTCGATGAAACGGAGAAATTTGAAACATATTTTGAAAAACTTGAAAAGTCAAACGTTGTTCTTGAACAAAAATTGGATCAAACAATTCTAGATTCTAAAGCCGAAAAGGATAATCTTTTGAAACAAATTCAGTTGCTTGAATCTAAGTTGGCATCCCAAGATGAATTGCTCAAAGAAAATGAGACTTTAAAGGCTCAAGTTCAGGAAAAGGTGTTTCCAATAGTGGCTCTGAAAAACGAGATAAGGAAACCCAGAGGAACTAGTGTGGACACTAATCTTGAAAAACCATCAATCTTGGGGAAACCGCCTCAAATACAGTCCGTTAGACAACAAACTGCATTTAGATCCGAGCGACCACAATCCTCGAGACCGCGGTTTGCCTCCCAAGTTGATATGGCTCATATTTTTAGAACAGTCACTCCACCAACTAGGGCCAATGTGACTAAAACAGCTTTTGCTAGACCTAATCACATGATTGCATCGAGTCTCCCTAGACATAATCCAAAGAACACGTCTCGAACTAGTTCAAATAACGTTTGCCATACATTTGGTCTAAGGGAAACTAAGCAAAAGATACAAGTAAGAGATAGGAATTTCAAACCTAGACAGATGCCTTCTATATTACCCAACACTGCTAACCGTAGCATGTCAAATCATAGGAGCATCAATCAATCGTCCAGGAATTCTAGATCTTACTCGGACATTAAATATGCTACTTGTAAAACATGTAGAAAATGTGTCTTACGGCAAATCATGATTCTTGTATCAAGAAATTACTTAATGATGTGAACTCCCGTGCTAGACTTAAATCCCAGTGGGTTGCTAAAATCAAACCCATTGGTAAAATGTGGCGCCCCACTAGTAGAACTTTCACTCTAGTAGGAAAGGAGTGCCCTTTAACTAGGATAGGCTCCGATTCTACTAAGACTACTAGGGAGGAAATTAAAAAGGATGATACATCACTTAAACCTGAACTTAAGGTTTTCTATAAAAGGAAACGTTTGCCAGCTAAGACAAGTAAATCAACTCCTCATGTCACCTCTAGCACAAGTAAGGCCAACTGTGAACCCCCACTTGCTTCTAAGATAGATATCGCTAATCCATATCCAAGCATGCAAATTCCTAATGAAAATGCAGGTACCAAAGAGGATGTTCCAAAAGAACGAAGCGGTTCACTCATTGTATACCATTCAATTAAGGACACTCTCAGAGTTTGGTTGCTAAAGAAGCTGATATCTAAGAAACAAGTATCTCAGGGGATTTCCAGTTATGCGTACAGTGCACAAGGACTTATAGTCACATCATAGACTGTAACTCGTTTATCAAAGAAAGGAAATTTATCGCCGATGATAAATTTATCCTCACAACGAGAAATTAAGTTTTCTCGGGCATGAGCTAAAATTAAAAACATTCCAAGTTTTTAAGCTCATGCACAATGGCTCTTCGTTAAATGATAGACGATGACCCGGACTTCAGAGAAAGGGAAGTTTATCTCGTCAACGGTAACTTACCCACAAAATGAGAAATTAATTTTTCTCGGAAACGAGCTAAATTTAAATGTATTCAAAAGTTTTAAGCTCGTGTATAAGGCTCATCGTTAAATGTCAGACGATGATCCGAATTTCAGAATTAAGGAAAGTTTATCACCGATGATAAACTTATCCTCATTAACGAGAAATTAAATTTTCTCGGACACGAGCTTACGTTAAAAAAATTCAAAGTTTTTAAGCTCGTGTAAATGGTGTATAATTATATTTCAGATTATGCCCTGGACTTCAATTAAAGGAAAGCTTATCTTTAAAGATAGCTTATCCTTGTAACGAGAAATTAATTTTTCTCGGTCATGAGCTTGTACTAAAAAATTCCAAGTTTTAAGCTCATAAAGAAAAGTGTATCTTTTAAATAAGAGAACTTTTCTTCTTAACGATAAATTCATCTTTCTCGGTCAAGAGCTTTACGTTAAAACATTCAATGTTTTTCAAGTTCATGAAAACGACTTCTAAGTAAATGTCAACTTAGAACTCGTTCTTCAATTAAAAGGAAAGTTTATCGTCGATGATAAACTTATCCTTACAACGAGAAATTAATTTTTCTCGGGCATGAGCTAATATTAAAAACATTCGAAGTTTTTAAGCTCATGCACAATGACTTACAGTTAAACATCAGACTGTAACTCGGACTTCAATTTTAGGAAAGCTTATCTTTAATGATAACTTATCCTCGTAAATGGAAATTAAATTTTCTCGGTCATGAGCTTGTATTAAAACATTCCAAGTTTTAAGCTCATAATGTAAAGTGTATCTTTTAAATAAGATAACTTTTCTTCACAACGAGAAATTCATCTTTCTCGGTCATGAGCTTTCCGTTAAAACATTCAAAAGTTTTCAAGCTCATGAACACGACTTCTAAGTAAATGTCAACTTAGGACTCGTTCTTCAGTTAGAAGGAAAGTTTATCGCCGATGATAAACTTATCCTTAACAACGGGAAGTTTACAACTTCTCAGACTTGAGCTAGTTTTGCAAGATATTCAACATCTTAAGCTCAAGTAATTGGTTTTTAAAACGTTGAACACAATTTTTCGAGAATTTCTCAAAAAGGTTTTTTTCTAAATCTTTCAAAATTGTGTGTTCAAAATGTTTTGATACAAAGAGCATGTCTTCTGGAATCGATAATATTTACGATACTAGGCATGTCATTCAATAATGACACGTGGTTGTAAATAAAGTTCGAGCAGAAGTTCAAATGTTTTGAAACATGCTCAAAATGGTTTGCTATTATTTCAGATAGTAACCCGCTTTTCATACTCAAGTCAAGCATTTCACCGGAAAGCTTTGACTCAACAACGGGAATTAATTTTCTCGGGCATGGTTTATTTTATAACCATGTAAGGGATTGTGTTTACGTAATAACACAATCTAACACGAATATATGTATGTGTCAGTGCATTTATTTGTTAAAACAAGAGAAATCATGTTTTTATGAAGTTATCATCTCCACCAACCGTAGCAATTTACAATTGATATCTACATACTCGACGATGCGACTACTCAAACGGCGACTACAGCTCTTTCAATAGAACATGGGTCAACAATTCAGGGGGAGCAATTGTCCAGCATTCAGAATCCTTGACGCCGAAAGTGCCAAGTTCACATGTTGGTGTCAAGACAACGATATCAATCGTACACATGGAGTCAAGAGATAACTTCAGACGTGATGAGGCGACCAACATTCGTGAACAAGAACCATGTGCTTATTTCATATGATGTTCTCCATCATTCAGGTCCAACCTCATAAATTTCTAATCTTGTGAATACATTATCATCTATGATCTTTGCACGTGATAAATACCTTACACTTGTGTTTAAAAGGTATTTAATTTACGTTTCAAGTACACCCTCATTAATTTGAGGGGGAGACTATGTAATTCATGAAGATAATTAGATTTGCGTCTTCCTTCCCAAATTTTCTTAAAATGCTATTAAATCAATTGATATTAAAAACATCGATTGGATTAATATTTTTAATATGGGGGTGAAAATGTGATTTAATATGGGAAATGATTAATCACAAATGGTTTGACTTAATGTGATAGCTCATCCCGACATGTGCGAAATGTTTTCGGATATCGTGGCATATGTTAAGGGGGAGCAAAATGGATTTCATGGTGACATACACTTACCCAAAACATCTCTATTCACGAAGGTGAAGATTATGGTGACATAAGGATGGTAGGATAGGTTAAAGTCCAATGTTTCCTCTAGAACCAGAGGAATCTTCCCAAGGACATTCCATAGCTAGAAATAGTAGTCCTTAGGAAAGATGGAGAAAGATTGTGAACGTAGCTGAATGCCGACCAAGTACTTAAGTTAGCACTGGAACAATCACAACAAGGGGTGATGACGTATTGGTAAGCATTGAAGGGGTTTAAGAATGAAAAAGAATTGTAAAGATAAAGGGTGTAAAGAAAGAAGCCCTCCTTAGAACTTAGATAGAAAACGGGTCAATACATATGCTATTAAGATCATTGTTTAATGATTCTTGATATTGAAGACAAACATCATGGACCCAGTGATGCAAGGCACAACCCATCCCAGCTAACTCAAATATCTCTTAAAAGATATTTGTTTTAATCACACGGAGACAACACGTTATCTATTGATTTATTCACTCTGAATAAATTGGCATTGAAATGGTGGCACTCCTCTCCAGCCTCCGATCACTAAAAATCCAAAATGCACGATTGAGTCTAGAGCCATTTGAGATCATCAAATATCTCATTAGGTTACACTTTCATATTTCCTTGCTTCTTCACACACTGTGAAAAGTAAGAAAGATCCTAAGAGTCCTACGCAAAATCTTCATGATCTTGCCTGAACATCCGAGTAATACGAAAGTATTTACAATGAAGATGGAAATCCTTCTTGAGCGAATATCAAAAAGCTCATGGTAGGTGACTTGTGCGATTCTTTATGAATCAAACTTGTGATAACTGGAAAGCAACAGTAGTTTAATTCTTAAATGAATTTAAACATGTTCCAGGCCTCTACGCAATATCTTAGTGATCTTGCCAGAACACTCAGAGTGATACCTTATTGTTCACAGTGATGAGTGGAAATCCTTCTAGTGTTAACCTCAAACAACACTTGGTGGGTAACTTGCAAGATTCTATACGAATCAAGCTCGTGACAACTGGAAAGCAACGATGGTGCGGTTCTTAATTGAATTTCACTTGTTCCAGGAACATGAATTGACAGATTCAAAATCATGCGGATATTTTTATCCAAATAATTCACTCTTTATGTTCGCAGTCAGCTTTGGACGGTCGAATAAAGAGAACGGGTTTACCCGCGATATTTTGTCAAGGAGGTTCTTAATTGAAACTACCTGTCCAACGGTCTTCACCGACCGGAGGTAAAATGCTACCGAATTAGAATGAAATGTTCAAGGCCATTTCATCCGTGTATATGCTTTGTTGCTAACTGTCTTATGCAGTGTAACAAGAAGGTGGTATTGCGGTGTGCAATCTAGAAGAAGTCATCAACACATGCTTATGCTTTCTGTACTTAATACTTCAACAAATTCAAGAAAGTCTACAAGTCAAGTCTTCCGCTGTATCAAACTCTAAAGCTTTCAAGAATTTATAAAAGTATAAGTATGTGGAACATGAAGTCACAAGGAGGCAAATATCACTAGTGATGAATGCACAAGGTCAAGGCAAGAGAACATGCTTAAGAATAAATTCAAAGATCTCATCAGCATATTCACAAAAACAAGATCGAACACTCAAGCATAGTATGCTAGGTTTAAGATTTTGTAAAATGATGTGACCTCCCTTTGGGGGAGATTGTTGGAAATACGTTTTTCCAAGGAAAGTATCGGTCACATCATTATTAGCATAGATCACGAGCTATAGACTATTTAGGACATTGTAACTTGGAGTGACCTCCCTTTGGGGGAGATTTTGGAAATACTTTTTTACGTATTTAGAAAGGATCGGTCACTCCAATGATATTGGGCTCGTGATCCAATATAGTCCATATAGCCCACATGTAGGGTGGGCTATATAAACCCCCCTCCTAGCATGTTAGGAGGGGTTGAACACATTCATTTATCATATTCCATCTTTCTTTCATCTTTATCCTTTCTCTCTCTACCTTTCTCTCTCTAAGTTCTCCATTTCTTCCATCATTCAATAGATTATCTACAACATGCCTAATCCTTAGAAAACACGATCCTACAGTACTAGGTATGGTGTTGTAGCCTGGATTTGTTGGGGCATTGCCGGCCATGTACAATTGCGAAGGAGTTCCTTTGTTTTCCTTCTTCTGGTTGGTCCACTTGGGACAATCAGGTCTCACGTGTCCAGGGGTTTCACACTCGTAACATACCACAATTTTCTTCGCCCCGCTACCGCTTCCCCTAGTGGGGTTTCGGTTTCACGGTTGACCACTTCCACTTCCTTGTGCGTTGGACTTGCCCTTGTTGCTGTTTCCAGGATTGGTGTTGGGTCGACCTGGGGTAGCAACATTGGTTAGACACTCGCGAGCAAAGTGGCCTTGTTGGCCGCACTTGTAGCATCCTTGACATTGTCCTCCATCAACATGATGGTAGTTGCACTTCTAATACTTGGGCTTTGTCCCTTAGTAGTTCTTGGTGCGGGTTGTGGGAGTAGTGTCATCTGCTTGCCCAACGTTTTGCTTTTTGAAAGGCTGTTGATGCTGGCTACGAGAGTTTTCTTCGGATTTCCTCTTGTTGTCTGCTTGTCTCTCGGACAGATTGCGGGCTCGTTTGTTGATTAGCTCAGTCGCAAATTCCATGGCACCTTCCACAGTGATGGGTCGTGAAGCGAGCACGCTGTCATAAATGTTGTCAGGGAGTCCGCTGACATACTTTTCAATCTTGTCACTCCTTAGTGGAAACATTCTGGTGCACATCAAGCTTAACTCTTGAAATCTTTGGTTGTACCAAATGATATCATTGTTCTTACACTTCAGATCCCACAGCTCGGCTTCCAACTTCTTCATTTCTCCTCTGGGACAGTACTTCTCAGTCATTCTTTCCTTGAGGTTGGCCCAAGGGAGAGTATAAGCTACGACATGTCCAAGGGTAGTGACCACAGAGTTCCACCAAGTAAGGGCGCTATCGAGTAGAGTGCATGTAGCATACTTAACTCTGTTCTCGTCAGCACAATCGCTGATGCGGAAAACTGTCTCTAGTCTTTCAAACCATTGCATTAGTTCAACAACTCCTTCTTTTCCTCGGTAGTATGAGGGTTTGCATTTCAAGAAGTAGGGGTACGAACAACCCCTGTTGAAGTTGTTTCTATGTATGTTGGGGTTTGGGTCATCGCCCACATTAGCATCTCTGGCTGCCGTGGCTGCCGAAATGCCTTCACCAATCATCTCCCGGATTTGAGCAGCGATAACATTATGAGTAGCTTCAGGTACTTCGGTGTTAGCGGTATCAGAGACAGTTGCTTTATTGGGGTTCGATTGTTAAATCACCATTTGTCTATAATCATACAAAAATGAGATTATTAATTCAATCGTTAGTGCAGTTTTTATATTATTTGCAAGAGAATGATTTCATGCATAAAATTCATAACAAATTTGGATAACCTGTCAGGATTTCATAATATAATACATTGCACAAAAGATATAACATAAGAGAGTTCCATGCAAAGTTCCGTAGGGAATTTTAAACATTCATCGAGCATATCAAATCCAGAACAAGGCCTTGCTCTGGGTAATGGTACACATTGTCTTAAGTACATCATATCCAAAATACATGTCCAAAGAAAAAGGAAAGATAAAGTACGGGATTACATCACCAAAAGCGGAAAAACAGATAAAAGTACAAAGGCCCTATATCATGATAGCCGGGATGTAACCCGTGAGCTTATCATGATGTACAAGAAGTCTAGTACATCTATAATAATCCTGCCTGGATGGTCCACTAGAAGATGTCGGGGCTGACGGTGCGGATGGAGCTGGTGGGGTTGCAGAATTTTTCCTGGTGTTCCACAAAGTCTGAACTGTCGTTCGGGTCTCCTTGAGCGTGCGGAGTGCAGACAGTAGCTGGTTCCGGAGCCTATCGACGACCCCTCGGAGATAAGCCATCTCCCTAGTAACCCCATCATGCCGGACAGTGGCGAGATCAAAGAAGATGGATAATGATTGTTCCTGAGCAGCTAGAGCAGCATGGGTCTGATGCTGTAGACCCTCCATGACCTGAATGCGCCTGATGGAGGCGGTAGTTCTCATCCAATAACCACTTCAGTGCCTCATCCGTCCTAGCCTGGATTCCCTTAGCAGTCTGGGAGTCTCCTCTCATAGTGTAGAAAAGAGTGTCGATACACTCATAGATGACGGCATGGCTCTGTTGACTGACTGTCAACTGGCTGTGGAGGTCGGATATCTCTCGCTCATGGCGTGCAGCCAATGCAGAGATCTGGGCCTGGACAGAATCGACACATCCTGCCCCGGAGCCTTTCCTGGTCTCATATGTGGAGACGGGTGCGGGTCCGGAGAAATACCCTGATGAAAAGGAAAGAGGCATGGAAGATGGTATGCCATAGGGGACCCGGTCCTCCTCCATAGAGGTTGGGGCCGGTGTGGCTGATGCTGAGATAGAAAAAGGGTCCTCTAGGAGTACAACTTCGATGGCTGGGTCATCCCCTGAATCCGAGGCTAACAACCATCCACACTGCGTCGATCGTAGGGATGAACAAACAACTGGAGTAGAAGCTACTCTGGGTAGAAGTGTCGTAGATGCAGTAGGCGGAGTCATGATGCTCTGAAATAGTATTATTTTAAGTTTGAAGTGAGTATAAGCTTACAAACAAAGAACAATATTATTTAGATTACATGCTTTATGAAATATATCCCTTTTAAACAATTATTAGAATGTTTTAAGGTTACAAATATTTATACTTATACATATATATGTATTATCATGTAAGTAGTTCATTTATCAGTTAGTAAGTGTGACGTTTGGTTTAGTGTTATCTATATTTTCATTTCAGTATTTTACTATGTAGTGTAAGATTTTAGAGTTTAGCACATCTAACATTCTTCATAGCAATATCTTACTAAACAATATTAATAATCAAGTTTAGTAAACATATATATATAATTAGTTCACATAGCATAAAATGCCCTAAGATCTATATGCTTAACTAACGGTCCCAAAATAAAATCCCAAAAAGATTTTTATAAGTTATAGTCCAGTTTTAAATAAAAGAAAAATCATTTTTATTTTATTTTATTTAAAAATTTATCTGGTTCTCTATAACTAATACTCTGATACCATTCTTTGTGACACCCCGGGTAGGGTCAAAATATGCGGAAAATATCCCGGAGACGTCACAAGGGTGGATCGATAGCATATAGTCCATAGAGCATAAGATAAAGATTATTTAAATCAGATTACATATTTGATAACAAATAAATTAAAAATTGTCTTAAACACGACATAAGTTGATTGTTTACGTTTCCCAAATAGAACCCCGGACGAGTCCTACAATGCAAATTACTAAGGTGCTGGAGACCATGCACACACCACGTACTAACATCATATTCCTGTGCAAAACATACTAACGGGTTCAACATAAAGTTGGTGAACTTACACATTTTAACAATCAATTAGTTTGGACATACAATAATCGTAGAAGTAATAATGCACAAAGCATTCTTACTAAAATGTAAATAACATTTGTTTATTATTAGAAACTGAAGCTTAACCCCATAGTCCTCAACAGATGAGGATGAGTGTCTTATAAAAAGACACCCATTCCAGTTCCAACATGGTATACGTCTGTTGTCCCGGCCAAGGCACAGTGAGCATGACTCACCCAGACGGGGATGGTAAATCCCTAATAGATCTATTTATAACATTTAGGGGATTTACAACAATTTAACAGTTTCAATAGTAAGCAATCATAATCCAGTTTATACAATTCAGTTATGTTCAATATATGTTTGCATATTTTCTTTCCCAAAAAGGGAAAGTTTTATCAAAGTTTATATGGGGCTGTAAACTCACCTGGGAGTAGGCAATTTCTTGTTTAACACAGGTATCCAATTAAAGCTCACACCAAAGTTATGCCTAATCAGATAGTACAGTCTTAATAGATAGTACAAAGAACATATATGTATGCTTATAAAGATTTTAGTCAGTTCATTTATGCTACGGTGTTTATCTAAATAGTCGTAGTTCATGTACCATCAATATTCATTTAAACTTATTTATATAAGTTTCATTCTAAGAAAACATAAAATGTTTAACTATTAATATCAGGTAGCATACATGTAATAATACTCATTCAATCTTACAATTAAGTTTTACATTTAAGTAAACATAAAAGAAAATGTTTCACTTAAAATATTAATCTATGTTTACAGTACTTGTATTAATAACATCCCGTTAAATTTTGTAACACCCCCACAATTGCTATGCGCAGCGGAACTACAACAATGGGTGCTACACAGTATTCATTGCACACAAGATATATCAAACGACGCTAAAAAGACGTCAACTTTAAAACTTGAATTTAAAATTGTTAGATGATACATGTCCACGGTTTTTCCAACCCCAATTTGGTACAACAGAGTTTAGCGTTTTCGGTCCCCATGAATCTCAACCCAAATCATTCAGTTTCACAACAACATAACATTAAAATTTAAAAATGTTTAAGTAGAATAGGAGGAAAAACAAGCGGACTCCAAGCCATACACACAACATCCATCCCATGCATGCCCCATCCTACACTTCAGCGGTTACCTGAAACACATGCCAAAAATTTGGTCAACGAAAACGTTGAGTGGAATTCATAGGTTTTTCAATCCATTTGAACGTATATATAATAAAAACCATTCGTGATCATTTATAGTCTTGTCGATCAAACAAACTATAATCAGGATACTGACAATTGTGTTTAAGCTCATGACACTAATCCGTTAACTCAATCACCCGCGTAATAAATACCGGCGTGATTCAGATGAAACCAGTGCCCCTTCTAAAGGCATCAGTTGCAATTATACCTTATTTCTCATACAAAATAATCTACCGCAGAACTTACTAAAAAGTACAGCTTCTTGGCTAGCATTGGGTCGTTAGCCCCGTAGTACTACAAATTGCATAAGCGGCTATTTCCCCCTACTCGAGGGCAGGACAATAGTTAATAGTTCATGATTTTAGGGACTTTTGCAACTTTGGTACTCAACACAATTTCTAAGGCAACTTTCGGGTCTAACAATCATTCATGATATACGTTCCTTTTAAAAACTAGCATGCATTTCCCTCGCGGGTAAAACAATTTGAAATAAACATAAGCGAGGCTATAAATTCACACCTTATATCTTAAGTAGTCGGTAGTTCGAGGAATGATCACTGACGACGAAACGGATGCCCGGGTAATTCAACACCTATCATAAATAACGCGTAATGAGTAATCTCATTTTAAATACTTACGGTACTGTATAAAATACATATATACTAGTCACTTAGGACAAGTATTACTCACGCCAAAAACAAAATAACAAGCATCACTCATTTTATACCATTCGTTCTCATTATTTACGCTATCCATTTTTACTCATTCTCGCCGGTACTTGACTAAAGTACGGGCTGTTTTACCATATTTAACCACACTTATAAAATTTGAAAAAATTCTCAAAAATCCTATAAGACCTGTAGATAACATGTTTTTAAGCCCAATAAAAGTTTTTACTTTTACGACTCGTTACTCGACGCTTTTCCAAAACTACATTTTACGGGCTGAAATTGCACTTCGACCAATTTTGACCACTTTGACCTATATGAAAAGTACCTTTGACTTCTTTGACTCCTAAGTCAACTTATAGACTCATTTATACAGGTTTGGGACCAAATTTTGACCCTTGACCATTTACCAATTCATACTTGTGACCCTCGGGATTTGACTAAAACTTTACATAAATCCGGATTATGAAAGTCCTCGTCTCCCGGTACTCGATCTTTAAAACCTCATAACTTTTAGCTCGTTTTGAGTCACGGGCTCTACCTTATACCAAATTAAAGACAAGAAGACCCTCTAAAACTATATTTAGTTTTCAAGACCTGGAAAAAAAATAATTTTTATAAAATGAGCTCAAAGTTTCTGCCTAAAAATGACCATACCAAAAACATGCTTAGACTCGATTTCAAACCTTCTAACCACCACTAGGCATCATCCTAAGCCTCCCTAAACATATCCAAACACCAAATTTCAGTCCTACCCCTATTGATCAACCAATCTCAAAATCAAAAATCAAAGAAATTAAACATGCAATCACCTAAACCTACTTAAATCATCACTAAACACATATCCAAACACAAGACTAAGCTCAAATTTCAACAACCACCATGGCTCCCCAAACACCCCTTGTGCCGTGGGGTTTGGGTGACCCAATCACCACAACCAAATTGATTTTGGTGGGTTTTTTTGGTGTTTATGCTTCCATTGCTCATAAATTTAACATGCATTACAACATTTAGCCTCAAAAACAAATTTGGATCATCATGAAAATTTTTGGAAAATTTATGTTAGTGCATGTGGGATTTAAGCACATAGAAATGTAGGGAATGACCAAATTAAATGTGGTCTAACCTTAATTTTTTTGAAAATCAAGTGAAAAAAAGTTTTTGATGGATTTCTTGGTGGGTTGGGGGTGTCCGTCGGCTTTAGAGAGCAAAGAGAGAGAGAGTTGTTTAATTTTTGGTGAAAATTTTCTATGTGTTTGTGTTTGTGTGATTTTGGGCCTTTTTGGTGGATTGGGAGGGACCATTTTGCAATATTTGGTTTCTTTTGGCCTTAAGTTGAAAACGTCCTCAAAACTTTGCGGGTTCGACTCATTTGTCAATTTTGAAAATTTTACGGGAGTCGGAAATCTTCCCGAACGCTCCAAAATATTTTTGGGATACTTTAAATGTACTCGGAAGGCTATAAAACTCACCCGACTCAACTTAACACGAACCGTAAATAAAATTCTCGAAAAATTACATTATCTATAAATCGTCAATAATTATATAAAATTGGGCATCCATCGGAATCGTAATCGTCATCGTCCTTCTTAAATCGTCAAACGTAAAAATTATAACCTCGAACATCGGCTTTAACCAAAATACTTATAAATATAGAAGTTAAAATTTATTAAAAATTTCAAAAATTAGCGTAATTTAGGGTATCGTTAATGACCTCGATTCTAGGGTGTCACATCCACCCCTCCTTAAAGAGAGCGACGTCCCGGCGCTCGCCTCTTCTTGTATTCACATTTCGTTCTACTGGAACAGATGAGGATACCTTTCCTTGAAAAAGTCCTCACGTTCCCAAGTGTATTCCGGTCCACGCTTAGAATTCCATCGGACCTTCACAATAGGAATCCTACTACGCTTCAGCCGCTTGACCTCTCGGTCCATAATTTCCACGGGTTCTTCCACAAAGTGCATTTTGTCGTCTAGTCGAATCTCGTCCAAAGGAATCACCAATTCCTTGTCCGCCAAACTCTTCTTCAGGTTCGATACGTGAAACGTGTCATGAATAGCACTAAGTTCGGTCGGCAATTCTAACTTGTACGCTACTGGTCCAATTCGTTCAACGATCTTAAACGGTCCAATATACCTCGGACTCAACTTTCCTTTCTTTCCAAAACGAATTACACCCTTCCACGGCGATACCTTGAGCATAACCATATCTCCAACTTCGAACTCCAACGGTTTCCTTCGGTTATCGACATAACTCTTCTGTCGGCTTCTCGCAGCAAGTAGTCGGTTCTTGATTTGCACGATCTTCTCTGTCGTTTCTAATACCATTTCGGGTCCAGTCAATTGACTTTCCCCCACTTCACTCCAACACACAGGCGATCTACACTTCCTTCCATACAATGCTTCGAACGGTGCTGCTTTGATACTCGCATGATAACTATTATTATACGAAAATTCCACCAGAGGCAAGTGGCGTTCCCAACTTCCTCCAAAATCAATCACGCATGCTCGGAGCATGTCCTCCATCGTTTGAATAGTTCGTTCACTCTGGCCGTCAGTTTCCGGGTGATAAGCCGTGCTTAAACTCAGTTCAGTGCCCATCGCACGTTGAAGCGATTTCCAAAATTCCGACGTAAATCTACTATCGCGATCCGAAATGATCGATAACGGCACTCCATGTCTACAGACGATCTCCTTCACGTACACGCTGGCGAGTTTTTCCATGCTGTCCATCTTCTTCATAGGTAAGAAATGAGCAGATTTCGTCAACCTATCCACAATTACCCATATCATATCACATCCACTAGGAGTCCTAGGTAAACCCGTCACGAAATCCATAGCGATTTTCTCCCATTTCCATTCTGGGATTTCTGGTTGTACCAACAATCCAGATGGTTTCTTATGTTCTGCCTGAACCTTCGCGCAAGTCAAACACTTACTAACGTAACGAGCAATATCTGCCTTCATATTCGGCCACCAATAGACTTTCTTCATGTCGTGGTACATTTTATCCGATCCAGGATGTATCGAATACTTCGACTTATGCGACTCATTCATAACCAATTCTCAAACTCCAGGCTTTCCTTCCTCAGATGAACACAATGGTAACCAAATTCGATTCTCAAAATATCTCAGTCCGTCTGACCTAATCACGAAAAGAGGTTTCAACATTCGTCCTAAATTCTCAGATTCAACGTTCCCTTTCATCAGTCCTCTCTCCTGAGCCTTCAGTATAGTTTCGGTCAAGTCAACGCTCTCAGTCATCACTAAAGCTCTAACCCTCAAAGGTTTCTCCCGTTCCTTCCTACTTAGTGCATCCGCTACAACATTCGCCTTGCCAGGGTGGTAGCGAATTTCGCAGTCATAATCACTCAGTAGTTCAACCCATCGTCTCTGTCGCATATTCAACTCCTTTTGATCTAAAATGTGCTGCAAACTCTTGTGGTCAGTGAATACAACACACTTTTTCCCATACAGATAGTGTCTCCACAATTTCAACGCAGAAACTACAGCTCCTAATTCCAAATCGTGCGTCGTGTAGTTCTCCTCATTCTTCCTTAATTGCCTCGACGCGTAAGCTATCACCTTTTCACGCTGCATTAATACCGCTCCATAACCCTTACGAGACGCATCACAATACACTACAAAGTCTTCGGTTCCTTCAGGCAATGATAAAATCAGTGCGGAACATAACTTATCCTTGAGCGTTTCGAAAGCAAGTTCTTCCTCATTTCCCCATTCATACACCCTATTCTTTTCAGTAAGCCTTGTCAATGGTTTTGCAATCAACGAAAATCCTTCAATAAACCTTCGATAATACCCAGCTAAACCCAGAAATTGTCGAACTTCAGTCGGCGTCGTCGGTGCTGACCATTCCCTGATTGCTTCGACCTTAGCAGGATCTACACGAACTCCCTCACTATCAATCACGTGACCTAGAAACTGCACTGATTCCAACCAAAACTCACACTTAGAGAACTTTGCGTACAGCTTCTCCTTCCTCAACAACTCCAAAATCTTTCTTAAGTGCTTCTCGTGCTCCTCCCTACTCTTAGAATAAATAAGTATATCGTCGATGAAAACAATAACAAACTTATCTAGATACGGCTTGCACACGCGATTCATAAGGTCCATGAATACAGCAGGCGCGTTCGTCAACCTAAACGGCATCACTCGAAATTCAAAGTGTCCATACCGCGTACGAAAGGCAGTTACAGGAATATCCTCCTCTCTTACACGCAGTTGATGATACCCTGATCTTAAATCGATCTTTGAGTATACATTGGAACCTTGCAATTGATCGAACAAATCGTCAATCCTCGGCAATGGGTACCGATTCTTAACCGTCAGCTTATTGAGTTCCCTATAGTCAATACACATCCGAAACGAACCATCTTTCTTCTTTACGAACAACACTGGCGCTCCCCAAGGTGATGAGCTCGGCCTAATAAATCCTTTGTCCATCAATTCCTTCAATTGATCCGATAACTCCTTTAATTCAGATGGTGCTAAGCGATAAGGTGCACGTGCAACTGGCGCAGCTCCTGGCACTAAATCAATTCGAAACTCGACCTCACGGATAGGCGGTAAACCTGGCAACTCGTCTGGAAAAACTTCCGGATACTCGCAAATAACTGGTACCTCTTCAATTCTCGCCTCTAAATCACCATCACTCGACACTTGTGCCAAAAACACATCGCATCCGCTCTCTACGTACTTCATCATTTTCAAACACGAAATCACTTTCAACCGAGAAGTGCATTCGTCTCCCTTTACCGTCAAAACCCTATTTCTCAACGGAATCTGAACTAATCTCTCGCCACAGACGATCATAGCATTGTGCGCCATTAGCCAATCCATTCCCACAATCACGTCAAACGATCCTAGCTCTATAGGCATCAAGTCGATTTTAAAAGCGTAATTTCCTAACTTCAAGGTACACCCTTTCAGTATAGAATTCGTACTAACAATTTTTCCATCGGCTAACTCAACATTATAACTAGTCGCTAATAACACCGGTTCTCTATCAATATGACGACTAAATTTAACATCTACAAAACTCTTGTCGGAGCCAGAATCAAACAAAATACTAGCATAACAAGCGTCTAGCAAAAACGTACCGGTAACCACATTAGGACCCTGTGGTTTATCAGCCGTTCCCACTTGATACACAACAGCCGCATTGTTACCTCCCCGCTTGTTTCCTGCCTTCGGGCAATTCGCTTGCACATGACCCCTTTCTCCACAACTATAACATCCTCTCGTCCTGATAGCATTAGCCCCAGTGGCTACTCCTCCCGTTCGGCAACCAGAAGTCCTATGACCTGCCTTTCCACACTTGCCGCATGCAGGCGGGCAATTTCCAACATGATACAAATTGCACTTTCCACAATGGGGATTCACTTTCACTCCTCTAGGGTTCGTCACTGCCCTCATCCCTTCGTTCCTTCTTTGATTAAACTGCTGATTTCGGTTCGGCCCATGGTTGTTTCGATTTCCACCTCGGTTCTGGCCTTGGGATTGATTACTTTGTGCCGCTTCCCATTTCCTTTTGTTGCCTTCAGCAATGTAGTTCTGCTTGTCCTGAAGCTTGACGTCCATCAAAGCGTGAGCCATTTGAACCGCTTCATCAAACGTTCCAGGTTTTGACGAAGTTGTTTCACCTTTAATATTGCTGGATAAACCCTTAATGTACTGCTTCATCTTCTTGGCATCATTGGCAAAACTATCTGGACACAAAAGGCTTAATTCGTTGAACCTCTTGGTGTAAGCAGCTATATCGTTGTTCTTCAAGGTCAAGTGCCTCAACTCGTCCTCCAATTGCCCCAATTCCTCCTCTGGGCAAAACTTCTTAGTCAACAAAGCTTTGGTCGCATTCCACGTCCTTGCATTCGCTACAGCCAATCCAACCGTAGCTACCTGGGTATTCCACCAACTTAACGCATCATCAAGAAACGTAGCCGCTGCAAACTTCACTTTATCCGCTTCTGCACAACCACTGATTTCAAACGTACTTTCAACCTTTTCCAACCATCGTCTTAGTTCTAAAGCTCCACCCGTTCCACGGAACTGCGTGGGACCGCATTTCATAAAGCTAGAATAGGTACACACTCTCGGGGCTTGCTGTCTCCCCGCGTTCCTTCCCGGATCCTGATTTCTCCCAGCTCGGTCCGCTTCCAACGCATTTGCTATAGCTTCCTGAATCATGGTGTTAACACGATCGGCGGTCAACTTTGGAGGCATGGTGTTATCGAATATCTCTTTCTGCAAGACAGGGAAAATAGAAAAACAATGTAAGTATACACATCAAGTTTCCCAGACATAATATACATACAACGACACATCACTACGGAGTTACTAATATTCATCAATTCACATCACAAAAGATCAAATTTAAGACATATCACAGATCATGAAAGGTAACATAGATTGTATTAATAATTAACCAAAATCATGACAAGTATTGCCACTACAATCGTTCACCACAAAACTTCAAGTACTTGAGTTTCTCGTCATAATACCATCAAACAAGGAGTCTAAAACAGTTCTATTACAATGATCAAAGAAAATACAAAACAAGTAACTAGGCATGTGGTGATCCACACGACCTCTTGGATGGCGGCTCGTCGTCGTCTTCCTCAGGTTCCTCATCACTAACGTCCTCATCCACATCATCCATTTTTCTTTTTCCTTTATCATCCGGCCCACAATCCGTTTCCTTTTTCGTCCCTGATGTGGATCCACACTCAATCGCTACCTGACTTCCCACCGTAATACAAGCACCTCCAGTAGGCGGCTGAATCATGAAGTCATTCGCCTCCATCTCCAAATCGTCCACGAATCTCCAATCCGGGGGCAATGAATCTCTCACACGATGTTCCCAACTCTGCATCCTCGACAACCTCACTTGATCCTCCCTAACACGGTCAAGACTAGCACTTAAATTTGCAACCATTGATCTTAAACTGTTGATGTCACTTGTGTTCACATTCCCATCATACTCAACTCTTGCAGTCCTTTCCAACAGTCTTTGGTGTTCCCTTTCAGTCTTATCAAACTTCTTAATTACTCTGGTCTCAACTACAAACCGCTCATACATCAACCTCTCCATCCTTCCCAAACGACCTGCGGGATCCCAGTAGTGTCTCGGTCTCGGAAAGTAGACCCTTGCAATATTCTCATGAATCGATGGCGACTTGGATGATTTGCTGGACTCTCCACCGCTCCCATTACTTACTCGAACAAATCCTGGCACTGTTCTCAAATAATCCTTACAATTGTCCATCGGGCGATTAAAGGGTTGCTGCTCATAACGACCGGTCGGTGGTACCTCATAACCCTTCGGCGAATTCGGGGATTGAAACAAATCGGGTTCGGTCTGGCCTACGGCATCCTCGGGAATGCCATCATCCATTATTATTGTCCGGCGGGTTCGGAGGAAACGGTCCCCCTTCGCGACCTACGACGTAATCGTTTCCATTATCATTAGGCGGTACCTCGGCCATTCCTGCAATAACAGCGAATTTCGGAGGGTACATAAGTAATTATACAATAGTTATAAATACATGCATGCAAATGCAATGCAAAGGTGGTACATATGCCCGAAATGTAATAATATGATGCTCATGCATGATTAATACAAAAATTACGATGTCGGATATTTCACGTAAAATTCAACGTCTACATATAGTAATTCCATACTTACGTAATAATTACCCACATATATACTTCGCTCAAAAGTATACGTCAAATGCCATAAATACAACAATAAATCTTACCGGAGCCATGCAGGATAGTTGTGTGTGCTTGGACCCTTTTCTTACGACACCAAAAGTTATAGTTTAGGATTTTCAAAAACGACCTAGTTCTCTATAACTCGTGGCTCTGATTACCAATCTGTAACACCCCCACAATTGCTATGCGCAGCGGAACTACAACAATGGGTGCTACACAGTATTCATTGCACACAAGATATATCAAACGACGCTAAAAAGACGTCAACTTTAAAACTTGAATTTAAAATTGTTAGATGATACATGTCCACGGTTTTTCCAACCCCAATTTGGTACAACAGAGTTTAGCGTTTTCGGTCCCCATGAATCTCAACCCAAATCATTCAGTTTCACAACAACATAACATTAAAATTTAAAAATGTTTAAGTAGAATAGGAGGAAAAACAAGCGGACTCCAAGCCATACACACAACATCCATCCCATGCATGCCCCATCCTACACTTCAGCGGTTACCTGAAACACATGCCAAAAATTTGGTCAACGAAAACGTTGAGTGGAATTCATAGGTTTTTCAATCCATTTGAACGTATATATAATAAAAACCATTCGTGATCATTTATAGTCTTGTCGATCAAACAAACTATAATCAGGATACTGACAATTGTGTTTAAGCTCATGACACTAATCCGTTAACTCAATCACCCGCGTAATAAATACCGGCGTGATTCAGATGAAACCAGTGCCCCTTCTAAAGGCATCAGTTGCAATTATACCTTATTTCTCATACAAAATAATCTACCGTAGAACTTACTAAAAAGTACAGCTTCTCGGCTAGCATTGGGTCGTTAGCCCCGTAGTACTACAAATTGCATAAGCGGCTATTTCCCCCTACTCGAGGGCAGGACAATAGTTAATAGTTCATGATTTTAGGGACTTTTGCAACTTTGGTACTCAACACAATTTCTAAGGCAACTTTCGGGTCTAACAATCATTCATGATATACGTTCCTTTTAAAAACTAGCATGCATTTCCCTCGCGGGTAAAACAATTTGAAATAAACATAAGCGAGGCTATAAATTCACACCTTATATCTTAAGTAGTCGGTAGTTCGAGGAATGATCACTGACGATGAAACGGATGCCCGGGTAATTCAACACCTATCACAAATAACGCGTAATGAGTAATCTCATTTTAAATACTTACGGTACTGTATAAAATACATATATACTAGTCACTTAGGACAAGTATAACTCACGCCAAAAACAAAATAACAAGCATCACTCATTTTATACCATTCGTTCTCATTATTTACGCTATCCATTTTTACTCATTCTCGCCGGTACTTGACTAAAGTACGGGCTGTTTTACCATATTTAACCACACTTATAAAATTTGACAAAATTCTCAAAAATCCTATAAGACCTGTAGATAACATTTTTTTAAGCCCAATAAAAGTTTTTACTTTTACGACTCGTTACTCGACGCTTTTCCAAAACTACATTTTACGGGCTGAAATTGCACTTCGACCAATTTTGACCACTTTGACCTATATGAAAAGTACCTTTGACTTCTTTGACTCCTAAGTCAACTTATAGACTCATTTATACAGGTTTGGGACCAAATTTTGACCCTTGACCATTTACCAATTCATACTTGTGACCCTCGGGATTTGACTAAAACTTTACATAAATCCGGATTATGAAAGTCCTCGTCTCCCGATACTCGATCTTTAAAACCTCATAACTTTTAGCTCGTTTTGAGTCACGGGCTCTACCTTATACCAAATTAAAGACAAGAAGACCCTCTACAACTATATTTAGTTTTCAAGACCTGGAAAAAAAATAATTTTTATAAAATGAGCTCAAAGTTTCTGCCTAAAAATGACCATACCAAAAACATGCTTAAACTCGATTTCAAACCTTCTAACCACCACTAGGCATCATCCTAAGCCTCCCTAAACATATCCAAACACCAAATTTCAGTCCTACCCCTATTGATCAACCAATCTCAAAATCAAAAATCAAAGAAATTAAACATGCAATCACCTAAACCTACTTAAATCATCACTAAACACATATCCAAACACAAGACTAAGCTCAAATTTCAACAACCACCATGGCTCCCCAAACACCCCTTGTGCCGTGGGGTTTGGGTGACCCAATCACCACAACCAAATTGATTTTGGTGGGTTTTCTTGGTGTTTATGCTTCCATTGCTCATAAATTTAACATGCATTACAACATTTAGCCTCAAAAACGAATTTGGATCATCATGAAAATTTTTGGAAAATTTATGTTAGTGCATGTGGGATTTAAGCACATAGAAATGTAGGGAATGACCAAATTAAATGTGGTCTAACCTTAATTTTTTTGAAAATCAAGTGAAAAAAAGTTTTTGATGGATTTCTTGGTGGGTTGGGGGTGTCCGTCGGCTTTAGAGAGCAAAGAGAGAGAGAGTTGTTTAATTTTTGGTGAAAATTTTCTATGTGTTTGTGTTTGTGTGATTTTGGGCCTTTTTGGTGGATTGGGAGGGACCATTTTGCAATATTTGGTTTCTTTTGGCCTTAAGTTGAAAACGTCCTCAAAACTTTGCGGGTTCGACTCATTTGTCAATTTTGAAAATTTTACGGGAGTCGGAAATCTTCCCGAACGCTCCAAAATATTTTTGGGATACTTTAAATGTACTCGGAAGGCTATAAAACTCACCCAACTCAACTTAACACGAACCGTAAATAAAATTCTCGAAAAATTACATTATCGATAAATCGTCAATAATTATATAAAATTGGGCATCCATCGGAATCGTAATCGTCATCGTCCTTCTTAAATCGTCAAACGTAAAAATTATAACCTCGAACATCGGCTTTAACCAAAATACTTATAAATATAGAAATTAAAATTTATTAAAAATTTCAAAAATTAGCGTAATTTAGGGTATCGTTAATGACCTCGATTCTAGGGTGTCACAAATTTATAACTAAGTTCTATATTTATGTAAACATAAGGGGTTTTACTTATAATATATTTACATAGTAACATTTAATTTAATTAACGTTCACATAATTTTATTTCTTAAAAGTATATGAGTAGATGTATTAATAATACATATTCATCTTGTTTATACAATTATCTTGTAAAGCAAATATAAATAAATATTTTTATTTAACTCTAAAGTTTTCATAATCTATTTAATATTTATAAAATAATTTATTTATCACAAACTTAAGTTTTATACATTAATCCTTATGATCTGGACTTTTAATTATGTTTTATCATAATTAAAAATAGATTTTAGATTTAGGGCTTGTTAATGTTTCAGAACATGGCAAAACTAGTCCCTCCATATTTTTAAACAAGTAAACTTTCGGATTTTTACATATTTAGTACCTAGGGCTTGTTATAGTTTCGGCTTATGGCAGATTTGGTCCCCCTAGTTATATCTAGGTTTTGTAACTTTACTAAATTTACAAAAACAGCCCCTAGGGCTTCTTTAGGTTTCAGCAATTTACAAAAATATTCCTTAGGGTTTTAAAATGACAAAATAACTTTTAGAAACTTCCCAAAATGGTCCCTAGGGTTTAATTCGCCACAAATAGTAATTATTAAACCCTAGACTTTTGGATATTTACATTTCCAGTCCTTGTGCTTACTAGTTTATCAAAACAAGTTTTATAAGTTACGGTTTTAGTCCTTAAGTTTTGTAAATTGTCATTTTCATCCAAAAAGTTTTTATAAGTTATATTTTATTATAAAAACTTTTATTTTAACATTTAAACCTTATATGGGCTCATTAAATGGGCTAAACATCTAATGGGTCATTTTAGTGGGCTTAAATATACTTCAAGTTCACTAATTTAAATCAAGTGAAAAAAAGTTTTTGATGGATTTCTTGGTGGGTTGGGGGTGTCCGTCGGCTTTAGAGAGCAAAGAGAGAGAGAGTTGTTTAATTTTTGGTGAAAATTTTCTATGTGTTTGTGTTTGTGTGATTTTGGGCCTTTTTGGTGGATTGGGAGGGACCATTTTGCAATATTTGGTTTCTTTTGGCCTTAAGTTGAAAACGTCCTCAAAACTTTGCGGGTTCGACTCATTTGTCAATTTTGAAAATTTTACGGGAGTCGGAAATCTTCCCGAACGCTCCAAAATATTTTTGGGATACTTTAAATGTACTCGGAAGGCTATAAAACTCACCCAACTCAACTTAACACGAACCGTAAATAAAATTCTCGAAAAATTACATTATCGATAAATCGTCAATAATTATATAAAATTGGGCATCCATCGGAATCGTAATCGTCATCGTCCTTCTTAAATCGTCAAACGTAAAAATTATAACCTCGAACATCGGCTTTAACCAAAATACTTATAAATATAGAAATTAAAATTTATTAAAAATTTCAAAAATTAGCGTAATTTAGGGTATCGTTAATGACCTCGATTCTAGGGTGTCACAAATTTATAACTAAGTTCTATATTTATGTAAACATAAGGGGTTTTACTTATAATATATTTACATAGTAACATTTAATTTAATTAACGTTCACATAATTTTATTTCTTAAAAGTATATGAGTAGATGTATTAATAATACATATTCATCTTGTTTATACAATTATCTTGTAAAGCAAATATAAATAAATATTTTTATTTAACTCTAAAGTTTTCATAATCTATTTAATATTTATAAAATAATTTATTTATCACAAACTTAAGTTTTATACATTAATCCTTATGATCTGGACTTTTAATTATGTTTTATCATAATTAAAAATAGATTTTAGATTTAGGGCTTGTTAATGTTTCAGAACATGGCAAAACTAGTCCCTCCATATTTTTAAACAAGTAAACTTTCGGATTTTTACATATTTAGTACCTAGGGCTTGTTATAGTTTCGGCTTATGGCAGATTTGGTCCCCCTAGTTATATCTAGGTTTTGTAACTTTACTAAATTTACAAAAACAGCCCCTAGGGCTTCTTTAGGTTTCAGCAATTTACAAAAATATTCCTTAGGGTTTTAAAATGACAAAATAACTTTTAGAAACTTCCCAAAATGGTCCCTAGGGTTTAATTCGCCACAAATAGTAATTATTAAACCCTAGACTTTTGGATATTTACATTTCCAGTCCTTGTGCTTACTAGTTTATCAAAACAAGTTTTATAAGTTACGGTTTTAGTCCTTAAGTTTTGTAAATTGTCATTTTCATCCAAAAAGTTTTTATAAGTTATATTTTATTATAAAAACTTTTATTTTAACATTTAAACCTTATATGGGCTCATTAAATGGGCTAAACATCTAATGGGTCATTTTAGTGGGCTTAAATATACTTCAAGTTCACTAATTTACTTAAATGGGCCTTTGAATCATTTATTGTGCTTAATACATTTTTAAGTCCCTTTTTATTTAGTTAAATGGGCCTAAGTGTGATCCTAAGTCCATTTAAGTCACAATAATTAATAAAATGTCTTATTGGGTCCATTTATGTTTTAGGTTAACTTTTCATGGACTTAATTAATCCATTATCACTAATTTACATTTTATGTATATTTTTACTTAGGATACTCTTATAAGCTTATTATGAGCTTATTAATATTTAGTTTTCAATCTAAATAGATGAATAAAACTTAAAAATTCATTTTATGTGTTATACCAAATTAGATCTAGGTGTGTCATAAGGTTACAAGTAAGTCATAAGCCCTAGTAGGGGCTTATAACCCATGGCCTACATTAGTTATAGCATATTAGGATAGGTCAAGTCCCATTTTGAGGTTGCATGTAAATTTATTAGTGTTACACAATAGATCTAACTATGTACATAACAAGAAAATAAGTCACAAGTTTAAAATGAGATCTAAACAATGTCTAGACCTAAAAATCATACATAGATCCATATACCCTCATATATAACTTACGGTTATATTTTTAGATCTTGGTATTTCCAAGATCAACACTTTAACTTGTTTTTAAGTCTTGTAAATATTTACAAAAATACAATCATGATTATCTAGGTGATATGCATGTTTCCAAGGTTCCCATTTTACCAAGGTGACCACATATAGCCCACGGCTATATTGTCTCTTCCCAAGGTTCCCAAAAGATTTTATAAGCTTGTTTTTAAGTTTAACATACTCAAGTTAGTATTTATCATTAGATCTATGGTTAACATAAGCATGCATGTAGATCTAATTCATTTTAGGTCACATATAACCCACGGCTACATTTATACCACAAGTTATTTTTGTGATTATTAATAGTCATTATAACATGTATTATTTCATATTCCATCATTTAAACTTAACACATAAATCACATATACTTTAACCATGTATGCCGTGACCTTTAAGGTCATGGTCTTCAAGACTTCTACGTTACACACATTCATTTTATGAGATCTATGACTATTGGTCTAACCATAGTCCCATAAAACAAGATTTTAACTCATGCAACCTTTAGATTTACAAAACATCTCATATGTTTTTTAAATCAAGTTTAAGACATAAGATACTAATCATAAGTTCCTTATCAAAGGATTTTAAATCATGAACATGATTTTTATAAACATGTCGTGACCTATAATGGTCATAGCTTCATCAAATCTTGATTTTAACATGTTATTTACTTGTGTTTATAGATGTATGATGATGCATGCATGAAGAAATGAAAGAACAAGTATTGTATACCTTTCTTGCCTAAAAGTACCACAAATGATCTATGAACAAGGTGGTTTGAGATCTACTCAAAATGATGAAGAAAACCCTATGTATAAATCAAGTTGTGGCCTAGATGGCTTAGCTAGGGCTTGTTTATAGTGATTCCAAGAGAATGATACTACTAATGATTTGTAGTAAAGATGAGACAAGGATTTTGGTGGATTTAATACTTGGTTTTTGGATGTATATGTCTTTAAGCCGTATGATTGAGAGAGAAGAGGATGAGAGAAACAAGATTAGATTTGCATGAAGGAATGTGAGTGTATGTGTGTGTGTTTTTGGCTAAAAGGGGAGAGAGAGAGAGGAAGGCAAAAGGCATGACTTGTCTTGGTAAGAGTATTCTTGTCAAGTGTATGCCATTAGGTTCCCCATGTATCTCTTCTTCTTCCACCTAAGGTGGGATGCCATGTGAAGTTATCCAAAGGAGTAGGGTGGGCTTGTGTTGGGCCCTATGTTGGGCTAGAGCATAAAGAACACACAATCCTTGGGCTAGTCCAAGCAAGTCTAAGCATTCCCTTAATATGCATGTATATATACACGGCTATAATTACATGATGTAACAGATTTTCTCATTTTTTTAAGTGTTGTCTAATCAAATGTTGGTTATACATTTTATTACTTGTTTTCCTTAGTCTTATGTACAAGGTTTACATTATGAATCTTATTACAGCAAGTGTGTATGTAAGAGTATATGTACATGTTAGACAAGTTCACATATGACCTATAGAAATATAACACATGAGTTTGTGTTCTAGGATTAATAGGTGGAAATTTATTACATAAAATCATGGTAAAATTATGGATTTTACATAAGCAACCTCAGTTTTGTCTCTTTCTTAGTCAACAAATGTCTTAAGGCACTATGATCTGAAAATAATATCACCTTAGAATGCCCCCAAATATATGACCTAAACTTATCAAGAGTCAAAACCACAGCTAACAACTCTTTTTCAGTAGTGGTGTAATTCATTTGAGCTTCTGAAAAAGTCTTACTAGCATAAAAGATCATAAGGGGTTTCTTATCGACCCGCTGTCCTAAAACTGCCCCAGCGACATAATCACTCGCATCACACATGATCTCGAAAGGCTTCGACCAAGCAGGTGATTGAAGAATAGTGGATTCTACAAGCTTTTGCTTAAGCATATGGAATGGTTTAAGACATTATTCATTAAAGTCAAAGCGTTCATCTTTTAAGAGTAGATTACAAAGAGGCTTTGATATTGCACTAAAATCTTTAATAAATCGCCTATAGAACCCGGCATGACCAAGAAAAGAACGCACACCCTTGACGGTAGTGGGAGGAGGAAGGGTTGAAATTACTTAAACTTTGGCACGGTCAACCTCAAATCCTTTTTCAGACACAACATGCCCTAATACAATTCCCTCTCGAACCATGAAATGGCTCTTCTCCCAACTAAGCACCAGATTAGTTTCGGTGCATCTTTTTAACACACTTTCAAGCTGATCAAGGCAACTTTCAAAAGACTGACCAAAGATAGAGAAATCATCCATAAATATCTCTACACATTCTCCAACCATGTCAGAAAAGATACTAATCATGCACCGCTTAAAGGTAGCGGGTGCATTACACAAGCCAAAAGGCATTTTTCAAAATGCAAATGTCCCATAAGGACATGTAAAAGTAGTTTTGGCCTGTTCATCAGGATGGATGGGTATTTGATTATAACCGGAGTACCCATCCAAGAAGCAATAGAACTTTTTACCCGAAAGCTTCTCAACTATTTGATCAATGAAGGGTAGTGGGAAATGATCTTTAGATTTGGCATTATTCAGCTTACGGTAATCTATACACACTCTCCACCCAATAACTGGTCGAGTGGTGAGTTTTTCCCCACTCTCGGTTTCCACAACGGTGATTCTGGCCTTTTTGGGCATCGTTTGTGTGGGACTTACCCATTTACTATCCGAGATAGGATATATGATACCAGCATCTAACCATTTAAGAACTTCCGTTTTTACTACCTCTTTCATATTAGGATTCAGACGCCTTTGCGCATCTCTTGCTGGCTTAATATCTGGGTCCATAACAATTCGATGCATACATAATGAAGGACTGATCCCTTTCAAGTCTGCAATTGTCCATCCCACTACTGATTTGTACTTGGAAAGCACTTTTAGAAGTACTTCCTGTTGTGATTTAGAAAGATCAGAAGCAACAATAACGGGTAACGTATTATTAGGACCTAGAAAAGCATATTTGAGATTGGATGGCAAAGGTTTTAGCTCAAGAGTTGGAGGCACCTCCAGAGATATCTTCGTAGCGGTGTCAAAAGTAGAAGGCAAGGGATCCACTTTATAAGACCAGGGTGGTTTTTGATGATCCAAAGAACTGAACAAATGTCATAAGGCACTATGATCTGAAAATAATATCACCTTAGAATGCCCCCAAATATATGACATAAACTTATCAAGAGCAAAAAACACAGCTAAGAACTCTTTTTCAGTAGTGGTGTAATTCATTTGAGCTTCTGAAAAAGTCTTACTAGCATAAAAGATCACAACGGGTTTCTTATCGACCCGCTGTCCTAGAACCGCCCCAGCGGCATAATCACTCGCATCACACATGATCTCGAAAGGCTTCGACCAATCAGGTGATTGAAGAATAGGGGCTTCTACAAGATTTTGCTTAAGCATATTGAATGCTTTAAGACATGATTCATTAAAGTCAAAGCGTGCATCTTTTAAGAGTAGATTACAAAGAGGCTTTGATATTGCACTAAAATCTTTAATAAATCGCCTATAGAACCCGACATGACCAAGAAAAGAACGCACACCCTTGACGGTAGTGGGAGGAGGAAGGGTCGAATTACTTGAACTTTGGCACGGTCAACCTCAAATCCTTTTTCAGACACAACCTGCCCTAATACAATTCCCTCTCGAACCATGAAATGGCTATTCTCCCAACAAAGCACCAGATTAGTTTCGGTGCATCTTTTTAACACACTTTCAAGCTGATCAAGGCAACTTTCAAAAGATTGACCAAAGATAGAGAAATCATCCATAAATATGTCTACACATTTTCCAACCATGTCAGAAAAGATACTCATCATGCACCGCTGAAAGGTAGCGGGTGCATTACACAGGCCAAAAGGCATTCTTCGAAATGCAAATATCCCATAAGGACATGTAAAAGTAGTTTTGGCCTGGTCATCAGGAGTGATGGGTATTTGATTATAACCGGAGTACCCATCTAAGAAGCAATAGAACTTTTTACTCGAAAGCTTCTCAACTATTTGATCAATGAAGGGTAGTGGGAAATGATCATTACCGCCACGCCTATCTGTAGCAGAATGGTCGTTAGTCTGACCGTTTCCCTTGGCTGATGAGGCTGCTGCTGAGTAGCCGGCTGAGACCGGTCCCCAGTTTTCTGCCTGGAAGATACATTTAAAGAGATGAATAATTGACATATATGGAAAGTATACGGATTGATCACCGTTTGAATACGAATGTTTACCTCTTGTCGGGTCTTTTCAGCTTCCCCGAACTCATCTCTCTCCTGCAGCATCTCCAGCTTACGTGCTGCATCGGCCACTTGTGCTAAAGTGTTGAACGTAGCACACACCAGATTGTTTGCGACCGATGTGCGAAGAGCCCATCTAAAGTGATGTGCCTGCTCTTCAGGAGTTCTTGCTGCCGCACCAAGGAACCCAGCTAAGCGAAGAAAGCGCTGCATAAACTCGTTGCTATTCTCCCCAGCTCTTTGTCGGATCCCATGGTACTCTCTCTAGAGCTTGTCCTACTCAGCCTTGTGAAAGAACTGCTCCATCACCCTGTCCTTGAACTGATCCCAAGTCAAACCAGCAACCCACTCGTCACCACCTTCAGACTGCATCAATGCTAACCACCAGTTAAGCACATCTCCTTCGAACCGATAGCATGCCAACCTCGCCTTGTATGCGGGGTCACAACCCATAGCATTGAAAATCTTCTCGATGTGAGCCAACCAGCTTTCAGCATCGCTGGGGCTATCTTTCTTCTCAAAAGCTCGAGGGCGGAGCTTGTTGAATCTCTCCAGCCATACTGCTAATGTCACTAGAGGAGGAGGAGGAGGTTCCTGATTATGCTGTTGATTGTTTGCATCTTGAACTTCAGCCCTGATGTCATTCCTCAGTTGAGGAAGCAAAGCTTGCATAGCAGCTTGAATTGCAGCATTGAGCTACTCCTGTTCGCGTGTGAGAACCATCTAACAGTATAACATAAAACATATGATTAAACAAATCAAAACATAAAATCTATATATACATGAAAAAAAAATTATACCAAAATTTCACGAGAAAAATTTTATTCTAGAAAATTTTGTGTATGAATGCATGATGCAGTTTTATGAAAACTTTTGTATGCTCGAGAGTGAACGCCTATGGTCAGTTCAACCAAAACAAAAGACATGGCGAGGGGACGCCTATGGGTCGGTCCAAAATTTAAAGTTTCGATAAAACACATGCGACTAAATAGGGCTAGTCCTGTACCAACCATTACTTAGTCAAAAATCTGCGACAATGACATGTATATGTATGGTTAAAAATGATGAATGCATGAAAACAACTGTCAGTTCTAGGAAGACCGTAGTGACTACCCACTAATCACAGGTCATATTTGAGAGCCTACAGGTCGAAGCCTTGGCTCTGATACCATAATTGTAACACCCCATTTTGGTAATGGAAATGTCACATGCAATTATGGCGTGTCATCAACGCATACACGGAAAAATGTCTAAACATTACTTGACCATAAAAGGAAAATACCGGAATCAAACATCGGTAGTCCCAAAGTAAAGCTCATCACACACAAACATAGTATAATAAAAGAAAGGACTAAACAATGTCCATAGCAAATGTATCATAAGAAAGGAAATGCATAAAGTAAAGAAGGCTAGACAGCTTCCAGTCCATATGCACGTACTCTTAGTGTCTACGAGCGTCCCTGAGTACCTGCCGTTTTGGGAACATAGAAAAGGAAAACGACTGAGCAAATACGCTCAGTGCACGGATGTACAATAAAGCATGAATAGGATAAGCATATAACCTATAACAACGGAAGAAAACTAAGTCCTGAGTAACCTGGTTAAGTCTTGATAAAACTGGTTTTATAGTTTGAAAAGTCTTATGTTTATCTTGTAAAAACTGTTTGTCATATTTTACCATTAGCCAATATAGGTCATGAAAATCCACCGTGCATGAATACTTGGAGGGGTGACCTCATCTTGCAAATTAGAGGGGCTGCCTCTAATTTAATATACTGGTTTTGGGTAGGAGGGATCAGCTCCTTGTGAAGGATGCAAGGCACACACCACATTCACCATGAAATCCTGTCTGAAAAACATGTAACTAGGATGCACCCATACGCCCCACATGATAAATATAATATAAATGGCCAAAAGCTGAAGGGACGCCACGAGCAATCACTCCGCCGTGGTGAAGTCATAACATTAGTGCCTCTAATGTTATGGTTATGGTACCTCCATAATTAGGTGA
Source organism: Glebionis coronaria (assembly GCA_025667525.1). Classification (NCBI taxonomy): domain Eukaryota; kingdom Viridiplantae; phylum Streptophyta; class Magnoliopsida; order Asterales; family Asteraceae; genus Glebionis; species Glebionis coronaria. The sequence continues at coordinate 203,131 of JANFOE010001876.1, read as the reverse complement.
AACTGGTCATGCATGTATATGGCTATAGGTATTCTTAGTTAAAAATAAGCAATCAAACACGTAACTTATACTACGGGAAAACATTTGGCTGTATACGGGGGAATCCTAATAAGGAAAGTATGTCCATACTGAAAGGACGGGAATCCGTACCTTATGTCTAGTGAACGAAGAAGATGAACTGAGAGGAATCCTACTTCTGAATCACTAGTGCTACATAAATACATACATGAATAAGTATCTGCTTACTAAATACGTACCTGGTTTTATGTCATGTCTTAGCTTATTTTATGTGTTCTTACCATGTTTTACTGTTTTAAAGCCTTAAACCGTGTTTATCTTATATTCTATTTAATCTGATTAAGTATTTCTGGTATTTCATGTATTATTATACTTACTGTGTAATAATAAGTAACTTTCCAAAAATAGCAGGTTTCAAAAATAGAAAGTTTCCAAAAATAGAAAGTATTCAAAAATAGAAAGTTTCCAAAAATAGAAAGTTTCCAAAAATAGAAAGTTTCCAAAAATAGAAAGTTTCCAAAAATAGAAAGTTTCCAAAAATAGGATGTTTCCAAAAATAAAATTACTGCTTAAAATAGATAAGTTTCTAAAAATAGAAAGTTTCCATAAAAAGATCAGCTGCCTTAATTAAATAAGTTTCCATAAATAGATTAGCTGCCTGAAATAAATAAGTTTCTAAAAATAGAAGGTTTCCATAATTAGAAATAAGCTGGTTAAATAAGCTAAGTATATAAGCCTAAGTGTTTTCATGATTATTTTCTAAGTCATATGATATAATGTATAGTTTAATAATTATTTCATGTAATTAGATTAAACTATAGGTTAAAATATTTAATTAAAGTATAACGTGTTTTTAATTAAATAAAGTTAAATACTTAGGTTAAAACATGTATTATTATTTATTAATAATATAACCTAAGTCATGTTAATTAATTAATTATAACCATGGTTTTTAAATAATTAATTAATTATAAGTCTAAAATATAAAAATACTTAGGTTAATTAATTTCATGATTATTAATAATTAAAATAACCTAAGTCATGTTATTAAAATAATCATGTCACATTATTAATTTAATTTTAACATAAGATCATAAAAAAATAAAAACTAAACATACACCATGAACCGGATCTAGACTCAAAATCATGAACCAGACATGAAATCGACACTGTACCCCGAACCAAATCAGGGTACCCCTTGTCTTGATGCTGCCGTAGGACCCACACCAACCAACCGGGACCATATGGTCTCGGTGGTGGTCGGATGGCCAAACCGAAACCCTCTCGGGTTTGGTGTAGGCTGCGGCCAAAACAAACACCCCTTAAAACATTACTTTTGATTTTATTAAATCCCAATTCATGTTAGATCTATGATTTTAATTAGGTTTTTATAAAAACATAACATGTTCTGAATTAATAAAAGATCAAATCAAAAGAAAAAGGTTTAAAAAGGATTTACCGAATACGTGGATCAAAGAACGGAGAACAAACACGAACACCAACTAGAATTCCAAGATCCAAGATCAACAAACACCCCCTTTTGGTGTTTTGAGGGTGGAGGCCAAAAAGAAGAAGAAAAGAAGGTTTTTAGGTTTTTGTTAAAATCTTCTGTAATGTAAAAATGAGTAGTGTTTTTACCATAACCCTCCTTTAGTAAAAATACGAATGGGGTACCCACATGGGGTACCCGTACCTTTTTCCGTGTCTCGACGTTTAGTTATTCGTTCATGATTATTTGTTTTCGCGTTTTATGTGTTCTCGTTACGTAATTATCGTGATCTAATATATTTATTTACGCTCGTAATAAATATATATACGTAATTAATAATAGTTCGTGTTTTAATTACGTTCATGATTTCATGATCGCATGTTCGTGATTATTTATTGTCAAATAATTATTACGTGCTCGTGCATAGTAAATACTTATCGTGTTCTAACACGTACGTAATACGTAAAATCCTAACACGTAATCGTAATCATGCTATATTAGGAAAGTTTAAATCTAGTACGTACGATCTTAAGGGTACTATTCATGGTAAAAGCATGCGGGTTTTACACCCTTTGTATAATAAGTTTCAAAATATTATACGAGAAAATAATTCACTACCTGAAAATGTTAGATTGTCACAGCTTTTCCTCCTAAAAGGGATCAACGTCCTCGTGATCCAATTCATTTTAATGTCCGGTTCTTATTGAAATCGAAGAGGTGCGGATATTTCTTCCACATTTCATCCTCTCGTTCCCAAGTATATTCTGATCCATGCTTTGAATTCCATCGGATCTTGACAATAGGTATCCGACTTTGTTTCAGTTGCTTTACCTCACGATCCATAATCTCTACGGGTTCTTCGATAAAATGCAACTTCCCATCTATTCGAACCTTATCCAACAAAATTTTCTCATCACTCACTGCTAGACATTTATTCAGATTAGATACATGGAATGTGTTGTGAACACCATGAAGTTCTGGGGGTAACTCTAGTTTGTAAGCCACCGGACCTACTCTAGATAGAATCTTAAAGGGTCCAATATAACGGGGATTCAATTTTCCTCGCTTTCCAAATCTTATAACGCCTTTCCATGGCGATACTTTCAACATTACTCGGTCACCCACTTTAAACTCCATTGGCTTCCGCCGCACATCCGCGTAACTTTTCTGTGTACTACGGGCAGTCAACAACCTATTCTTAATCTGAACTATCATCTCCGTAGTCTCCCGAATCAATTGTGGTCCCGTGAGCTGGGTATCCCCAACTTCACTCCAACATACAGGAGATCTACACTTCCTACCATACAAAGCTTCAAACGGTGCAGCCTTAATACTAGAATGGTAACTATTGTTATACGAAAACTCTACTAACGACAAATTTTTATCCCAATTCTTACCAAAATCTAACACACAAGCTCTCAACATATCTTCTAGTGTTTGTATCGTCCTTTCACTCTGCTCATCAGTCTGGGGGTGATAAGCAGTGCTCATGTCGAGATTCGTTCCCAAAGATCTTTGGAGAGATTTCCAAAAATTTGATGCGAATCTAGGATCTCGATCTGAAATGATCGATACAGGCACTCCATGCTTGCATACAACATTATCAAGATAAATACGAGTCAGCTTCTCCAGTGAGAACTGCTCTTTAACCGGAATGAAGTGTGCTGATTTGGTCAGTCTGTCGACAATAACCCAAATCGAGTTGTTTCCAGATGATGTTCTAGGAAGCTTGGTGATAAAGTCCATCGTAATTCGCTCCTACTTCCATTCAGGAATCTTTGGCTGTTGAAGTAGTCCTGATGGCTTTTGATGTTCAGCTTTAACTCTAGCACAAGTCAAGCATTGAAGAACATACATAGCAATATCATATTTCATATTCGACCACCAGTACAACTTCTTCAAATCATGATACATCTTATCAGATCCCGGATGAATGGAATACTTAGATTTATGGGATTCTAACATAATCAAGTCTCTTAAGCCTCCAAACTTAGGTATCCACATACGACCTCTTAAGCATTTCACTCCATCAGCTCTAACCTCTAAAGGATCTCCTTCTCCTCGGAACCCTTCATTAACAAAATTTTCTTTCTGACAAGCTTCTATTTGCGCATTTCTAATTTGCTCAGGCAAATTATTGTGCACGGTCAAGACTAGAGAACGTACACTGATAGGCTCTCTATCTTTCCTGCTTAACGCATCGGCAACAACATAGGCTTTTCATGGGTGATATTTTATATCACAATCATAATCACTTAACAACTCTATCCATCTTCGTTGCCTCATGTTCAATTCCTTCTGATCGAGAATATACTGTAGGCTTTTGTGATCGGTGAATACCGTACACTTGGTGCCATACAGATAATGTCTCCACAACCTAAGAGCAAAGACTACAGCTCCTAACTCAAGATCATGAGTAGTATAATTCTCCTCATACTTCCTTAATTGCCTAGAAGCATAAGCTATCACTTTTTCTCGCTGCATCAAAACAGCTCCATAGCCTCTAAGAGATGCATCATAATATACTACAAAATCTTCACTCCCGTCGGGTAATGATAGAATTGGCGCACTACATAATTTTTGCTTCAATGTCTGAAATGCTCCATCTTCATCACTTCCCCAAACGAAAGGTTTATTCTTCTGGGTAAGCTTAGTCAAGGGTTTAGCTATTAAAGAAAATTCTTTAATGAATCGCCTATAATAGCCAGTCAATCCTAAGAACTGTCGCACTTCCGTTGGTGTTGTCGGTGCAGACCAATTCTTAATGGCTTCAACCTTTGCAGGATCAACATGAATTCCATATTTGTTAATCACATGACCAAGAAATTGCACAGAATCTAACCAAAAATCACATTTCAAAAACTTAGCATACAACTTCTCATCCTTTAACAAATTCAAAATAATCCTTAAATGTTCTCTATGTTCATCTTCATTCTTCGAATAGATTAGAATATCGTCAATAAACACAATCACAAATTTGTCCAAGTAGGGCTTGCACACTCGATTCATTAAATCCATGAAAACCGAGATGCGTTAGTTAACCCAAATGGCATTACTTGAAATTCATAGTGTCCATAACGAGTTCTAAATGCAGTTATAGGAATATCTTCTTCACGGACGCGAAGTTGGTGATATCCAGACCGCAAATCTATCTTATAATACACACTAGATCCTTGTAGTTGATCAAACAAATCATCAATACTAGGTAAAGGATATAGATTTTTAATTGGCAACTTATTCAGTTCCCTATAATCAATGCACATACGGAAAGATCCATCCTTCTTCTTAACGAACAAGACTGGAGCTCCCTAAGGCGACAAGCTCGGTCGAATAAAACCTTTATCAGACAACTCCCTAAGTTGCTCAGATAACTCCTTTAATTCAAAAGGGGCTAATCGGTATGGCGCACGAGCCACCAGTGCAGCACCAGGAATTAAATCGATTCGAAACTCTACTTGCCTTATCAGTGGAAGTCCGGGTAAATCTTTAGGAAATACCTCAGGAAATTCACAAATAATAGGTACATCTTCCAATCGGTTCTCCCTAGACTCATTCCCGGTCACTTGAGCTAAGAATAACTCACAACCGTTCCTGATGTACTTTTGGACTTTAATACATGAAACGATTTTCAAACGGGATTCACCTCGATTACCATCAATTACTAACGTCCTATTCCTAAGGGGAATCTTAACCTTCTTCTCTCCACATAAAATAGTAGCATTATTCAACGACAACCAATCCATACCAATAATAATATCAAAACTACCTAATTCTATCAACATCAAATCGATCGGAAAGGAATAGTTCAAGAGATTTAGAGAGCATCCTTCCAATAGCTTATTAGTTTTCACTAATTTACCATCAGCCAATTCCACCTCGTAACTGGTATTTATCTCAACAGGTTCAATGTCAATAAGGGCACTAAATTTAGTGGATACAAAGCTCCTATCAGCACCCAAATCAAATAAAGCAACAGCATAATGATTGTTGAGTAAAAACGTACCGGTAACGACATTCGGATCCTCTTTCTTCACCTCAATTGCTCCAAGTTGATAGACACCACCCTGGGGTTTCTTCCAGGTACAATCGCTTTCAACTTGGATCATTCCGATTTCCTATGACCTTCCTCATTAAAGTTAAAGCAAATGGTTCCCTTCTTACACCTTTCAACCTTGTGTCCAAGCTTTCCGCAATTTCGGCACTTCCAGCAATCGCCAGCATGCGTCTTGTTGCCACACTTAGGACATCTATCATCGTTGCGCGGTGTGTTGTTGGTAAGAGAATTTGCATTCCCCTTTCTCTGGTTCTGACGGAAATTGAATTTCTTCCTATTATCACCTCTATCTACACGATCACCATCACCCTTTCTTTTCTCACCAACACGGGTTTCATCTTCCCTATCCTGAATTATCTGTCCAATGAGTTGGTAAGCCATTCGAACAGCATCATCAATGGTCAGTGGTTTTGATGATGTCACGTCCCCCCGGATATTCTTGGTCAACCCTTTAATATATTATTCAATTCGGATCTCTTCGGGTTCCACCAATCAGGACATAGCAAGGCCAACTCATGGAATCGGTTTGTGTAACTATCAATGTCCACACCTTTCATTCTCAAATGAATCAAATCTTGTTCTAACCTAATAATCACACTACGAGGACAAAATTCCAAAGTCATCCACTTCTTAATTTCAGCCCAAGGAGTAGCATTAGCAACATCAATACCCATGAAAGAAATTCTCCCGTTCCACCAAGTCAACGCACGACCTTTAAGAGTAGCCATAGCAAAAGTCACCTTATCTTCCTCCTTACACTTACTAATCTGAAACACCGACTCAATCTTCTCAATCCACTGGCTTAATCCTACAACACCTTCAGTTCCATTAAAAGGTAGAGGTTCACACTTCATGAACGTCACATAAGTACAGCCACCAACTTCAGGTGCATTAGTTCCAAGTCCTCCTATATTTCCTCCAGCATTAGCATTCACATTATTAGCATTCACATTCATATTAGTACCACCAATTCCACTACCGCCAGCTCCACTACCGCCAGCTCCACTACCGCCAGCTCCACTACCACCAGCTCCACTACCGCCAGCTCCACTACCGCCAGCTTCATTTCTAGCATTTGCCATAAATTCAGTCATAGATGCGATAACTTGCTCCGTAATAATCCTACGTACATCATCGTCAGTTACAGCTTTCTTGGGCGGCATAGTTCTATAATTTCACAATTTCAAAGTATTAAGCATTCACCCAACAAAGGATTCATATAATAAGGATTGAATTCATAATCAAGATACAAATAAGGCACAATATGGAATTCAAGACAAGATACATATTTCATTCGATTTGAAACAAAAGCATTGTCTTAGTTACATCCCATATCAAGTTCTAGCACTATATATACTCAAAATTCGTGCCAGGTCTACTACTAACAAGTCGGTTTAGTCAAAGCTACAAAAGATACAAAGGTCACTACTAAACACAGACTGGTCTATTGAGAACCGACAAATGGTCCATCATCCATCGTCTTCTGTATCTTTGTCGGACGATCACTAGACACATCTTCAGCTGGGCGCTTACGGGTCACTCCTCTTTCAACCATGTCAGCATAAAATCTACTATTCCAACCCACAGATATATTCAATTCCTTCTCAGCTTTCTCACGCATCGCACGAGCTACATTAAATGAATCTCCATAGAATTCACCTTTTTCTTCATAGCAGCAAACTCACCACTTTCTAACACCGATAACCTCCTAAAAGCCTCATTCAAACCACGCTCTACATCAGTCAAATCTAAACTGAGCAATTCCTGCTCTTTCTCACCAACCTTAGTCTTCGACTCCAAATAAGCACCATGAGGCTAAACAACACCTAATCCAATCTCTGTCATACTACTCTTAACACGGGAAGCATCTAAATCACGTCTCAAGGCCCATGGTGCAAGACCATCAATATGAGTAACCTCTCGAGCACTAGACGACTCTCCTATCACACGTCTACGAGTAGAAATACCATCAGTACCGTCAGGTGCATTATCATCCTCATCCTCCTCTGATTCAGAATCAGATTCAGATGATTCAGACATTTCATCCCTAGGTAGCTCAACCTCAGAATCAGACAAATGAACTGGTGGGGGTAAAGGCTCGCCCTCTGGAACATCATAAGGGTAAATAAGCTCGGCTTCCTCATCATCATCAACCTCATCGTCTATACCTATATCCTCCTCGACATCCTCATCGTCAATCTCATCATCTAAATTATCTAACCCAATCTCATCATCATTCCCAATATCAACATTATCAATCCTATTTTTCTACCATATCAACCTGAGGGGCAATCTGATCTCCTAGTCCTATCTCGGGCTCGGGATCCTCAAATGGTTCCTCCTCATCATCCATATCATAATCTACTAAGTCTAAATAAGGATCATCATCTACATTAGGTTCGGGAATAGCATGGTTCTCTACAGGAATATTAGGGTCAGCCATGACAATCTGCATTTATATATATATCTCGTATTAGGATAACATACTTGTTAAACAATTACATACTGAAATCACGATATATACATATATATAAATTAAATTATATATATCAAAATATATATCTTCTCAATAGGGCTTGTTGGTAACGTCGGAGATCTTTGGCACCGTTATAGTCAAAAGATTTAACAAATATTTTCTCAAATGTTCATTGTTAAAAGATTTTGAAAAGTTTTGTTCAAAACCTTGGTTTTTAAAATCTTTTATTCTCTATAACGAGAGCTCTGGTACCAAACTGTAACACTCTCAATTTTCGTATCGGTACAGCGGAAGGGTCTTTTAGAGTGTTACGGGATAGCACAATAACTCCAATCATAGACAACACATAAAAATGGTTGTACAAGGTTCAACATACATTCATTCGATAAAAAGTTTTAAAGTGTACAACAGGTCCCAAATTATACAGGTCATTAAGTTTAAAAAACATAGATCGAATGAACATTTTTAATATTATGTGGGCCATCAGAGTCGATCTCCATCCGGATTACCTTCAAGCACCTGAGATAAAAACATGCAAAAATCATATCAGCGAATGCCGAGTGAATTCATAGAGTTTAATAAAACCGTTATATAAAACAATCGTTGAAATCAGAACACAAGTATAATATCGGAAGTAAGTCCTCGTATTGCTAGTCAGACAATATATAAATCAAGCATACATCTTAAACCGTCCATGAGACCGTAGCCTCAATATTACCATTATAGGTAATATTATTATCGTTATTAACATCATATCATATCGGATATTTATATTATATAGGATACATTTGGATTATTATTAGCCGCATGACATTGTTACCTTACTATCAAAACAACGGGCCGCGAACCCGACAAACAATTTGCCCATCTAAGTTAGCCTGTCGTCACAAAAATCACGCTATGTAAATCTTCTCATACATAAATTCGCTTACCAATCAATGTGGTACGACAGGGATCAACCGTCAAGACGCGAACTGGGGTGATCGTCCCAAAATAGTACTATCATATGCATAAGCGTCTACCAAATCCCGGTAGTTCACAATTCATGCTAATGGGACTTTGAGTGACATAACCTAACTACTAATAATCCTTTTTATCTCGTTTATAGGGTCATAGCATCATTCGGGTCCATATCATTAAGCATACCATCGGGACTACTTGTGTTCTATTTTTATCAAAAACTAGCATGTTATCTCCCTCGCGGGTTTATTAATCATTTTATAAAACATTTAAAAGAGTGCGAGGCTATGAACTCACGTTAATAATGAAAGGCGGATTATCGGCTACGGGCGTGCTTCGGTCACGGAAACCTATATAGATAATAATAGGTCTTAGACTTTTGTCCAATGACTTTATCAAAATAACAAATATACATATGATGATTTTGTACATATGATGATGATCAAGTGGGTTTATATATTCTTATTTACTTATTTTAGTGTTTATGTATTGGTAGCTTCTTACTAGTTTACTAGTTTTTCCTATTTACTTGTTTTAAGTCCAATAAGCTTATTATAAGTTCTTTAACTTGTATTAGTCCAATTTATACTTGTCTTATCAGTATTTATACTTTACATGTTAGGCCCAAATGGGTTAAGCCCAATAAGTACTTTTTATAAGTGTTTAACTTATTTAGTCCAATTATTAGTCCAATATGCTAACTTAGCTCGTTAATGTCCGTATGTCCTATAGTTCGGGTTTTATTGGTTTTTACTTGTATTAGATACTTATATATCAGTATATGACCTTTAAAAACTTTACATTAGACGGTTTTGATCGTCTAAGTTTTAATTGGCGAAAAACGTTAATTTTACGGTGATAGCCGAAAAAGTCGTAAAAATCATGTTTATAGTTTTTATAACTTATAAATATTATTCAACTACCATTTTTATAAAGTGTCCATTTATTTAACCTTATACATATTTATATAAATGAAATTCATAAGTTAGTGGGTTTTAATTTCACATTTTATACTATATTATTTGAGTGCTTATATAATAGTATTAAACATTAATTCTTCAAAATCTGATTTTTAGTTTCATCTTCACCATTTTTATCATATCTAGAGTTCTACAATGAATTAGAAGCTCATTTTTGGATGGAATGAACTTCATATTATGTGCTACAGTTAAGTTAGTTATAGATACTGCTCATTCTATGTTTAACTATCCTTAACAGTCCCTACAAAACAGACTATTCAGATTAGCACACTCATCTTGTTTTGATCATATCTCACTCATTTTGATGATTCCATTGCATGGCTAACTCTCACATGTGTATGACATTTTATACTTACTGTAAATGGATTCCACCATGCAATTTTATCAGTTTAAGTTTTGGTTACTTACTGTTTTTATACCGCCAACAATTTAAGCATGATTTTAGCCTTGTTTCTTATAGTCATTCATCTTTTAAGCATATTTATCAACACTTGATCCCCACACAACATTTTTATCATCATATATTCATCATATACATATACAACAAGAAATAAAATACATTTGATCTTTACAAAAATAACAAGAGAAATGGAAAGGATGATATTCTTTACCAACCAAGAGTATATCTTGTTTTTGGAAGACAACAACTTGATGAACACCAAATACATCTCCAAGATCATCAAACACCAAGAAAGTTTGTTGAGAAATTAGCCCTAGGACACAAGCAAATCACCTCCTTTGTTGTTAAAATGGCCACCAAGCAATCAAGGCTTCAAGGTTACTCCATAATATAGCTAGATAACAAGTATCTTGTGGCTAGAAAAGATCAAATGGTGGTGTATGGTGGTGTTATGGGACGGCAAGTATAGAGAGGGTGCGAGAGTTTTTAGTTGATTTGCATGTATGAAATGGTGAAAATGATTTAGCTAGTGGTTTTTGTGGTTGAAGTAGCTTAAGTGTAAGGCTAAGCTTACACTTGTAGGCTAAGTGTTATAAGGGTGCCACATCTTTGATGTGGTGTCCTCTTTAGCCGTCCCTTTGTATAGTGGGGTGGGATAAATTATTTTGTCCCATCCCGCTTATTTACGGGTATTCCTTGATTCTAGTTTCCTTGATTTGCGTGCCCTCGGGTCGTTTTACGAAAAACGTTTTTATAAATTATGAATCAACGGCACAAAACGAATCTAATAAAAATTGTCTCATCAAAAACGGAGTTCAAAAATGTAAATACGTAATCCTAAGGTTTCCGATTTAGTCGTAAAGGACGCTAAATTATGCACTTAAGCCCAAATTTAAATCCGTAAATTGTGAGTTCATCAACCAACACAAAAATAAGTTTCAAAATATTATACGAGAAAATAATTCACTACCTGAAAATGTTAGATTGTTAAATAAGGTGTGCTGGACACACCACCCTCCTCAACTTCGGGAAATTCAGTAGCTTTAGGATTCGGTGTTGTTGGTTTAGGAAAATAATTTAACAAATCATTCACCAACTCAGAACCGGACTTAACATTATCAAAAAATTTACCTTCAACAATGATTTCGTCATCAGTGACGAAATCCTCTACATCAGGAGAATCTGGAATTCCCTTGTCATTGTTGTAGATTCTACCGTTTCGAAGAGACGTCACCATATTCACGTGCTCATTTCCATTTTTCTTGTGAGCGGGATTCATGGTGGGGTAGCTCGGTAGCCTTCCCTCGTCTCTTTTGCTTAATTGATCCGCCAATTGACCAACTTGTCTCTCAAGAGCTGCAATAGATTTTGTAGTGGTCTCGTGTCTTTGATTAGTGACCTCGAATTTTCTATTAATCTCTTGATTGTTGGTAGACAATGAATCCATAAGCCTATCAAACTTTCGGTCAAGGTTCAAGAGACGGTTATCATCTCGCCCTTTACCCTGATTTGGATATTGCAGTTGCGGCCTATGATTGTAAGAGTTTTGTTGGAATTTAGATGAATCGCCACCCTCGTACCTTGGTTTGTAACCATAGTGTTGTTGTTGGGTATTATTAGGGTGATTGTCTTCATCTTTTCAACGCAAGTTGGGTGATTGCGCCATCCAGGATTGTAACTTTCGGAGAATGGGTCATTTCGTGGACGACCTCTAAAGACTCCATTCACCTCCTCATTCGGTGGCGCGCCCCAACTTTGATAATTATCGACAGAGTGACTTGGATCACCACACATTGAACACCCACTATGCGACATATTAGACACATTTGACACACCTTTTCCTAGATTTTTCAACAAAAGATCAACTTTCTTACTTAACTCTCTAATTTCAGAATTTGTGCCACGTTGGTTAGACACATAATTTGCGGAAGATGGGTGGTTGTTTCGATCCACTGAAGCTTGGGTCTTGGAACCTTTGCTTAGTTTTTCAAAAAACTCCCATTATTCCTCCATAGGTCATGATAAAAACATACCCCCGCTAGTGGCCATCACAAATTGTTGGTTGTTATAATCCAACCCATCATAGAAGACTTTGACAAGCTCCCATTTTGGAACATCGTGATGAGGGCAACTTCTTAATAACTCCTTAAGTCTACTAAATGCTTCATGAAACTGCTCGCCTGGGATTTGACGAAAGGATCTAATCTTATTTCTAATGGCAACAGTTTTACTTATAGAATAAAATTCCTCAAGAAAAGCAGATTGCATTTCAGACCATGAGTTAATACTACCTGGCACAAGAGATGAGAACCAGTCCTTAGCTTGATCTTTAAGAGAAAAAGGAAAAAGGCGAAGTCTTACCTCATCCTTGTTAATGTTATTAACCTGATGTGTGTCAGCAATTGAGAAGAATTCTCGCAGATGTGCGTATGGCTCATCACGACCTCTAAACACTGGCAAAATTGCTATGAGGTTTGCCTGGATCTTGAAGTGACTTGTAACCCCTTTAACCGGATCCGGATAAACGATAGGCGAGGGATCCTCGAAGATCCCCAGCCTGTAATAAGAATCAACACCCCGTGGTGGAGATTCTTCTCCGCTACTACTTCCGCTAGCATCTCCGCCAACATCTTCGTCACCTGGCATTTCAACGAAAAGCTCTGCTAAACCTGAAAAATCAAGATTAGTAGAAAACTGTCGAAACGTCTTCCTCCTTAACCTTGCACTTTTCTCAACCTCAGGATCGTAAGATAACGGTGATGTTCGTCCCGATCTACGCGTGCGCATACACTAACCTACACACTCACAAGAAACAAAACAAGACAAACAAAACAAACAAACAAACAAGAAAAATAAAAATCTTTTTGTATTTTTTATTTATTTAAAAAAAATATTAACAAAAACTTAAACGAAAAGATCACTGATCCCCGGCAACGGCGCCAATATTTTGATCGACGTCAAAGTGCCGGTCAAAAATAACCTAATTACCTTATACTAGATAGGATAAGTGGGTATCGATCCACGAGGAATATGTGGTTTTAGTTTAAGTTTTAGGGTGATCACTGATCAATAAAAGTTTTGGTTTTGAAGTCTAACAACTAAAATATTCTTGAGAATAAAAATGATGATTAAAAATTAAAATAATTATTAAAATAATAATAAAGATAGAAAAATATAATAAAGATGTAAACAATTAAAAGAAAAAAAATGCAATCCCTTCCAGCTGCTAATATTTATGGTTGATCACAACTATGGATTATCGAAACTTTTTAGTTCGTTTACAAAGATAATTTCGACTTAATATAAATGAATTAATGTCAGCGTTTATTATGTTTATCAATGACTCGCGATAATAAATATTATACTAATCCAACTAATAATTATGTTTTAATAATTTATTTAGGTACAACTTATGTTGATTATACGACCATCTTTTCTTTTTGCTAAATAAAATAAGTATGAATCGTTAACTAACAATAAATTGTCTTGCACAAATAATTAAACATAATATCGAATCAAATAAAATAATTTATAAATAAATTATAAATCAATGTAAAATAAATATGATAATCCAAAAGTGATGATCAAACCATAAATAAAGTTACTGGAAGGAATTACAACAAAATTAGCTGGACATCGCGATGTACCTGATCCACAATACACTGTTCATTGTTCTCTTTTTTTTTTCTTTTGCCCACTTCTTTGATATATGTCCCACTGTATATACTCCGTCTCTTTTTGATGTCTCCCTCGGTCGACCCCACTCTAATCCTTTGTATATAATATAGTTGCCTTTTGTCGGCTAGTCTTGATTCCTCCTCTCTTCTCTAAAACAAGGCTGCGTAATATATATATAAAATAATCTCATCTTCTTGTCCTTTTTCCTTCTTTTGTACGTCAAACACCACCAGGCCCAAGTAATAATAAAGAGCCTAACCTTTTTCCTCTTTCTATTCTCTCTTGACCCAAATTGTGATGTTTTTCTTTTTGCTTCTCACGTCAAACACATAATAAATCAAGCCCATGACTATTCTTCCTTTGTCCACTCGAGTATGTGTGTACAACATATCAGGCCCACAAAAGCTTCCCATGATAAATTTAACTTTGGCTAATATCTTAACTTCCTGCCATAGTTGGCTAATTAGCCACGAATTTGCTTCTCCAACTGGAAAACGCTATAACACATTCCACAATTGCTTGCATATTTTTATCTAAAATTATAGATATTTTTTTCAGTTTTATGTGGCCACTTGAACCGACTAAAACGGAGTTCGGATGCAAAAGATATAGCCAAAATACTCCAACGCGCGCAATTCTTTTTTTCTTCAATAGTTTACTTTACTTCTTCTCGCTTCCGATGTCTTTTCACGACAAAATCATCTTTTTAACTCTTTTTATTCATAACCTACATAGTCACAAAACACCCTCAAAGTACATATATAACAACAAATAAATATACAATAATACTAAATTAACATGCTATGAGGTGAATGCAAAATACACCGATTAAACATACATCCATGCTTTGGGATGTGTGAGCTTAGGTGCTAGCTAAACAAGCACCGGCTTCCTTGTACCTGCTAAGAACAACAAACACAAGGATGAACAATAAACAATGAAATCTGATTTTTTGAAAACAAGAGTTTTAATCCATAAAACCTTTCCTAAAAAACCAACAAATGATAAATGGAACTCAAACTTTAGCTAATAAAACACCAAACTTTTATAAAAACATAAAAGGAAATCACAATTTTCAAAAAATACCACTTTATTTCTTATAAAAAGGAATTACAAGGATTTAGTTAAAATCTGGAACAAAGAGACTCTCACATGTGGAGGTCTCTTTTTATAGACTACTTAGGACGATTCTAGAATGAAAGATACATGAGAAACCCTAGCTATGAATTCTCAAATATGCCCTTGAGTGCTTGATGGCGTTTGATGTTTGTGAGTTGTCCAATTTGATCTCAGACGTTCATATTTGCTTTGGGGCCAAGTAATAGTTGTGGAACGTTGATCTTGCCAAGTGGCATTGCTTGGAGAGGAGGGTGTCATGTGATTGGTGGATGGGTGAATGGGGGTGGGGTCCTTGGTGAGTGGGATTGTGAGTTCAAGCGTGGGATATGTTTATGTGTGTGTGAATTAAGCGTGGGTGTGGATAATTTGAACTTACCCTTTGTTTAAGTGGTAGTAAATTCTGGGTTCATCAGGGTAAACAGTAAATTGTTTGATCCGGTTTTGGTGGATTGCTTAAGTGTTTGGCGCGTTTATGATATTTGAATGTTTGGTGTGGCAAAAGTAGTCCCTAGTATTTGGCCAAATATGTATAAAAAGAATTTCAGCTTGCAAATTCGTTTTCCTTTGTAAAATAAGTTTTAGAATTCCTATTTTGGCCACAAAATGTTTTCAAAAGGGAATTTAGGGCTTATTTATCTTTGGTACAATTAAACAAATGGCCCTTTTGATATTTAATCCATTTAAAAAGGACTAAATGTGTAATTTTCTTGAACTTAAAGGGTCTTCTTTGATCTTTGACTTTTTGAGGGACCATTATTTACAATTTAGATTTGTTGAGGGACTAAAGTTGCCAATTCTTCAAAGATGAAAGACCTTTTTGTTATTTTGACAAACTTAAGGGACCAAACTTGTAATTATAAATATACAAGGGTATTAATTGTCATTTATTCATAAATGAGGGATCAATCTTGTACATCTTCAAGTCTTCAAGGGTTTTTCTTTGATAAATCACAAACTAGGGCCCGATTCATTGTGCGGCTTTGTTTCTCGTGTTCGTTTTTCCTTGTTTCTTGTGATCTTTTGTCTTTTTCACCATATCCATACCTAAAATACACAAGTAAACAAACACAAGCATATATATGGTATTTTGATGACATTTTATGCATTTAAAGCCCAGAAATAACGATGAGATCATGTATAAATGTCATCTCATCAGCAAGCAAACAAATTTTTGGCAGAGATCAAAGGTTTAACACCCTATTTTGGTAAATGGAATGTCACGCGTGATTATGGCGTGTGATCAAAGCATACAAGGAAAATGTCTTAAAACATTACATGACCATAAAAGGAAACACCGGAAACAAACATCGGTACCCCAAAGTATAAGCTCATCACACACAAACATACGTATTGTAAAGGAAAAGAACTAAACAATATCCAAAGACATAAGTAGCAAAATGTATGATGAAATGCATTAATTAGAGAAGGGTAGAAAGCTTCCAATCCAAATGTGCGTACGCTTAAAGTCTACGAGCGCCCTTGAGTACCTGCCGTTTGGGAACATGAAAGGAAAACGGTTGAGCATAACGCTCAGTGCACGAATATACAAGTATGACATGGAATAACGTAAGCATATAAGACTAATAGCAGCGAAATATCATAAGTTCTAAGTAATATGGATTCATGTTCATAAAATTGGTTTTATAGTTTGAAAAGACTTATGTTTTTATGAAAATCTGTTTAATTAGCCAATTAGCCCATATAGATCACGAGGTTCCATCGTGCATGAATACTTGGAGGGGAGACCTCGTCATGCAATTAGAGGGGTTGCCTCTAATTTAGTAGTCTTGGTAGGAGGGATCAACTCCTAGTGAAGGATGCAAGGCACACATCGCATTCACTCTGATAATACTGCTAACATGTAACTAGGATGTACCCATACGCCCCACATGATAATATAATAGGGACGCCACGAGCAATCACTTCGCCGTGGGGATGTCATAACACTGATGCCTCTAGTGTTATGGTTAAGGTACCTCCATAACTATGTGACACTGGTCATGCATGTATATGGCTTAGGCTCTTAATCTAACATAATTATTAAACATATAAAACACATACTAGGAAAACAGTTGGTTACAGACAGGGAATCCTAATAAGGAAAGAATGTCCATACTGAAAGGACGCGAAATCCGTACCTTAAGTCCAGTGAACGAAGAAGACGAACAGAAGAGAGTCCTACTTTGATCTCACTAATGCTACATAAATAGTATACGTATATAAGTATTCTGATTACTGAGTACGTAACTGATTTTACATCGTGT
The DNA here is from genome assembly GCA_025667525.1 of Glebionis coronaria. Taxonomy (NCBI): domain Eukaryota; kingdom Viridiplantae; phylum Streptophyta; class Magnoliopsida; order Asterales; family Asteraceae; genus Glebionis; species Glebionis coronaria. Next base: position 185,693 of record JANFOE010001876.1, on the reverse strand, counting down.
CTTAGCTTGTTTTATATGTTCATGTCTTGTTTTACTGAACGTTATACTGTGTTTATCATGTATTTTGTATATTTTGATTAAGTATTACTTGTATTTCTTGTATTATTATACTTGTTGTCTAATAATAAGTAACTTTCTAAAAATAGCAGGTTTCCTAAAATAGAAAGTTTCCAAAAATAGAAAGTTTCCAAAAATAGATTCACTGCTTAAAATAGACCAGTTTCTAAAAATAGAATGTTTTCAAAAATACTAAGTTTATTGAATTAGAAAGTTTTCATATTTAGAATTAAGCTGAATTAATATCATAAGTCATGTAGTTATATTATATTTTATTAATAATAATCTGTTAATTAAATAAACTATAGGTTATACGATTTAATTAAATATAAACATTATTTAATTAAATTAAAGTGTATAAAAATACTATGGTTAAAAACATGTATTAATAATATATTAATATAATCTATGTCATGATCATTAATTAATTATATGTCATGTTTAATAATTAATTAATATTATAGTGTCAAAATAAATAACTAAATACTTAGGTTAAAAGATGCATTATTTAATAATAATAATAACCTAAGTTTCATGTTTATTTAACTTAATTATAAGTCAAGTATTTATCTTGTAAAATAATATACTTGTAAAAATAATCATAGACCGAACCCGTGTGTTAACTAATTAAAACATGTCATGAACCGGACCCGTGAAAACCCTTGATCCAGTTCAAACCAAACACCCCCAAAAACATTGGCAAACTGGCTGAGCCAGTTGCCCCTGCTTTCGGTAAACTGCCACCGACTAAAGCCGGTGGTCTTGACCCTCTCGGCTAGCCGCTGTCACCAAAGTTCTCACCGGCTGTAATCGGTGGTCCCCCTGTGTGCGCTGCGGTTCCCCCTGCTTGACCAATCTAGCCAACGGCTTGGCCGGTAGTGTTGGTTTGCTTGCTTCTGAGACCACATAAACCACAAGGACACCCCGACACAAGTCGGGGACCCTTGTACCTGCTGTCGACCGAACCCCACCACCACCGAAATCTAGATCTCGGTTGGTAGTCATGACAAGAACAAGCCGAGAGCCATGAGGCTCTCGGTTTGTGTGTCGATCGAAACAACCAACCCAAAAACAACCCTTTTTCTTACCCCTTGATCCCATGATATGTTTTTATCATGTTTTTATTTAATTACATTTTCATGTTTTAATAATTAAATAAAAGAAAAAAAAAACAAAAGGGTTACGGATTACCATAACACGTGGGATGAATGAATATGGATTACACGAACACGCTCTTATGATTTGTTTAATCAAGATCAAACAAACACCTCTTGTGGTGTTGATGCCGCCGGCCAAACAAGAGAGTGAGATATTTAGGGTTTTTGCAATTTTGTGAAAACTCTGTAAATGTTTAGTTTCCTCTTTTTATTATTTTTTAATAAAATAAGTCATGGGTTGGGCCCCTCTTCTTCTTGTGCCGCGACTTGTAGGGCCCACCAAGGGAAACCCGAAGCCTTTCTCGTGTCTAATTATTACGTGTTCGTGTGTTCGTGTTTACGTGTTACATTATTATTAATTATTCGTGTTATTATAAATACTTGTACGTAACGATATTAATCGTATTAATAATATACCTAAATACATAATTATATGTTCGTGATTCTTACGTTCATGATTTCATATTCGTGATTATAATTATTATTGATAATAATTATCATGTATTAACACGTACTTAATGCTTATCATGTAATTATACATATATAACTTCAGTAATTACTAATCATGACACGTGTTCATGCTATAAAAGGAAAGTTTTAATATGTACGTATGTTTACTAAGGGTACTATTCACGGTAAAAGCATGCGGGTTTTACAACTCTTCGCCCCTAAAAAGTATAATTCGTCCCCGAATTCTAGATAAAACAAGCGAAAGAGGAACATACCCGAATTCAAAATATGAAATGAGGGTACGAAGCCCGGATAGACTCCTCTGTTTCCCAAGTGGGTTCCCGCTCGGTATGGTCCCTCCAAAGGAATCGTCTTCTTCCTTATGACTCTTTCTTGCCTGTCAAGAATTATTCGGGTTCCTCTATGAAGGTAAGATCTTCACGACTGTTCCAGTGGATACTGAACCATGTGAAGGGGATGATACTTGTACACTGTGAGTAAGGACACATGGAAAACATCATGAACGTGAGAAAGCTGCGGAGGTAACGTTAACGATAAGATACTTCACCGACTCGCTCAATGACATCAAACGGTCCGATGAATCGAGGACTGAGCTTCCCTTTGATTCCAAAACGTCTAACACCATGGGTCGGCGATACCTTAAGAAAGACGTGATCTCCTACGTTAAAATATAAGTCCCTACGATGCATATCGGCATAACTCTTCTGACGTGAACGTTTTTCTTGCAATTTCTGATAAGCTACAACAACCTTATCGTTGGTCAACTCTATCATTTCTGGTCCTTCAAGTGTTCGCTCACCAACCTGATCCCAGCAGATTGGGGCGCGACACTTCCTAACATACAACATCTCGAATGGAGCACAGTTAATGCTGGCGTGCCAACTGTTGTTGTATGCAAACTCTACCAAACGGATGTAATCGTCCCAATCTCATGTCCATTCCAACGCACATGACCTCAACATGTCTTCTAATGTCTGAATCATTCGCTCCGATTGACCGTCTGTTTGAGGATGAAAAGCCGTGCTAAGCTTAAGTTTTGTACCCCAAGCTTTCTGCAGACTCTTCCAGAATCGTGAAGTGAAACGAGGATCTCGTTCCGAGACGATACTGGATAGCATGATCTCCTCTTGTAAGTGTCGGCGATTTTACTGACCGGATCGTCCTTGCGGATCGGTAAGAAATGAGCTGACATAGTAAGTCGATCAATGATAACCCAAATTGCATCATGCCTCCTCTTTGTCTGCGGAAGACCGGTAACAAAATCCATGGTGAACTTTTCCCACTTCCACTCTGGAATGTCTAACGGTTGAAATAAACCACTAGACCGTTGATGCTCGATCTTAACCTGCTGGAAGGTAAGACATTTGGAGACGTAAGTAACAACATCCTGTTTCATACCACTCCACCAAAACTATTGCTTGATGTCGTGGAACGTCTTGGTCGAACCAGGATGAATAGAGAGTGGGGAGCTATGAGCTTCAGCTAATAACGCTTCCCTGAGTGTAGGATCATCAAGAACACAAAGTCTAGTCCCCTGCCATAAGATACCATCGTCATCCAATCGAAACTCCGTCTGTTGTTCCAAGTTCTGAATGATCGCCTAAATTTCACCATCATCCTTCTGAGCTTCCTTGATCCTAGAGAGTAACTCAGGTTCCACTCTAAGATTAGCCCAGTAACCGTGCTGTCCACGTACCATGATCTTGATGTCTAGTCGCTCTAGGTATCTTTTAATTTCCTCCTCATTTTTAATGTCGTTTATCATATCGGACTTTCTACTAAGTGCATCTGCCACTGCATTCGTCTTGTCGGGATGATACTGCAGATTAATGTCATAATCCTTTAACAATTCTAACCATCTCCTCTGTCTCATATTCAGTTCACGTTGAGTGAAGATGTACTTCAGGCTCTTGTTGTCCGTGAAGATGTCACATGATTCTCCATACATGTAGTCCCTCCATATCTTTAATGCAAACACGACTGTTGCAAGTTCCAAGTCATGCATAGGGTAATTTTCCTCATACGGCTTAAGCTGTCGTAAAGTGTACACAATCACTTTCCCATGTTGCATGAGAACACAGCCAAGCCCCTTCCCTGAAGCATCACTATAGATTTGAAATCCACCTGTACCAGATAGGAGAGTAAGAATCGATGCAGATACTAACTTCTGCTTTAGGTCTTCAAAGATCTTCTCTGTTTCTTCAGTCCAGACGAATTTCTCCCCTTTCCGCATCAGTTTGGTCAATGGCAGTGCTAAACTGGAAAAGTTATCTACGAACCTACGGTAGTAACCAGCTAAGCCTAGGAAACAGCGAACTTCAGTCGGTGATGTCGGTCTTGGCCACTTGGTAATAGCCTTAACCTTTGCTGGATCCATGGTGATTCCTTCTGCTGATACAATGTGACCTAAGAACGCCACCTTGTCTAACCAGAACTCACACTTGGAGTATTTAGCATACAGCTACTTTTGGCGAAGAATCTGTAATATTGTACGAAGATGGTCTTCGTGTTCCTCCTTGGACTTATAGAAAATCAGGATGTCCTCAATGAAGACAATGACGAACATGTCCAGGAACTCATGGAAGATACGATTCATCAGATCCATGAAAACAGTTGGAGCATTGGTAAGGCCAAAAGGCATGACTACAAACTCGTAGTGCCCATAGCGTGTACGGAAAGCAGTCTTGGCGATGTCTTGCTCTTTAACTCGTAGTTGATGATAGCCCGACCTCGGATCAATCTTGGAGAAATGTTTGGCCCCTTGGAGTTGGTCAAACAAGTCATCAATGCGTGGTAGCGGATACCTATTCCTGATGGTGATCTTGTTAAGCTCACGATAATCTATGCATAGACACATGTTGTCGTCCTTCTTCTTTACGAACAGAACATGTGCACCCCATGGAGAAGCACTAGGTCAAATGAAACCGCGTTCTAACAGTTCCTGAAGTTGTTCCTTTAACTCCTTCAACTCTATGGGAGCCATGCGATAAGGAGCCTTGGATATTGGCTCAACTCCTGGGACGAGCTCAATATTAAACTCCACTTCACGAGCAGGTGGTATGGCCGAAAATTCTTCTGGAAACACGTTTGGGAATTCTGACACGATCGGCGATTCTGGATAGATGGAGCTTCAGCCTCCAAATCATGAACAGTCGCAAGATAGCCCTCAGAACCATGTGAGAGTAGTGCACGTTCTTGCAAGGTCGATATGATATGTACAGACCTTCCAGGTACGAACCCGTTATGAATGTACTTTGGTGCATTTGCATCAACGAAGATGACCTGATATGTATGGCAGTCTATGGTGGCGTGATGTTTGGATAGCCAGTCTATGCCCAATATCATGTCAAAATCGCACATATCCAGAGGAAGTGCGTCAACATGACGAATCTTGTCATCAAACTCTAGGGGAAGGCTCTTGTACACATGGGTTATGCGTACAAAATCTCTTAAAGGCTGTTTAAAACATTCTCTAAAGGCATAGGGGAAATCCTAACATTCTTAGCATAAGCAGTAGAAATGACCGAATAAGTAGCACACGTGTCAAATAAAACACATGTAGCTTGACCATACATATACAAGATTCTAGTGATGGTACCTGTATACTTGTTGGCATGGTCACGAGAAGTCATGTAAACGTGTCTACTAGTAGGAGGCGGCTTGGAATCAGCATGTCTAGATGTGCCCTCCATCTCGCCCTTGCCGCAGTCCTTCATGCGATGACCAGTAAGGCCACACTTGTAGCATGTGTCGTTGTCGCGGCAACATGGACCTGTGTGCCTACGGTTGCAGGTAGTGCAAAGAGGGTGAGTATACCCCCAGCAGATGCCCTAGCTGGCTGGGAGCCTGTTTGGAAAAGTACACATAAGACATGATTTATAGGTACAAAAGAACAATGCAGAAAGTCGTAAGATGTAATACCAGTGATAGCTGGACGGTTAGGCTGTGAACCTCTTTGGTTCTTCTCTCTCCTGTTACCATGATTCTTGGTAGAAGATTGCTAATGTGTCAGAATTATGAATTATCACATATAACATAAGGAAATGAGTAAGTGTAAGGACCTGCTTCTGTGGGATATTCCAGCGTTGTTAAGGTAATTATCATTACCGCCACGCCTATCTGTAGCAGAAAGGTCTTGAGTCTGAGCGTTACCCTTGGGCTGAGTAGCCGACTGAGATCGGTCCCCATTCTTCTGCCTGAAAGATGCAGTTTAAAGACAGATATAAATGTTGGATAATACTGAATGAATTCGAAATGGTCACCGCTGAATAACGAATAAATACCTCTTCTCGGGCCTCTCTACTTCCCCGAACTCCTCTCTTTCCTGCAGCATCTCCAGCTTACGTGCTGCATCGGCAACTTGTGCCACCGTGTTGAAGGTAGAACGCACCAATTTGTTGACAATCGATGTACGAAGAGCCCTCCGGAAGTGGTATGCTTGCTCTTCGGCAGTACCTGCTGTTGCGCCAAGAAAACCAGTCAAACGAAGAAAGCGTTGCATGAACTCGTTGCTGTTTCCCCAGCTCTCTACCTGATTCCGTGGTACTCCCTCTTCAGCTTGTCTTGCTCAGCCTTGGGGAAGAACTGTCCCATCACTAATTTCCTGAATTGAGCCCAAGTCAAACCAGCCACCCAATTCTCACCTCCCTCAGAGTGCTTGACTGCCTTCCACCATCCCAATACATCACCTTCGAACTTGTAACATGCCAACCTCGACTTGAAGACGGGCTCATAGCCCATTGCGTCGAATATCTTCTCGATATGAGCCAACCAGCTTTCAGCTTCACTAGGGCTATCAGTTCTCACGAAGGATCGAGGCGCTGCTTGTTGAATCTCTCCAGCCATGTGACCAATGTTGCTGGAGGAGGAGGAGGAGGAGGAGGAGGAGGTACTGGGTGCTGTTGCTGATTGTTTGCAGCCTGCACCTCAGCCCTGATTTCGTTCCTCAACTAAGGAAGCAAAGCTTGCATCGTAGCTTGGACTGCTGCATTGAGTTGTTCCTGCTCGCGTGTGAGAACCATCTGACAGTATAACACAAAAATACATGATTAAACTGATCAAAACATAAAATATATGCATGAAAAAAATTTAAACCAATAAATCATAAGAAAACTTTATGTAGGAAAAATAGTGCATGAATGCATGATGCAGTTTATGAAAACTTTTATATGCGCGAGAGTGAACGCCTATGGTCAGTTCACTCAAAACAAAATACATGGCGAGGGGACGCAAATGGGTCGGTCCCAAAGTTAAAAGTTTTTATAAAAGCGCATGCGACTAAATAGGGCCAGTCCTGTACCAACCATTACTTAGTCATAAACCTGCGACAATGACATATACATGAATGCATGAAAACAATGAATGCATGAAAACCGACTGTCAGTTCTAGGAAGACCATAGTGACTACCCACTAATCATAGATCGTGTTTTGAGAGACTACAGGTCGAAGCCTTGACTTTGATACCATAATTGTAAAACCCTATTTTGGTAGATGGAATGTCACGCGTGATTATGGCATGTTATCAAAGCATACAAGGAAAATGTCTTAAAACATAACATGACCATAAAAGTAAATACCATAAACAAACATCGGTACCCCGAAGTATAAGCTCATCACACACAAACATAAGTACTGTAAAGGGAAAGGACTAAACAATGTCGATAGAAATAAGTAGCAACATGTATGATGAAATGCATAAAGTAGAGAAGGCTAGAAAGATTCCAATAGCAGCGGATATACAAGTATGACATGGAATAACGTAAGCATATAAGACTAATAGCAGCAGAATATCATAAGTTCTAAGTAATTTGGATTCATGTTCATAAAACTGGTTTTATAGTTTGAAAAGACTTATGTTTCTATGAAAATCTGTTTAATTAGCCAATTAGCCCATATAAGTCATGAGGTTCCACCGTGCATGAATACTTGGAGGGGAGAGCTCGTCATGCAATTAGAGGGGTTGCCTCTAATTAAATAGTCTGGGTAGGAGGGATCAACTCCTAGTGAAGGATGCAAGGCACACATCACATTCACTCTGATAATACTGCTAACATGTAACTAGGATGCACCCATACGACCCGCATGATAATATAATATAATGGCCAAAACTGAAAAGGGACGCCACGAGCAATCACTTCGCCGTGGGGAAGTCATAACACTGGTGCCTCCAGTGTTATGGTTATGGTACCTACATAACTAGGTGACACTGGTCATGCATGTATATGGCTTAGGCTCTTAATCTAACATAAGTATCAAACATATAAAACACATACTAGGAAAACAGTTGGCTGTAGACGGGGAATCCTAATAAGGAAAAAATGTTCATACTGAATGGATGGGAAATCCGTACCTTAAGTCCAGTGAACGAAGAAGACGAACGGAAGAGAGTCCTACTTCGATCTCACTAATGCTACATAAACATTATACGTATATAAGTATTCTGATTATTGAGTACGTAACTGATTTTATATCGTGTCTTAACTTGTTTTATATGTTCATGTCTTGTTTTACCGATTTTAACGTTATGCTGTGTTTATCATGTATTATGTATATTATGATTAAGTATTACTTGTATTTCTTGTATTATTATACTTGTTGTGTAATAATAAGTAACTTTCTAAAAAAGCAGGTTTCCTAAAATAGTAACTTTCCAAAAATAGAAAGTTTCCAAAATTAGAAAGTTTCCAAAAATAGATTCACTACTTAAAATAGATCAGTTTCTAAAAATAGAAAGTTTCCAAAAATACTAAGTTTCCTGAATTATAAAGATTTCATGCTTAGAATTAAGCTGAATTAATATCATAAGTCATGTAGTTATAGTATAGTTTATTAATAATATTCTGTTAATTAAATAAACTATAGGTTATATGATTTAATTAAATATAAACATGATTTAATTAAATTAAAGTGTATAAAAATACTTAGGTTAAAACATGTATTAATACTATATTAATATAACCTAAGTCATGATTATTAATTAATTATATGTCATGTTTAATAATTAATTAATATTATAGTGTTAAAATAAATAACTAAATACTTAGGTTAAAACATGTATTATTTAATAATAATAATAACCTAAGTTTCATGTTTAATTAAATTAATTATAAGTCATGTATTAATTAATTTAATTATCTTGTAAAAATAATATACTTGTAAAAATAATCATGAACCGAACCCGTGTGTTAACTAATTAAAACATGTCATGAACCAGACCCGTTAAAACCCTTGAACCGGTACGAACCAAACACCCAAAAAAACAGTGGCAAACCGGCTGAGCCGGTTGCCACTGCTTTCGGTAAACTACCACCGGCTTAAGCCGATGGTCTTGACCCTCTCGGCTAGCCGCTGTGACCAAAGTTCCCACTGGCTGTAGCCGGTGGTCCCCTGCGTGCGCTGCGGTTCCCCCTGCTTGACCAATCTAGCCACCGGCTAGGCCGGTGGTGTTGGTTTACTTGCTGTCGAGACCACATAAACCACAAGGACACCCCGTCGCAAGTCGGGGTCCCTAGTACCTGCTGTCGACTAAATCCCACCACCACCGAGTTCTAGATCTCGATTGGTGGTCGTGACAAGAACACGCCGAGAGCCATGGGGCTCTCGGTTTGTGTGTCGGTCGAAACAACTAACCCGAGAACAACCCTTTTTCTTACCACATGATCTCATGACATGTTTTTATCATGTTTTTATTTAATTACATGTTCATGTTTTAATAATTAAATAAAATAAAAAACAAAAGGGTTACGGATTACCAAAACACGTGGGATGAATGAACAATGATTACACGAACACGCTCTTATGATTTATGTAACACCCCATTTTGATAATGGTATGTCACGTGTAATTATGGCGTGTCATCAAACCATACAAGGATAAATGTATAAAACATTACATGACCATAGGGATAACCGGAATCAAACATCGGTTCCTAAACATAAGCCCAAAACATAATAAAGCAAAAGAAATGAATGAAAAACTAAACAAGCATAAGTATATGAAGGCAAAAAGGAAAAGAAGTCTCTAGCAGCTTCCATCCTATGAACGTCCTCCAAATGCTCGAGTCTTTCCTAGGGTACCTGCCGTTTTGGGACATGGAAAGGAAAGTAACGGCTGAGCAAAACGCTTAGTGCACGCATATAGACATAGTATAAGTGACTAAAACATAATAGAGACTCAATAGCAGCGGAAATGTATAAGTCCTGGAAAACCTGGAACATGTTCATAAAACTGGTTTTATAGTTTTAAAAGCCTTATGTTTATCTTATGAAACCTGTTTAACGTATTTTACCATTAGCCAATATAGGTCATGAAAATCCACCGTGCATGAATACTTGGAGGTGTGACCTCATCATGCAAATTAGAGGGGCTGCCTCTAATTTAATATACTGGTTCTGGGTAGGAGGGATCAGCTCCTTGTGAAGGATGCAAGGCACACACCACATTCACCATGAAATCCTGACTGAAAACATGTAACTAGGATGCACCCATACGCCCCACATGATAAATATAAATAAATGGCCAAAAGCTGAAGGGACGCCACGAGTAATCACTCCGCCGTGGTGAAGTCATAACATCAGTGCCTCTAATGTTATGGTTATGGTACCTCCATAACTAGGTGAAACTGGTCATGCATGTATATGGCTATAGGTAAACTTAATTAAACATAAGCAATCAAACACATAACTTATACTACGGGAAAACAGTTGGCTGCATACGGGGAATCCTAATAAGGAAAGAATATCCATAATGAAAGGACGGGAATCCGTACCTTATGTCCAGTGAACGAAGAAGATGAACTAAGCGGAATCCTACTTCCGTATCACTAGTGCTACATAAATACATACATGAATAAGTATCTGCTTACTAAATACGTAGCTGATTTTATGTCATGTCTTAGCTTATTCTATATGTTCTTACCATGTCTTACTATTTAAAGCCTTAAACTATGTTTATCTTATATTATGTTTAATCTGATCAAGTATTTATGGTATTTCATGTATTATTATACTTACTGTGTAATAATAAGTAACTTTCCAAAAATAGCAGGTTTCCCAAAATAGAAAGTTTCCAAAAATAGAAAGTTTCCAAAAATAGAAAGTTTTCAAAAATAGAATTACTGCTTAAAATAGATAAGTTCTAAAAATAGAAAGTTTCCATAAATAGATCAGCTGCCTTAATTAAATAAGTTTCCATAAATAGATTAGCTGCCTGAAATAAATAAGTTTCTAAAAATAGAAGTGTTCCATAAATAGATTAGCTGCCTTATTTAATTAAGTTTCTAAAAATAGAAAGTTTCCATAATTAGAAATAAGCTGGTTAAATAAGCTAAGTATATAAGCCTAAGTGTTTTCATGATTATTTTCTAAGTCATATGATATAATGTATATTTTAATATTTATTTCATGTAATTAAATTAAACTATAGGTTAAAATATTTAATTAAAGTATAACATGTTTTTAATTTAAATAAAGTTAAATACTTAGGTTAAAACATGTATTATTATTTATTAATAATATAACCTAAGTCATGTAAATTAATTAATTATAATCATGGTTTTTAAATAATTAATTAATTATAAGTCTAAGATATAAAAATACTTAGGTTAATTAATTCATGATTATAATAATTAAAATAACCTAAGTCATGTTATTAAATTAATCATATCATTTTATTAATTTAATTTTTTTAACATAAGATCATAAACATAAAAAAACTAAACATAAACCATGAACCGGATCTAGAATCAAAACCTTGAACCGGACATGAAATCGACACCGTATATAACACCCTCACAAATGCTATGCGAAGCGAAACTACAACATTTGGGTGTTATGCAGTTATCATCACACATAAGCTATATTAAACGACTCAAAGAGACGTAAAAGTTTAAATATAAATTAAAGATTGATTAAATCATCAAAGTCTACAGTTTTCCGAATCCCACGATAATACAAAACAGAGTTTGCGTTAGGTCCCCACTGAATCTCAACCCAAAAGTACATTTTCGTTCACATGACAGAATAATAAAATATTTAAGTGCTAAAAGGGAAGAAAAACAAAGTAGACCGCCAAGCCACAACAACTTCCATCCTCGCAAGCTCCGCTGCTATCAATCTTGGTTACCTGAAACACATGCTTAAAACCGTCAACACAAAGGTTGAGCGAATCTATAGGTTTATCAAATCATAAGTTGAACATAAGTATTAAAACCAATCATGACCGTTCAATCGCATTGTCGTATTCACAATCTATTATTCAAGGATAAGACAATTGTGTTTAAGCTCATGACACTAATCCGTTAACTCAATCACCCGCGTAATAATTACCGGCGTGATTCAAATGAAACCAGTACCCCTACTAAAGGCATCAGTTGCAATTATACCTTATCTCTTATCACAAATTATCCGTCCGCAGGGGGTACCCAACGTACTAGCCCTCGTCTCGGATAGGGTCGTCAATCCCATAGTACTATCACTTTGTATAAGCGGCTATTTCCCCATTCGCAAGGGCAAGATAATAGTTAATAGTTCATAAAATTAGGGCCTTTTGCAACTAGGTACTCAACACAATTTCTGAGGCAACATTCGGGTCCAACAATCATTCATGACTTATGTTCATTTTCATTTAAATAGCATGTATCCCCCTCGCGGGTAAAAACATTTGAAATAAGTAAAGAGCGAGGCTATAGACTCACCTTAAGTAGTAGTGGTAGTATTAGTAACTACGGCCTAAACGAAATCGATCACCAACGATGAGGATGCCCCGGGAAATCAAATACAACATCTAACGAATAAACACGTAATGAATCAACACATTCAAGTACCTTCAAGTACTGTATGTACATAATTAAAAACACTCAAGGTTCATATAAACTCACGCCAAAAATCCATACAAGTGATATTTACTAGACACGTCCAATTTTATACTTTATTAGAACTATTACTCATTTTACAATTCTGCCTGTACATACCGAATGTACGGGCTGTTTTACCCCACTTAGACCACTCCTAAAAATCTGAGAAAATTTGTAAAAATCACTTATAATCTGTAGAAACCTCATACCAAATTTCATCAAAAGTTTTCACTTCTAAGACCTTCTGCCCAACACATCTTGAAGTACAAAATTCGGACAGTTTTGCACACTCGACTTGTAAGATCATTTTGACCATCTTAACCAATACCATTTGCAAATCCGACTCTTGATTATGAAAATAGACTCAAAATGCTAAGTTTAGGGCCTGATAACAGCCCTTGAACATTTTTGAAACTCAACTTATAGTCCCCGAGATTTGACCCAATATCGACAACAATTTCGTATTGTGTCGATACGCATCTCCCGGTACACGAAAATTCAAACTAGCGTAACTTTTGACTCGTTTGGAGTCAAAAGCTCTATCTTATACCAAAACGAAGCTAAAAAGAAGCTCTACGACAATATCCAATCATCTCAACCTGGACTTAGACTTAAAACCATGAAAAATACCCCTAAAGTTTCTGATCTAAAATACCCTTTTCAAAATCACATCAAAACATCATTTCGACCCATTTCAATCATTCCTATACCCCTAATAACAACTAACATTAATCCTAAACCAACCCTATCATACCTAATCACTTGTATGAACAATTACTAAGAAAAACCATTTCAAAAACTTTACATGCAATGAAATTAAATCAATTAAAATCAACAATAACATGAATATAAACACATACCCACAACTAATCAAGATCAAAATCTAAGAAAACAAACACCCCATTTGGGCCGTGGGTTTGGGGAAGCAAGAACACCAAGAAAACTTGATTCCCATCTTGTTTAATTGATCCTCCTTAATCCTAAACACAAGATTCAAACATTCATAAAAGAAAATAAGATCAAAACCCACTAAGAAAATTTATATTTTTTTTTGTAAAAATTAAAGTTGATGCATGTTTGATATTATAGGTGGGATTCACTTACAAGATGATTATAAAGGATGGTCTTTGATTAAATTTGTCAAAAATCAAGTTTTGGTGGTGGTTTATGGTGGTGGTGGTGATGCCGTAGGTTAGAGGGAGAGGGGAGAGAGATGTGTGAAAATTTTTGTTGTAATAAAATGAGGGTGTGTGTGGATTTGAGGTTTATATATAGTGGGGGAGGTTAGATTTTGTAAATAAGATCTTATTTTGGCCTTAGGTGCAAAATAACTTTTAAAGAGCGAGATTATGACTAGTAGTCGGTTTTTAAATTTTACGGGAGTCGGGTTTCGTCCCGGCTACCTCAAAATACTTTTAAATGGTTCTAACGCACACAAAACAAATATTCATATGGTTCCGACTCGACTTAAAACGTAATAAAAATAAAACTTCGAAAAACTTAAATATCGATCAATCGATAATAAAAGATAAATTTTGAGCATCCGTCGGTATCGTAGTCGTCATCGGTTCTTCTTAAACAGTCAAATGTTAAAATTACGACCTCATTTATTGGTTTCAACTTAAACCGTTAAACAAATCCACGATAAAAATTCTTAAAAATTTCAAAAATATACGTAAAATAGGATTAAATAATTGACGTTGTGTTTGGGGTATCACATCCTCCCCTCCTTAAGGGAGCGACGTCCCGGCGCTCTCCGGTTCTTATAGTCGCATTTCGTACTACTAGAAAGATAAGTGTACTTCTTCCTAAAGGAGTCTTCACGTTCCGTTGTGGACTTCGGTTCACGTCTCGGGTTCCATCACACCTTCACAATGAGTGTTATACCTTGCTTAAATCTCTTAACATCTCGATCTATCCGTAGCCTCCCAAATCATTTCAAGTCCATTCAACTGACTTTTTCCTACTTCATTCTATCCAACTGGCGATTCACATTTTCATCAACATATTTCTTCAAATGTTGCATCTTCATTGTTAGCTTGGTAAATGTCGTTGTACAAAGGTACTACCAACGGCAAGTGTCGGTCTCAACAACTATCAAAATCGATCACACACGCTCAGAGCATGTCTTCCAACGTTCGAATTGTCCTTTCACATGTCCATCATCTTCATAAAAACAATTACTCACAAAATAAAATCGCACGGGTCACACATGACCCCATCGAAAACGTTCAGAATATACAAAATGAAGTTATCATTACTAGTCGTACAAAATCACCTTATTCGCAATATTACATACATACAACCCTAGCTCATCGAAAATGAACCGATCGATACAGAAGTCATTCGACGTATACATAACTCTCTCGAAAACGTCACAATCCCATCAAACACAAAAGCCATAATAAAACACATACAACCACATTACGGCATGTTTGCAAAATAGCCAAACCATCCCAAGTCAATCAGTTTAATCAAGTTAACTCATGCTTGCTAATCAGTCAAGCCATGATAAAAATAAGAAATATTGACAGCATACCGGATGAGTCCAGTCAAAAGAAAATTGCAAGTTAAAGGAGGTTCACGAGCTTGCTAGCTATGGATGCATATCCATAAGGAAAGAAAAATACATACATATGTCATCGCAGGGTGCTCACCCATGGATTCATACACAAAAGATATTACAAGAACACCATCTCACTTTCGTCCTAACCGTGGTCAAAATCTCAATAAGCATCATCGTTCACAGTATATAAAAAAATATACATATGTATTTCATGGCACGTGTTCTCCATGATCGGACGTCATTGGACAATGTGGTCTCAAGTTCTCACAACTTTTGATCACTCGACTAGATCACATACAACATAAACACATAAAAGACAGGGCTTCACCATAAAAACTTCGACTATGTTTATCCATCGTTTAACCATCGATAATCAAGGATGGTTGAGTCAAGCAAAGAGGATTCCTCACTTAAATAAACGAAGACGACAATGGAATTGTCTTCCAACTTTCGATGCACAGTTGGTAAACTTCAACAGTTTATCGCGTGTCATAAACATATCAAAAGAACAAGAAAAGAAAATAAATAAGGTACGATGCGTTTGATGTAGGAGAAGTCTTCGTCATCCCCTCAGAGTCACTTGAACTCTGATTTCCTCTACTTTGGCAGTCTTCTATTCTTGTTTAAAATTTCTTCTCAGTGTCGGTACGAGTCCCTTTGGTATTTCATCAACACCCTAACGATTCTGATAAATTTCACACGTTACACACAACACATTTCCAACATTACTCGGTCACAGTGACTTACTAAGTCAACGCCAAACAAAAAGAAAAGATTTCAAAGAACACAAGAAAATTCAAAAATTTTCTTTAAGAATCAAAGAAATTACGACTACTTGCAAAAATGATCCACCATTTTAAAAAGAAACGTTCTCATCCAAACATTTATCAAAACACTACAAGTTTCAAGATGACCAATTTGTTTGACACGATAGTGCCCTTCCTAAACATGACTCTTCCTGAATTATGCATAGTTAGCTAAGCTGTGCATAATTGAGGATCGAGTGACGACACAAGCATTATTATTACATACCAAATATGACTACGAAAGTTTTCGACCTAATCTTCAAAATAATTAGACCATTTGAAATGAAATTTGAAATGGGAAAGTATTGTTACCATCGTTTTAAGAAACACATCAAATATTTTTCGTCTACTTTGGAAACATACATTACTTTGCCTATTTATGAGAAAAAAATGAATAAATAATTAAGTAAATAAATCGACACCATTTACATTTGGTTAAACGAAACATTTCACACTCATACATATTTTCAAAATAGACTATTCACAAAATAACGGTAAGGTGGTTCAAGATTAAAGATCATTGCAAGCACAACAAGTAATAAAATCAATAATCAATGAGATCTAACGAGGTAAACGAGCAATATAATTTCCAACTAAAATTAACTACATTAGAAATGAAAATACTTCAAATATATGACAAAAGTCTCGGGATAACAACAGCGATCTACGACTACAAGGAGTAAGCATCAAAAATCAACACAAGCGTCAAAAATAGAACAACAATCATAATTCCCATCGTCTCAAGTTACACGTACGTTCCACCAAATTTAGGTTCTATTAATCAAACGAAGAAAAGAAGATCAACGTGTCCAATAAGAGGACAAAAATACACCGGGTAACATACCCTCATTATCAAGTACTAGAGAAATAGTAGTTTTTAAGTAAATATAATAATAATGGTTTCATATCATAGAAAATATTAAAATGAACAGTCACATGACGACTCAAGTTTAGATACAGACTCATAAAATCAAAGAAGGGATGTCGGACGGTCGAACCATTGTGACTCAAAACATTACATATACATGTTAAGAAAATAATATAAATATTCGTTTGTTGGGTAATCCATTTGCATTTTCTAGTTACTGTTACCTGGTACATTGTAAAACCGAACATTTGCCCATTTTTAATTCGTGTTACCCCATTAAAGATTTCAGACCTTTCATGTTTCAATCTATACAAAGTTTTTATTTCTAGAAAAATTACAGTTGCAAGAAAATTTCTAACATTAGTTGATTCGGTGACTCGGTTATTATAGCTGGTAAAATCATTAGTTTTGAAAATCTCGACACTCGCGTCAAAATCTCAATAATCTTCATATCTTAAGTACCAAAAACGTTTATAGTAAGAATTCTCAAAGTTTCACGTTATTATGACATATCTTATTACGTATATACAAATATCCAAAATAACTCAATCTAGTCGAATTAACTCTTAAAAAATCAACCTTTGACTTTTTATTATACACATGTGTTCCTTAAAATTTGTATGCTATGTTTTATTCACGCGTCTCGAGTCAGGCGTCAAAGACGTTTCACGTAGTATTATCTCGGATAAATTTACTGATTTTAGTCGAGACTTGAATCTCAAAAATAATAATAATATAATAATGTAATAATTAATCAAAAATGCTTATTTCAATAATTCTAAAATGTGGAAAATTCAACTTTTAATCCTTAGCCTGTTATCAAACGATTTTAAAATTAACACATCTCGCAGCGGAATAAAACAAAAGATTTTTCAAACGATTTTAAACAAGCATCATCGAATTATGCATAGTGATTCTTTATAACGACAATTAAATAAACAAATGATTTCCAATGACGTTCCATCAATGTTTAAAAATTTATTTCAAGCATTATAATTTCTTACTTAAAGTGTATATTCCGATTTTATCCCATTTTATTCACTACAACAAGTAACGTGTTCTAGTTTACACCAATGCATACGTAAACATAACCTTATGTGTAAAATAAAACTAATTTTACAAAGTTTTTAGCTCCAAAATACATGACCAATTCTTCTACTCATGTTTTATATTACAAGATACGCCAAAAGTTTGCTACATTGACCCGAAAATTAATTCATACTAAATCCAAAGTTACATATACTCAATAGTCATATCGTAAATTTTATTATAAACTCCTTTTTCAAATTACATTAAACAAATTCTTAACAAATCCATCACTAGCTTCTAGTATCAAACTATTAATATATAAAAACAAGGATTTTACGAGTAATATAAATTACTTATTATGATATACCAACCAAGGTTGAAGGAAAAACAATTTCACTTTGTCCATTTCTTCTCTATAAGAGTTTTACTTGTTACAAGACACATCATAAGTCATTTTTATCCAAAAGTTTCATCCGCCAAGTATTAAATATGTAAAACACTTTATGCTTAAATCATTCGATCAACAAAGTTTTATGCTTATTTAACTCACACAAATGCCGGACCTCGTCATGTATAATATCAAATTCAAAATAATGAAACAACAAAAACAAAATGAAATAAACGAGCAAGAATACGTATGTCAACTAAGTGTTGTTATCGGCCTCGGATAAGTTCTCGAAATCGTACTCCACAAAATTAACACAAAAACCAACCAAATTCCAAGTTATCGCGATTGATCACAACGCTAGTCTATTTTAAAACACATCTTTAAATTCAAGTAGAATAATAAACAACGATTAAATGGCAACACGCCTCAACCACGTTTTATAACATACACATGTGATTCGCCGCTACGATGCACGCATCGTTGATTATACTTCGTCTATTGTTATAGTTACGCCAACTAACATATCAAACCCATAAGGAATAAAGGAAATAAAGTAATACGTAAGTAAACTACGTTTCAAAAGAAAATGTCCAAAATGACACATCACGGTGCGATAACGATAATCGAGATCAATCTAGTCAATATAGAATATGTTACGAAGCGTTATTTACGTATCTGGAGTATCAAACGAGGTTCATATTTGGTTATCCGAACAATAAATTAATTATCAAGATTGATAATTTGCGGTGAGGCTGAATTCTCAACAAAACCACATTATAACATGTACGATAATCACTCAAGGACCATTGCTTCACGTGCAATGCCTTTAAATACCATAGTATATACATATTTATACATAAAATCATTCCTACATACACGTAGGATTACAACGCGGTGTTGCCATGTAATGCAATGTAGCCCGTATGCCAATTACATGCAATATATAAGATAATCTTTACATGAATTTGCAAATTACGATGATAAGTACTCAACGTACAAAACAATATATCTCAATATATATCAAAGTATTTAATTACTAAATACTAGGGAATTCATATCAATTTGAGGGATACATTTAAAATATAAAGCAATGCTAAAGAAATCTTACCGGAGCCATGCAGGATAGTTGTGTGCTTGGACAATTTCTTACGACACCAAAAGTTATAGTTTAGGATTTTTCAAAATGACCTAGTTCTCTATAACTCATGACTCTGATTACCAATCTATAACACCCTCACAAATGCTATGCGCAGCGGAACTACAACATTTGGGTGCTATGCAGTTATCATCACACATAAGATATATTAAACGACTCAAAGAGACGTAAAAGTTTAAATATAAATTAAAGATTGATTAAATCATCAAAGTCTACAGTTTTCCAAATCCCAAGATAATACAAAACATAGTTTGCGTTAGGTCCCCACTGAATCTCAACCCAAAAGTACATTTTCGTTCACATGACAGAATAATAAAATATTTAAGTGCTAAAAGGGAAGAAAAACAAAGTAGACCGCCAAGCCACAACAACTTCCATCCTCGCATGCTCCGCTGCTATCAATCTTGGTTACCTAAAACACATGCTTAAAACCGTCAACACAAAGGTTGAGGGAATCTATAGGTTTATCAAATCATAAGTTGAACATAAGTATTAAAACCAATCATGACCGTTCAATAGCATTGTCGTACTCACAATCTATTATTCAAGGATAAGACAATTGTGTTTAAGCTCAAGACACTAATCCGTTAACTCACTCACCCGCGTAATAATTACCGGCGTGATTCAAATGAAACCAGTGCCCCTACTAAAGGCATCAGTTGCAATTATACCTTATCTCTTATCACAAATTATCCGTCCGCAGGGGGTACCCAACGTACTAGCCCTCGTCCCGGATAGGGTCGTCAACCCCATAGTACTATCACTTTATATAAGCGGCTATTTCCCCCTTCGCAAGGGCAAGACAATAGTTAATAGTTCATGAAATTAGGGCCTTTTGCAACTAGGTACTCAACACAATTTCTGAGGCAACATTCGGGTCCAACAATCATTAATGACTTATGTTCATTTTCATTTAAATAGCATGTATTCCCCTCGCAGGTAAAAACATTTGAAATAAGTAAAGAGCGAGGTTATAGACTCACCTTAAGTAGTAGTGGTAGTATTAGTAACTACGGCGTAAACGAAATTGATCACCGACGATGAGGATGCCCCGGGAAATCAAATACAACACCTAACGAATAAACAGGTAATGAATCAACACATTCAAGTACCTTCAAGTACTGTATGTACATAATTAAAAACACTCAAGGTTCATATAAACTCACGCCAAAAATCCATACAAGTGATATTTACTATACACGTCCAATTTTATACTTTATTAGAACTATTACTCATTTTACAATTCTGCCGGTACATACCGAATGTACGGGCTGTTTTACCCCACTTAGAACACTCCTAAAAATCTGATAAAATTTGTAAAAATCACTTATAATCTGTAGAAACCCCATACCAAATTTCATAAAAAGTTTTCACTTCTAAGACCTTCTGCCCGACATATCTTGAAGTACAAAATTCGGACAGTTTTGCACACTCGACTTGTAAGATCATTTTGACCATCTTAACCAATACCATTTGCAAATCCGACTCTTGATTATGAAAATAGACTAAAAATTCTAAGTTTAGGGCCTGAGAACAGCCCTTGACCATTTTTGAAACTCAACTTATAGTCCCCGAGATTTGACCCAATATCGACAACAATTTCGTATTGTGTCGATGCGCATCTCCCGGTACACGAAAATTCAAACTAGCGTAACTTTTGACTCATTTGGAGTCAAAAGCTCTATATTATACCAAAACGAAGCTAAAAAGAAGCTCTACCACAATATCCTATCATCTCAACCTGGACTTAGACTTAAAACCACGAAAAATACCCCTAAAGTTTCTGATCTAAAATACCCTTTTCAAAATCACATCAAAACATCATTTCGACCCATTTCAATCATTCCTATACCCCTAATAACAACTAACATTCATCCTAAACCAACCCTATCATACCTAATCACTTGTATGAACAATTACTAAGAAAACCCATTTCAAAAACTTTACATGCAATGAAATTAAATCAATTAAAATCAACAATAACATGAATATAAACACATACCCACAAGTAATCAAGATCAAAATCCAAGAAAACAAACACCCCATTTGGGCCGTGGGTTTGGGGAAGCAAGAACACCAAGAAAACTTGATTCCCATCTTGTTTAATTGATCCTCCTTGATCCTAAACACAAGATTCAAACATTCATAAAAGAAAATAAGATCAAAACCCACTAAGAAAAATTATATTTTTTTTTGTAAAAATTAAAGTTGATGCATGTTTGATATTATAGGTGGGATTCACTTACAAGATGATTATAAAGGATGGTATTTGATTAGATTTGTCAAAAATCAAGTTTTGGTGGTGGTTTATGGTGGTGGTGGTGATGCCGTAGGTTAGAGGGAGAGGGGAGAGAGATGTGTGAAAAATTTTGTTGTAATAAAATGAGGGTGTGTGTGGATTTGAGGTTTATATATAGTGGGGGAGGGTAGATTTTGTAAATAAGATCTTATTTTGGCCTTAGGTGCAAAATAACTTTTAAAGAGCGGGATTATGATTAGTAGTCGGTTTTAATATTTTACGGGAGTCGGGTTTCGTCCCGGCTACCTCAAAATACTTTTAAATGGTTCTAACGCACACAAAACAAATATTCATATGGTTCCGACTCGACTTAAAACGTAATAAAAATAAAACTTCGAAAAACATAAATATCGATCAATCGATAATAAAAGATAAATTTTGAGCATCCGTCGGTATCGTAGTCGTCATCGGTTCTTCTTAAACAATCAAATGTTAAAATTACGACTTCATTTATTGGTTTCAACTTAAACCGTCAAATACCACGATAAAAATTCTTAAAAATTCCAAAAATATACGTAAAATAGGATTAAATAATTGACGTTGTGTTTGGGGTATCACACCGTACCCCGAACCAAATCGGGGTACCCCGTGTCTTGAGGCTGCAGTGGGACCCACACACACCAACCGAGACCATATATGGTCTTGGTGGTGGTCGGTTGGCCAAATCGAAACCCCTTTGGGTTCGGTGTAGCCTGCGGCCAAAACAAACACCCCTTAAAAACATACTTTTGATTTTATTACCCCAAATCATGTTAGATCCATGTTTATTTATTAGGTTTTTGTAAAAACATAACATGTTCTTGATTTATTAAAAGATCAAATCAACAGAAAAAGTTTAAAAAAGATTTACCGAATTCGTGGATCAAAAGGATGAAGAACAAACACGATCACCAACTAAATTTCCAAGATCCAAGATCACAAACCACCTCCTTGTGGTGTTCTTAAGGTGGCGGCACAAAGAAGAAAAGGGAAGGAGGGTTTTAGGGTTTTTTCTAAAATCTTCTGTGAATGAAAATGAGTAGTGAAAAATCCATTTTCCCTTTTAGTAAAATTTGATGGGCTAAGCCCATCCTCCCTCCTTAATTTCGTGGTAATGGGGCCCACAAGGGGTAACCCGAATGTTTTTCCGTGTCTAAAATATTGGTGTGTTCTCGTGTGTTCTCGTGTTCGTGTTTTACGTGTTCTCGTGAAATATTAACCATGACTTAATATATTTATTTGTGTTCGTAATAAATATATATACGTAATTAATATTAGCTCGTGATTAAATTACGTTCATGATTTCATGATCGCATGTTCGTGATTAATTATTGTTTAAATAATTATTGCGTGTTCGTGCGTAATAAATACTTATCGTGTTTTAACACGTAAGTAATACGTAAAATCCTAACACGTAATCGTAATCATGCTATAATAAGAAAGTTTTAATCTAGTACGTACGATCTTAAGGGTACTATTCATGGTAAAAGCATGCGGGTTTTACAACTCTTCCCCCCTAAAAAGAATAATTTGTCCCCGAATTATAGATAACGTACTGAAAGAGGAACATACCCGAATCAATCTAAGAGGGTATGTAAGATAAATGAACATGCAGGTGAGCTGGCAGAAGGAACGCGGAACGTGACATGTCTTGAAAGGACATGGAACGTGACGTGACTGAAAGGACATATCTAATTGATAAGAGAAAAATAGATAAAAGTCCGGATGAACTTGTCCGTTTCCAAGTGGCTTCCTTCTTGGAACTGTTCCTTCATAAGATCTTGACACGAATGATAAGTCTTGGTCCTCCTGACCTTGACTTGGAATACGAAGAAGTTCTTAGTTATCAACGTAAGGTAGATCCCCTAAATTCGATCGAGGGAATAAGAATTAATCGTGTAAGAGTAACTGAAACGTTACGATGAAAGACAATCTGACTTAACTGTTAACTAGAAACGATGCGCGAGACATAAAGAAACGTAGTACGTGAAAATTTTTGAACGTGATACGTGAAAAATTTGGAACGTGCTACGTGGAGATATGGCGAGTGTAGTATGAGTAAACATATCGTGATCCATGATACGTGTAACATATCTTGATCATGATATAAGGAACGTGGAATGAACGTGACATGTGAAACATATCGTGATCATAGAATACAATGGCGGTAACGTCAAACGCTACAAGGTGAGACGTGGAATATGACGTGAAACGTCTATCTGATGATGGAGAGTTATACTAAACTTGGGTCTGGTCTCTCAAGTTCTTGCAAACTACCCAGAATGAGAAAAGAAATTAACGTAAAATCGTAAGCCAAAATACGATCATGAACGTGAATAGTGTCGTGAACGCGAGCGCGAAAGCAAGGCCTGGAATTAGAATGAAGACGTGAAGTAATTTAGGAGTACAATTGCGAATCTTTGTCTGACCCGATAGCTGAGGGATTACCAATCGGTCGGATGAGCCTTGGCTGGAACATGTCCGATCAATATGTTGGTTCTGCAATCCTTGCGGATGTAAGGATTCTGCAGACTTGATCAAACTGTTTGCAATAACCCAGATAGCATCATGCTTCTTCTGAGTTTGCGTTACTCTGGTAACCAAAATCCATGGAGATCTTGTCCCATTTTAGTTCACAAATTCAGATGATGAAATATCCTAGTCTGTTGGTGTCCTATCTTAACTTGGTTGTATGTCAGGTACTTAGATATGAACGTAACTATATCTTGCTTCGTAGAACTTGATACATAGGAGTTTGCGAAACTCTGAGTCTATGAATCCAAACTTCTCTTAGCTTAGGATTTTCTAGAACACCTAATGTAGTGTAGGGTTCTCTACTTTACGCATAGGCTGAGTCATGGTAAGATTAACCATAGAACCCATGTGATTTAGTGTGTCACTGTAACCAAACAGAATTGATATTGGAAAAAATTTCTAGGGTAGAATTTCTCTTGTCATAGAATTTGCAACATAGTGCAGATATGGTCTTCCTGTTCTTTTCTAGGCTTAGAGGAAATCAGGTTATCCTCAATGAAAACACTGATGAATTTTCTATGAGTTCATGGAAACTCATTCTTATAATGTCGTTGGAGCATTGATGAGACTAATTCAAAATCATAAATCTAGCATGACCGAGTCGTGTACAAATAGCAGTCATGGACATGTCCTGCTCTTTCCCTCGTCACTGTTGGCAGCATGATCATGAGTTCAATCTTGGAAAAGTGATTAACACTATAAGGTCGATTGGACATGTTGTCAATACGTGGAGGAGAATAACGGTCATGAATGGTGATTTGTTTAAGCCGACGGTAGTCGACACATAATCTCATGGTACCGTCCTTCTCCTTGTAAGTTCTTCTGGAATATATGGGAAGATTTTGGAATAATCAACTGGCTATGCGTAAAAGACTTAAGTGGTCGTGTCTTACTGACAGCTAGAAAATTTTAGCGACCATGGCTAACAACGCACATGCTTGTAAGCATAGATAATTTGTACAGATTTTCCCGATGGAAAATCAAGCTGAATGTATTCAGGAGCCTGAACATTACTATACATAATTATGAATCGTAGCATGGTGTGCTGTTCCTAGTCCATGATTAGGATAAAATTCATCTCGTGTCTGTCCGAGGAAATGTGTTAGCAGCTTGGATCTCATCATTAAGCTGAAGGAAAACCTTCGTATACGTGGGAATACGAAAGGCGTCCTTCATGGTCATAAATATATGAAGTATGGTGAAACAAAAGAAAATGAAATCAGCAACGTGATAGTTCTTACTGATGCGCCGATAATGGTATTGAAATTCTTGTGGCCTGATTAATACATGGCACAACAAAATGGATATACCCTTGGAGGGTACCCTAAATTTCTTAGAAATTTCCCATAGTTGGACGTGAGTCATGTGTCTTGACTCGTGTCTTGTAACTATAAGCATGACATATGTCTTGACTGGTGTCTTGACATGTGTCATCAGGAAGTATACGTGAGACATGTGTCTTGACTGATGTCTTGACATGTGTCTCGAGACGTAATTCCATAGAACTACAATATTAGGTTATTATGCCAGACTTGGCGGATCGGTTGGACTACTGATCCTTTGTATGTCTGATCACGTTCGCGACCGGAGCCTCGGTTGCGATTTCTAGGATAGTTTCTGTCATAGTAGTGGTTACTATCGTCCTGTCTGTCAGTTCCATGACGGTCATTCTCATGACCGTGATTCATGTAACTATTCAGCTGAGTGGCCGGCTGGTACCGGTTTGCACTCATATGGCTGAAATGACATCCGAATGACGTGTGACATGTAACTAAGAATTAGGGACAATGATTGATGGAAATCGTCTGATGGTGAAGCATCTTCTCGTCCAATTGCTTTGCTCTGACGCCTTTGTCTTCGTCTTGTAGGATATCCAGGTTGTGAACAGCATCCGCATCTCGTAGCGTCTCCGAACGTCAGCAGCATCAACCTTTAATAACATCTCCAAGCTATGAGCGACATCGGCAATCTTGTAAATATCAGCAAGTGAACATACGCGTGAGATGGTTTAGAATCGACTAGCGAATACTCGTGAAGTATTGCAAGTGAAATACACATGGATTTAGGTACGTGTAATACACGTGGAATACGGTACATGGAGTACACATGGAATGTTCATGAAATGATCGGTATTGGGGTCGATCATTTGTCATGATTTAAGGAAAGTATATCGGTTAAATGATTATGAAAACCATCATGATAACCTGGCAGTATTAGCATAGACATCATTCTGGTTGTATCGAAAAACGTCAAATTGTGGTTACACAAAATTCAACGATGATTTGCTTGACAGTATGATCAGTGAAAAACAACTATGACTATCATGAAAGCAGGATTCAATGAAATCCAACAATGCCTTGCATGAACACATAAATAACAAAAGAGGCGTAAGACGTAATCAACATGAAGACAGAATTATCATAAAGAAACATGAAACGATTTAACATGAAGGAGTGTATAACATAATAAGCATGAAACTGAGTTTAACCATGACAGTATGAAAACATACTTGACATAAAAACATAGTAACTTATGAGGGGACATGAAAAAATTTTATGCCAATAAATCATGAGAAAAATTTTATGCATGAAAAACAGTGCATGAATGTATAATGTAGTTTATAAAAACCTTTATATGTGCGAAGGGACGCCTATGGGTCAGTCCTAAAACAAAAGACATAGCAAGAGGACGCCTATGGGTCGGTCCCAAAGTTAAAAGTTTCGATAAAAGCACATGCGACTAAATAGGGCCAGTCCTGTACCAACCATTACTTAGTCATAATCCCTGCAACAATGATACATGAAACATAAATAAATGAAACTCATTTGTTAAAACTTATCAGAAAATTTTTTTATGTGACTAATTATGAACTATTGAGGTTCAGTCCACATAGTCACAGTTCACGAGGAACGTCATACATGAAATAATGACACGTAACTAAATATGAATGACGGTTGTCCATCCATATCAGTACAACAATATCGATGAAAACATCAAGGTTAAAACCTCAAGGTGCTGAAAACATCATGGTTAAAACAACAATGCGCTAAAAACATAAATACGTAGAATATCAAACGTTGGCTTGGGAAGCTCCTGGTGACTACCCACTAGTCAAAGGTCGAGTTTTAGAGCCTACAGGTCGAAGCCTTGGCTCTGATACCATAATTGTAACACCCCATTTTGATAATGGAATGTCATGCGTAATTATGGCGTGTCATCAAAGCATACAAGGATAAATGTATAAAACATTACATGACCATAGGGATAACCGGAATCAAACATCGATTCCCAAACATAAGCCCAAAACATATTAAAGCAAAAGAAATGAATGAACGACTAAACAAGCATAAGTATATGAAGGAAAAAAGGAAAAGAAGTCTCTAGCAGCTTCCATCCTATGCACGTCCTCCAAATGCTCGAGTCTTTCCTAGGGTACCTGCCGTTTTGGGACATGGAAAGGAAAGTAACGGCTGAGCAAAACGCTCAGTGCACGGATATAGACATAGTATAAGTGACTAAAACATAATAGAGACTTAATAGCAGCGGAAATGTATAAGTCCTAGAAAACCTGGAACATGTTCATAAAACTGGTTTTATAGTTTGAAAAGCCATATGTTTATCTTATGAAAACTGTTTAACGTATTTTACCATTAGCCGATATAGGTCATGAAAATCTACCGTGTATGAATACTTGGAGGGGTGACCTCATCATGCAAATTAGAGGGACTGCCTCTAATTAAATATACTGGTTCTGGGTAGGAGGGATCAACTCCTTGTGAAGGATGCAAGGCACACACCACATTCACCATGAAATCCTGACTGAAAACATGTAACTAGGATGCACCCATACGCCCCACATGATAAATATAAATAAATGGCCAAAAGCTGAAGGGACGCCACGAGCAATCACTCCGCCGTGGTGAAGTCATAACATCAGTGCCTCTAATGTTATGGTTATGGTACCTCCATAACGAGGTGAAACTGGTCATGCATGTATATGGCTATAGGTAAACTTAATTAAACATAAGCAATCAAACACTATACTACGGGAAAACAGTTGGCTGCATACGGGGAATCCTAATAAGGAAAGAATGTCTATACTGAAAGGACGGGAAATCCGTACCTTATGTCCAGTGAACGAAGAAGATGAACTGAGCGGAATCCTACTTCCGTATCACTAGTGCTACATAAATACATACATGAATAAGTATCTGCTTACTAAATACGTAGCTGATTTTATGTCTTGTCTTAGCTTATTCTATATGTTCTTACCATGTCTTACTGTTTAAAGCCTTAAACTGTGTTTATCTTATATTCTGTTTAATCTGATTAAGTATTTCTGGTATTTCATGTATTATTATACTGACTGTGTAATAATAAGTAACTTTCCAAAAATAGCAGGTTTCCTAAAATAGAAAGTTTTCAAAAATAGAAAGTTTCCAAAAATAGAAAGTTACCAAAAATAGAAAGTTTCCAAAAATAGAAAGTTTCCAAAAATAGAAAGTTTCCAAAAAATAGAATTACTGCTTAAAATAGATAAGTTTCTAAAAATAGAAAGTTTCCATAAATAGATCAGCTACCTTAATTAAATAAGTCTCCATAAATAGATTAGCTGCCTGAAATAAATAAGTTTCTAAAAAAAGAAGGTTTCCATAAATAGATTAGCTGCCTTATTTAATTAAGTTTCTAAAAATAGAAAGTTTCCATAATTAGAAATAAGCTGGTTAAATAAGCTAAGTATATAAGCCTAAGTGTTTTCATGATTATTTTCTAACTCATATGATATAATGTATAGTTTAATAATTATTTCATGTAATAAAATTAAACTATAGGTTAAAATATTTAATTAAAGTATAACATGTTTTTAATTAAAAAAAAGTTAAATACTTAGGTTAAAACATGTATTATTATTTATTAATAATATAACCTAAGTCATGTAAATTAATTAATTATAATCATGGTTTTTAAATAATTAATTAATTATAAGTCTAAGATATAAAATTATTTAGGTTAATTAATTCATGATTATAATAATTAAAATAACCTAAGTCATGTTATTAAATTAATCATATCATTTTATTAATTTAATTTTTTTAACATAAGATCATAAACATAAAAAAACTAAACATAAACCATGAACCGGATCTAGAATCAAAACCTTGCCGGACATGAAATCGACACCGTACCCCGAACCAAATCGGGGTACCCCGTGTCTTGAGGCTGCCATGGGACCCACACATACCAACCGAGACCATATATGGTCTTGGTGGTGGTCGGTTGGCCAAACCGAAACCCCTTTGGGTTCGGTGTAGCCTGCGGCCAAAACAAACACCCCTTAAAAACATACTTTTGATTTTATTAAACCCCAAATCATGTTAGATCCATGTTTATTTATTATGTTTTTGTAAAAAACATAACATGTTCTTGATTTATTAAAAGATCAAATCAAAAGAAAAAGTTTAAAAAAGATTTACCGAATTCGTGGATCAAAAGGATGAAGAACAAACACGATCACCAACTAAATTTCAAAGATCCAAGATCACAAACCACCTCCTTGTGGTGTTCTTAAGGTGGCGGCACAAAGAAGAAAAGGGAAGGATGGTTTTAGGGTTTTTTCTAAAATCTTTTGTGAATGAAAATGAGTAGTGAAAAATCCCTTTTCCCTTTTAGTAAAATTTGATGGGCTAAGCCCATCCTCCCTCCTTAATTTCGTGGTAATGGGGCCCACAAGGGGTAACCCAAATGTTTTTCCGTGTCTAAAATATTGGTGTATTCTCGTGTGTTCTCGTGTTCGTGTTTTACGTGTTCTCGTTAAATATTAACCGTGACTTAACATATTTATTTGTGTTCGTAATAAATATATATACGTAATTAATATTAGCTCGTGATTAAATTACGTTCATGATTTCATGATCGCATGTTCGTGATTAATTATTGTTTAAATAATTATTGCGTGTTCGTGTGTAATAAATACTTATCGTGTTTTAACACGTACGTACTACGTAAAATCCTAACACGTAATCATAATAATGCTATAATAGGAAAGTTTTAATCTAGTATGTACGATCTTAAGGGTACAATTCATGGTAAAAGCATGCAGGTTTTACAATTTATTTAATCAAGATCAAACAAACACCTCTTGTGGTGTTGATGTCGCCGGCCAAAGAAGATAGAGAGAGAGACTTAGGATTTTTTCAGTTTTGTGAAAACTCTGTAAATGTTTAGTTTCCTCTTTTTATTATTTTTTAATGAAACAATTCATGGGTTGGGCCCCTCTTTTCTTCTTGTGCCACAACTTGTAGGGCCCACCAAGGGAAACCCGAAGCCTTTCTCGTGTCTAATTATTACGTGTTCGTGTGTTTGTATTTACGTGTTACGTTATTACTAATTATTCGTGTTATTATAAATACTTGTACGTAACGATATTAATCGTATTAACAATATACGTAAATACATAATTATATGTTCGTGATTCTTACGTTCATGATTTCATGTTCGTGATTATAATTATTATTGATAATAATTATCGTGTATTAACACGTACTTAATGGTTATCGTGTAATTATACGTACATAACTTCTGTAATTACTAATCGTGACACGTTGTCATGCTATAAAAGGAAAGTTTTAATATGTACGTATGTTTACTAAGGTTACTATTCATGGTAAAAGCATGCGGGTTTTACAAAAGGGCTCCTATCATTTTCTTGCTCACTAAGGGATTTTAAACGATTTAGATCAAACCTTGGCAGCTGGCAACACCACATGGGCAACAAGATCACAGTATGCCACATTTTTTACAAAGAACCATTATTCCAATTCAAGGGTACATTTGTAATATCATAGTTTAGGGTTTCACATTGTAACCTAGCTCTATAATCATCTTTCATCAGTATATATAGGCTAAGTCGACTTGTGACTTTAAGCTTTGTTCCAGATTTTATTTTGTAAAATTTTTAAAGTGAATTTATTAAATAAGATTTTAATGTTGCAAATATATCTGAGTTCCTTATTTATCTTTCTTGCAATGATAATTTAGTTTAGTTAAATGGTTAGATTTTCATATCAAAAAGTTACTTTTGTTAAAAGATTTTTGGCAAATTAAAGTTTTCAAGATCCAAAAAATTTAATTCTGTTTGCAAAAGGAAGTGACAACCGAATTTTGTTAAATGGTTTGAGGTATTTTGTTAAATTATTGTTGGTGAGTTCATGTTCAAGGTTTTAATCTCAAAGTTTGGTTTTTAAAGATTTCTCAAAATCTTTTTATCCTTTTCTGATTATTTAGTTACTGTAGCATAAGCTAGGCCACAAGCTCCATACAAAAGCTTGTGACCTAGTTTATGTGCTTTCACTTGTGTTTCTTGATGGTATTAAGTAGGTACTCTAGCCCATTATTTTAGATTATGTCCCTCGTTGTGGATTGATGTAGTCTATAAATAGGGCCTTGCACCCATTCAAACAGCTTCTTAACAAGCCCAAAGACCTCACCAGTAGCTAAGTGGAAGATGGCATCAACCATCCACCTGGTTTGGATGTAAACCAGTATGGTAATTGAGCTTGAACCCTTTTACTTTTTATACTTTATGTGATTTTTGGTGGTTTTGTAAAGATGTATTGATTGTTTTGGTTTATTGTTTTCATTGATCATATAACTTTGTTTTTTTGTCATTCTCATGTGTTCTTGTAGTCTATAGGATGAATTGCTTTTGATTTGCAAGAATTTCTTTGAAATTTTTTGGTAATCTGTTTCTAAGGAGTGTTTGGTTTTGGGTGATAACCAATCTTGGGTGACACAAGAAAGGTGCATATCAGCTCAAACAGGCCCCAATAGGGTAGTGATAGTTAAAAGTACTTTTTGATTTGAGATTGTTAGGGTAACAAAGATTTTTCTTTGTAAAATTTTAATATAAATCAGTCACTTTAATCAGTAGGCTAGAACTAGGTGGTTTTTGTACTTTTGGTTTCCAAATTTTGTAATCTATTAGAAGTATTGTAAACCTAGTATTTCTAGTAGTTTATTTAAGGATTGGTTAGCTTGATTGCAAGATTTGGTGGATTGAAAATCACCCCAAGTGCATTTCGAACCAGCAAAAATACCATTGTCTTTTACATGTTTCTGTGATACAGTAAGCTTTTGTGCTTGATTTGTTGCTTATCTTGCGTTTGTGTTGTATGTTTTTTGCTTGTTGTGACTCCCCACAACCCAACTGGTTGTGGGGGTGCCTTTGTTTCCAAGATTTATCCACAAAACAAACCAAAAACGTCCATTACTTGTTTCTGAGGTCAAGCAGTGGTAAAAAACTACCCACTGCTAGTGTAATCTTTCCCACTGGCTGGCTAAAAGACAAAAGCCAGTCAAGTGTCAACATCAACTTCTTTCTTTTTTGTCTCTAGTGACCTTTTTGAGTGTTTTTTAGTAATTTTAATTTTCTTAGGCTTTTTAATTTATTTTAATATTTTTAGAAAAGTTAAATTTTATTTTTCTGTTCATTTAATTATTTTTAGATTTAATTCAATTTTAGTTAGTTTTATTAATTTCTGTTTTTGTATTTTAGTGGCAAAAATTAGTGTTTTTCAGTTTTTAAATTTTTCCTAGTTTCAATAAAGTATTTTAAGATTTTCCAAACAGTAATTTCATTATTAACTTTATTTAATTAATTTCTAGAATTATTTTAAGTTAAATTAGGTGTTTAGTTAAAATGTTTTGTCTTATTAGGTAAAAAAGTAATTTTTTCAAACTTTTTCCTTTTTCTACTATTTAGTTAAGTAAAATAGCATTTTTGAAAAAGTAAAATTAACTTTATCATTATTTTATTATTTTTAATCATTATTTTAATTTAAAAAGTGTTTTTAGCATTTAAAACATAGATAAATGGTTTTAAAAATTTAGTAAAAATACTTTTTAGTGTTTAAATAATATAAGTAAGATATTAGTTTGATAAAATAATATTTGAGGCTTTTTGTTGATTATATTTACTTTTAGGGCTTTAATTAGCATTTAAAATTGAATATTTAATAAATAAAATGTTTTAAAATTTATTTATTGAATTTTTATTCTTATTTATATTATTTTAAACTTAGTTTTAATTTTTAATTAATTTTTAACTTTAATTTTTTATTCGTCGCGTTTTACGTCACTCGTCGTAGTTTAATCGTAGTGTAGCTCGTCATTTAATTTTCTCTCTTAAAACCCAAAATAGACACTAATCCAAACTTGATTTTATTATATTCACATACACACCTCCGCCGAGAACGAACTTGGACTTTTCATCCATACGGTTTTCCTAAACCGTATCGATTAATACTTGCCCATTACACGCGTTTTTCCTAAAACGTGTACGATTTTACTACAATCAGTTAGCCATGTTATGAAGTTAAGACACATGTTTGATGATCATAAACCATGTTAGTAGGAATCATGGATTTGAAAATGATTATGTTTCAGAATAAATTAGGTTTATATTTTTAGAAGTGAATTAGATCATCTACTTGATGTTATTGGTGTTGGCTTTTAATTGTAAAGGGATGTTAGGCATAGGCTTAAAATAGTGCTTCAATTAGTGTTATTACTTATAGACCTGATGAAAAATGATCTAAAGTTGACTAACAAGCTGTGGTAGAAGTTTAGAAGCGATAAGTATAGTTTAGAGTCAGGTTTTGGTCGTTTTGTACATGCTAAAAAAACAGGACAACAAATAGTGCAAAAATTAAGTCAACTTTGAATTATCATAGAAAATCAACCGCAGCTCCGTTGGAGGTGTGCCATACATTTTCGGAAAGGCAAAAGAGTCTACTTTCTAATTGTGACAACCCAAGACCGAGGTCATTGGTTAATCTTATTTTACGATTATTTTTGAAATTATTGGATGAGTTTGAATGAAATTTATTTTTGAAGGTTTATGTTTAAACCGATGTTGGAAGTTATATATTTTAATTTTAATAAGTATAAGGAGTATTAGCAAACGTGATGTCGATGGATGCCAAATATTTTACGTTTTATTGTCGGTTGTTCGATTTTTGTCATTATTGATGTTTTATTTTAAATGACGTGTTAAGTCGAGTCGAGAGTCGATATTATTATATTTGAGGTACGTTTTAAATTTTAAAAGTATCTTTATGAAACCCGAGCCCCGTAAATATTTTCAAAATTTACTAATAGTTATTTCCCGCTTTTTAGCTAACTATTTTCATTTTGAGCCACAACTATTGCAAAACTGCAACCAAGGTCCCTCATGCACTATATATAAGCCAATATTTTTACACAACACATCATTTTACACTCACCAAAAATTTTATTCTCTCTCTCTTTCTTTCTTGTGTATGTTGTGACCTTCATCACCACCAAAACACCCATTCATTCAATTTGAACTTGAATTTGAAAATGATTTGAGCAAAACAAAAGCAAGACCCACTCGTATAATTGATCAAGGATCATTTTGGTATAAGAAAATCTTACATGCAAGGCATTTTTATTTTTTGATGTTGGTAGGTAGAAACCATGATCATGCATGGTGTTCTTGCCATGATCAATGGTGATTGTTACAAGAATTTTGTTAAAAACTTCATTTTGATCTAAAGATTTTAATTTTGATGATGATTTTAATGTTATGGTTCATATATGTTGATGTTAGGGTATAGTATTGAACATTTCTATGGTTGGTTTTGATCAAAAAGGTGATTTTATACAAGTTTTTAATGGTCATTTTATAACAGTAAGTAAACAGTAAAATCCGAATTTTTATGTTTTGAAAATGGCTTAACTTAAAGCCTAGGGTTGTAGATAATTTTATTAGCTTCGATTTGATATAAGGTAGAGCTTTTATCTCCAAACAAGCGCGAAGTTATGATGTTTTGATTGATCGTGTACCGGGAGACAAGTATCGGCACTACATATAGTTGCTGTCGATATT
This sequence comes from Glebionis coronaria, assembly GCA_025667525.1. NCBI lineage: Eukaryota > Viridiplantae > Streptophyta > Magnoliopsida > Asterales > Asteraceae > Glebionis > Glebionis coronaria. The sequence goes on along the minus strand of JANFOE010001876.1, from coordinate 150,620 downwards.
TGGATCGAATCTCAGGGACTCTAAATGGAAGTTTTGAAATATGTAACCTAGTGATAATGAGGTGTTTACCTTAGAGGTTGAGTTTACTTTAAAACCCGAGTGTCGGTTTTGTAAACGGAGTCGTTTAAAGAAGTTAAAACGGTTGTATGAAAAATTAACGTAAATCTGTCCGGATTTTGTAGTTTGAAAATGAGTCTGGTAAAGGACTTTAAAAGTAATTTCATTTGATGAACTTGTAGGAGGACTTTCCATATATAGTAAGTTAGTTTATCGAGTCGTTTCATAAACGTTTGACGAGTTTAAAAGGGGTAAATAAGCTAGTACATGTAGTATGTACCGACGGACTTTGTTAAAAGTGTAAAATGGTAAAGTAAATTTGTAGTAAAGTATAAAGAAGTTATTTATATCATTTTATCTCGAGTTTATCGTGACTTTATGAGTTTGAGTTTGATTTTGGTATATATATATGATTTATTTCTCGAGTCATTATTAATGAACGCGCCTTATTTGATAGGTAGCGGTTCTCGTGTTTGAAAGGCATCCATTATATCGACGATCATCTCGCTAGATCTCTTATACTAAGGTGAGTCTTTAGCCTCGCTTTTTATGCTAGCTACTAAATGTTTTATCCCCGCGAGGGGGATACATGCTATTTGAAAATAAATGAACACAAGTCATGAGTAATTATTGGACCCGAATGTTGCCTAAAGTTGATTACATTGTATTGAGTACCTTGTTGCTAAATACCCTAAATTCATGAGCCGCTAACTATCTTCTGACTTGATGTTGTGAGTCGAAAATAGCCGCTTATTCTAATGATAGTACTATTGGGTTGACCACCCTATCTGAGACCAGGGCATTACGTTAAGTAACCCGCTGGGAAGGATAATTTTACGAGAATAAGAATGTGGTATTCTAGCAACTGATACCCTAGAGGGGCAATGGTTTTATTCTAGTCATGCCGGAATTTGGCGTGGGTGACTATTTGGTTAAGGGGTCGGTGTCATGAGCTTAAATACAATGTTTATTATTATTATTATTATTGCCTTTAATATAGATTGTGTGTTCGACAATTCTATAAATGATTATGATTGATTTTCTTTTTGTGTTAAAATGTGATTTGATAAACCTATAGACTCGCTCAACATTATTGTTGACTGGTTTTAGCATGTATTTCAGGTAACAGGAAGTGATGGAGCATGGAGCTTTGCTGTGGAGGTTGTGGCTTGGCGTTTGGAAGAATGTTGGTCTAAAAACTGTTTCTACCCTTTACTGTTGAACAATTTACTTTATGTTGTGTACTGTACTAAACTTGTGTTGGTTGTTGGTCGAGATCCATGGGGACTAAACACTTTACTCTGATGTCGTTTTAGTACAATTATGGGATGAAATTTATGTTTTAGACCTATTATGAAAATCTTTTTTATATTTATGTGTAAACGTCTCACTTTTGAGTCGTTCAATATACCTTGTGTGATGATGCTTGTGTCTAGCACCCAATTGTGTATTTCCGCTGCGCAATGTAAATTGGGGGTGTTAGAGATTTGTTATCAGAGCTGCAAGTTATAGAGAACTGGGTCGATTTTGAAAATTGTCCTAAACTATAACTTTGGTGTCGAAAGTATTTATTCTTCAAAAGCACATAACTCCTCTGCAACGCTCCGGTAAGATCACTTTTAGTTTTGTTTTGCATTGTAGATGTATCCCTCATAACTGAAATGATTTCCCGAGTATTTATTAAGTAAATACTATGATATTGTATTGGAATTACTTAAAGTACGTTGAGTGCTTGTCAATATCATATTTATTTTTTTTGTAAGCATTGCATAAACATCATTTGCATTGTGTTGCATAGCATGGATTATGTATGACATTTGCATAAGCATGGCATACTAATTATTACTTTATTAACGATGAAATTAAGTATCCTTGAACCCTTATAATTGTAGAAAATGGCTGGTTTACCTCGTGAGGATGGATGGATTGATATGACTAATGTATTGGATGGTGATGAAGTAGATAATTCTGGTGCTAGTGACGATGAAGAGCCTTTTTAGTTTTTAGATGATGGGATTCCACCTACTGCAGTCGGTCAGACAGAGCCTGAGTTGATACAAGGTAGTTATGTTACAAGGGTTAATGTTGTGTGATAGGTGTGTAAACACCCATCCTTTTACCACTTAATTCTGGCTAAAACGAGACCAAAACGCGTATTTAATATCATTTGTTTGGAATTATGCGTGGTTTTTGTGTTTATTGTGTTTTCAGAGCTAACTGGATGAATAATGGAGAAAACATGGGATTTGCACGGGTTTTACCGAAGAAAAAGACTCAAGATGAAGTTTATTGTCCAAGAGGTGCAAAAGATTTGAAGTCTCTGGGCCTATTCGAAGATTTATCGAAGAAAAGGACCAAAGATGGAAGATTTACATAAGTCGAAGAAACTCAAGTCTATTAAACGAAGAAGTTAAAAGACGAGTTGAATTTAATCGACGACAAATCCCGAATCAGAATCGAAATCGTCAACTTTTCTGAAAAGACGAGAAGACAAGAAGGACGGGAGAAAGCCCACTCACCAACAAAAAAGGAACACCTATATAAAGGGTTCCCCTCACATACTTTGCATCCAGTTTTTTAGTTTTTCTCTTCCCCATCTTTTTCTCTCTTTCTGTTTCGTAGCATCACCAACACCACTAGGGTGTTTGGTGATTTTGATCTTTGATTTTCAAATCTTGTAATTTTAATATTTGTTTTGTGATTGTTAAAACATTAACCATCAATACAAGTTCTTGTTTAATCTTTCCATTTCATCTTGTTCATCATCATCTTTCATTTCAAGTTCTTAAGTTCTTATTTGGTTGAGTTTTGATTTTAAAAAGTTGTTGAATTTGCGTTTTTATTGATGGGATTTGTAGTTTATGGTTAGTAGATGCTTAGTGATTAGTTTATTTAAGTTTTTGGTTAGAAACTTGGTGATTTTTGGATCAAAATCGTACTCCCCTGTTTTTTCTGAAGTTACTGTTCTTGGGTCCCCAGGTTCCGAATGAACCTAAACATCCGAATGAACAAAAGTTCCGGATGAGCCTAAACTTCCGCATGAACAAAAGTTCCGGATGAATGTCATTTTTAAAAGTTCCGAATGAGTTTTTCTTTTAAAAGTTCCGAATGAGTTTTTCCTTTAAAAGTTCCGAATGAGTTTTTCCTTTAAAAGTTCCGAATGAGTAATTAGTTCTGGATGAACACAAGTTCCGAATGAGTACAAAGTTCCGGATGAACAAAACTTCCGAATGAGTTCCAAAAGTTCCGAATAAACTTCCGACTCAAAGTTCCGAAGAAAGTTCCGGATCAACTTCCGAAGAAAGTTCCGGATCAACTTCCGAAGAATGTTCCGAGTGAAGTTCCGAGTGAAGGTTCCGGGTAAACTTCCGAACGAAGTTCCGGATCAAGGGTTCTGAACCAATCTTCTGAGTAAAGTTCCGAATCAAGGTCAAACTTCCTATTCAAATTTCTTTTGAGTATTTCTAAGGTTTACTTACTATTTCTTCAGTTCATACTTATATTTTAATTTTAATTTTAATTTTAATTCAAGTTTTATTAATTGTCGTTAATTTAATTGCTTTTAAATTTAAGTTTTCATTTTAATGCATTTAAAACTTTTAGTAGACTAGAAAATCACTCCCCTTTTTAGTAACCAAGAACAATCATTCCACTTATAACCAAGATCAATTCGAGAGGATATCGAGAGACATAATCTGAACCCATTGAAAAATCAAATATTAAATGGCGCCACTGCCGGCTCTTCTCGTTAAGATCAAAAGTTTTTTGTGAGAACTTGGATTTTGGGATCCGTTCCCCGTGAACGTTACTCTTTTTAACAAAAACTTTCAAAAATACAAAAAAATATATATATATATATATATAAAATTTTCAAAAATCCTAAAAAGTAAAAAACATAAAAAACAAAAAATATTTTTGCTTTGTTTTTCTCTTGTTAGTTCTTTTGAAGGTGTATGCGCACTCGATCAACGTCTTATCAAGAGCCCGAGCCTCTCGGTAACTTAGACATGGCCGGTGTACAAAACAACAACAACATACCACCTCCAAACAATAATAATAACAACAACAACCCGCCTTTCAACAACATGAATAATAACAACAACAACAATGAGCCTCTACCGGATAATCGCCCGATGATTGAACTGCTGCAAGCTCATGTAGATGGCAACACTGATCCAATTGTTATACCAGCAATTGCAGCCAACAAATTTGAGCTAAAATCAGGCTTTATCCAGATGGTCTCCGCTCAACCATTCTTGGGGCGTACCATTGATGACCACACATGACCATATCAAGAGATTCTTGCAACTCACCAACACGGTCAAATTCAATGGTGTTCCACAAGAGGTAATCCGGTTACAACTTTTTCCCTTTTCTTTAGAGGAACAAGCCCGGCATTGGCTTGCTAAGGAACCGCCACAAAGTATTCTCTCGTGGACGGATTTGGAAACCAAGTTTATCAATTACTTTTTCCCACCCTCTCGTACTACCGCTTTGCGGAATGAAATCATAAATTTTGAACAAAAGTACGATGAGTCGTTCAGTGAATCTTGGGATCGTTTTAAAGATCTTTTAAGAAAATGCCCACAACATGGTTTTACCAAAGTACATCAAATTAATACTTTTTACAATGGTTTAAGCATGAGTGACCAAGATTCACTTAACAGTGCCTCGGGGGGTAATCTTTTGGCTAAGACTTCCAATGCTGCTTGGGATATCATTGAGAATAAATCTCGTGTGCAAACCAAGAGTGTTCGGACCAATGTCACTAGTGCTAGCACTAGTGACAGCGACAAGCGACTGGACAAAATCACTGTGCTTCTTGAATCGCTTGTTACCCACACCGTTAACAACACCAACAGCAGCAACGCTAAGCACGCTCAAGTCAATGCTGTTAGCCAACCATGCGAGATATGCGGGGGTCCTCACTCTTACACCACTTGTACTGCCACCCAAGACTACCCTGCTGAGAATATGAATGCAGCTTATGGCTCCTATCCTCAACCTGCCTATCAAGCTAGACCTCAAGGTGACCGTAATTTGCTTAGCTACCGCTCCAACAACTACCTCTCACCACCCGGTTTTCCTCCAACCAACCCAAACCAACAACAAAACCTCAATCGCCCTCCTCAACAACAACAATAACCTCGTACACCATACCTCCCTCCTCACAAGCAGCAACAACCACCTCAACGAAACAACCACGTATACCAGCAACCTGCTTATCAACCACCCGCATACAATGCTCCTCCCAACCAACCCACCGCTCTTCACCAAGAAGTGGAAACATACATGAGGACTAACGATGTGATCGTGGGAAATCTTCAGAGAGAAGTGCTCAACCTGAAAGCAGACTTGGTCAAACAAGGGAATGATCTGAGAGCTGACATGAGAAATACGTTGGATAGCCAAACAAATGACTTGAAGAACATGATGGCTAGTTTCTTCCAAGGTAATCAACCCTCTTCTTCGGGTACTCTTCCGAGTAACACCGTTGCGAATCCAAGAGGGGAGATGAAAGCAATCACCACTCGCAGTGGCAAAGGTACCAAGGAACCCGAGCTTCCTATACCTCTACCGGTGATTGTGACTAAGGAGAACGAGTCACCTGCTCCTATTCCTCATCCTTCTCCTTCCCCAATTTCTCCACCTCTTCCTTCTACCCCTCCTCCACCCAAGGATGTGAGTGATCCTATTCTCCCAAAGCCTTCCTCTTCTTCCAATATACCTTATCCATCTAGGTTGAGGAAATAGAAGCTCAAAAGCAAGGACGATATTCAGGTTTCAAACTTTCTTATTATGTTTAAACAACTGAATTTCAATATCTCCTTCGCTGAGGCTCTCGCTCACATGCCTAAGTACGCGAAAATGTTTAAAGATCTTCTGAGCGACAAGGAAAAGCTTCTCGATATTGCCAACACCCAACTTAATGAGAATTGCTCTGCAGTGCTCTTAAGGAAATTGCCAACCAAGCTTGGTGATCCGGGTCATTTCTTAATCCCTTGCAATTTCCCGGGAGTAGAGAATTGCATGGCCCTAGCCGATCTAGGAGCCAGTATTAATCTCATGCCTCTAAGCGTTTGGAAGCAATTATCTCTCCCTGAGCTAGTCCCCACCAAAATGACTTTGGAGTTAGCTAACCGTACGGTTGCTTATCTAGTGGGGATAGCCGAAGACGTCTTGGTAGGAGTCGACAAATTCACTTTTCCTGCCGATTTCGTTGTCGTCGACTACGAGATGGACCCTCGTGTTCCCTTGATCGTGGGTCGTCCATTCTTGAGGACCGGTCGTACTCTTATCGATGTTGAAGCCGGTGAGCTTATCATGAGAGTGGGTGACGATAAAATCGTCTTCAACATGGGAAAGTTGTCTAAACAACCTTATTCATACGAGAGTGTTAATTGTATTGACGTTCTGGATGAGGCTTGTGAAGAACACTTCAAAGATGCTTGTAAAAGTATTCCTACCTCTCTTCCCAATGTTGAAACCGTTTCCTCTATTGATTCATCACTGTCTCTCTTTGGAGAGAGTGATTTGTTTTTGAACAATCTTGAAACCACCATGGGAGATGTGAACTTAGCTAATGATGATTCTCCCACCGATGGGGATGAAGACATGCATTTCTTTGATAACCTTCTCAACGAAGACAACCTTTCTCCACCATCTCCCACGGTTATTGCTATCGATACTCCGACTTTGAATACGGCTCCCGTCGAAAATCCTCCGGATTTAGAACTTAAGGAGTTGCCGCCCCATCTCGAGTATGTGTTCCTTGAAGAAGAGAAGAAGTCGACCGTCATTATCGCGAAGGACTTGAAGGAAGAAGAAAAATCTCGCCTCATCGCCGTGCTTAAAGATCACAAAAAGGCGATTGCTTGGAAAATTTCTGATATTCGTGGAATTGATCCTCACTTCTACACACACAAAATTCTCATGGAGGACGACTTTAAGCCCACAATTCAAAGCCAACGAAGGGTGAATCCAAAAATCTATGAAGTCATCAAAACAGAGGTTATCAAACTTCTTGATGCGGGTATGATTTACCCTATTTCGGATTCACCATGTGTTAGTCCAATCCATTGTGTGCCCAAGAAGGGTGGAATAACCATTGTTCCCAATGAACACAACGAGTTGATTTCCAATCGTCTCGTTACTGGGTGGAGAGTTTGTATAGACTACCGCAAACTCAATGATGCCACGAGAAAGGATCATTTCCCTCTACCTTTTATGGACCAAATGCTTGAACGTTTAGCGGGTAATGAATATTACTGCTTTCTTGATGGTTTCTCGGGTTATTTTCAAATACCCATCGATCCCCAAGATCAAGAGAAGACAACATTCACTTGTCCCTATGGCACATTTGCGTACAAAAGGATGCCTTTTGGCTTATGTAATGCCCCCGGGACTTTCCAAAGGTGCATGTTAGCTATCTTCCATGACATGGTTGAACAAACCATGGAAGTCTTCATGGATGATTTCTTGGTCTTCGGGGATTCCTTCTCTTCTTGCCTTGCCAATTTGGAACGTATGCTTAAGAGGTGCGAAGACACTCACCTTGTTCTGAATTGGGAAAAATGCCATTTTATGGTAAAAGAAGGCATCGTGCTAGGACACAAGATTTACAAAGCCGGTCTTGAAGTAGACCCTGCTAAAATCGATGTTATCGCTAAGTTGCCTCCACCTTCAACCGTGAAGGGTGTGAGAAGTTTTCTGGGTCATGCGGGCTTCTATCGTCGATTCATCAAAGATTTTTCTCAAATCGCTCGCCCGATGACCCACCTCTTGGAAAAAGATACTCCTTTTATCTTTTCCAAAGAGTGTCTAGAAGCCTTCAACTCGCTTAAGGATAAGCTAACTAAGGCACCCGTCTTGGTTACCCCTAATTGGGAGCTGCCTTTTGAGTTGATGTGCGATGCTAGTGATTTTGCTATTGGAGCGGTTCTGGGACAAAGAGTGAATAAACACTTCCAACCAATCCATTATGCTAGCAAGACAATGACGGGGGCACAATTGCATTATACGACAACAGAAAAAGAGCTTTTAGCTGTTGTCTATGCTTTTGAAAAATTTCGCCCCTATCTTGTCCTTTCCACCACAATCGTTTACACCAATCATGCCGCGTTGAAGTACTTGTTGAGAAAGCATGATTCCAAACCAATACTTCTTCGCTGGGTTTTGCTACTCCAAGAATTTAAAATCGAAATTCGCGATAAAAAAGGAGCTGAAAACCTAGCCGCGGATCATCTCAGCAGACTTGAGGATCCTTACCAAGGGGATCATCCGAACAAAGAAATCAATGATTCTTTTCCCTTGGAGACCTTAATATCTATAAATTCGAATTCTGATGAAACCCCGTGGTTTGCGGACTTTGCAAACTACTTGGCGGGTGGAATTCTCAAGGAAGGGTTGACGTCCCAACAAAAGAAAAAGTTCTTCACCGACATTAAGACTTACTTTTGGGATGACCCTTACCTATTCAAACAATGTCCGACTTGATTATTCGCCGATGTGTTGATGGACCGGTAGCCTTAGAAATCCTTGATGCTTGCCACAAAGGACCCACCGGTGGTCATTTTGGTCCCAACTACACCGCCAAAAAAGTGTTTGACTCGGTATTTTATTGGCCCTCCATATATCTTGACGCTCACAATATGGTTAAACGATGTGATGTTTGCCAAAAACAAGGCACGATCACACAAAAAGACGAGATGCCTCAGAATTTCATTCAAGAATGTGAAATCTTTGATGTTTGGGGTATCGACTTTATGGGGCCATTCCCTTCATCTAAAGGAAACAAATACATCCTTGTAGCCGTTGACTACGTTTCAAAGTGGGTTGAAGCCAAAGCTTTACCTACTAATGACGCAAGGGTGGTTTGTAACTTTTTGAAATCTCTATTCGCTAGATTCGGTGTGCCTCGTGCCATTATCAGTGATCGTGGGACTCATTTTTGCAATGACCAATTTGCTAGAGTCATGGCTAAGTACGGTGTAAATCATCGTCTTTCCACAGCCTACCACCCACAAACTAATGGCCAGGCTGAAATATCCAACCGAGGACTAAAGAGAATTCTTGAAAGGACCGTAGGAGAGCATCGTGCCTCATGGGCTGATAAACTTGATGATGCTTTGTGGGCTTTCTGTACTGCTTACAAGACCCCGATCGGCTGTACGCCTTATCGTCTTGTGTACGGGAAAGCATGCCACCTCCCCATTGAGTTGGAGCACAAGGCTTACTGGGCCTTGAAGTGGGCTAATTTTGATATTAACAAAGCCGGTGACCTACGCAAGATCCAACTCAATGAGCTGAATGAGCTCCGTAATGAGGCTTATGAAAATTCTTTGATCTATAAGGAAAGGACTAAGCTCATTCACGACTCTAAGATTAAGAACCGAGAGTTCCATGTTGGAGACAAAGTCTTAGTTTTTAACTCTCGGTTGAAAATCTTTTCGGGCAAGCTGAAATCTCGTTGGTCCGACCCATTCACCATTGCCCAAATTTTTCCATATGGTACTCTCGAGCTCGCTCAACCTAATGGACCTAATTTTAAGGTGAATGGCCAACGAGTGAAGTAGTACTTTGGTGAGGAAACCTCTCAGGAGGTGATTCCATCCCTCACCACGTTCCCCATGAACTAATTTTGGGTCGAGTCAGGCTCGTGACTCGGTTATCAAAAACAAGCGCTCCTCAGGAGGCAGCCCGAGTATCTATCCTTTTATATTTTAACCTCCTAAGTGTAGGAGGACCTCTATAGGTTCTTTGTTTTGGTGTGGTGATGTGATTACAGGGATAAGTGCACTCTTGGAAACTTTGAAGAACCGTGCTCCCGTGTTATCCGAAATCCGGTTCTATCTCTCAACTATCGTGATTCAATTTTCTTCATACTCACATTTGAAATTGATCACTTTAGTCGTCTCTTCCTTAACTTGAGTTAACAAACGTGCACAATGTCATAAGTGTAGGGGAGACTTTTCCCACATGCTTAAACATTGAGGACAATTTTTATCTTAAGTGTAGGGGGGACTTCTATCGATGTTTTAAGTGGACTTTTCCATGAAAATGCCTTCATTTAACCGGAAAATCATCTTTTTCAACATTTTTCAAATTTTTTATTAACTTTGGCCAATTAGTCGTAATTTTTAAATTTCTATCTTTGCTTTCGTATGTATATATCCCGCAATAAAGTCAAAATTTTAATAAAGTGGTGTAGCTAGTTTAGAAGTCTTTGACATATTAGGCCCGTTGCGTTTATTTTGACTCAACCCGAATAGACTTATCCAAGTTTATTCTAGCTAGTATCCTTAACCATGTAGACCTTAATTGGTTTATTAGGCTAAGTATCCACGAGTCTCACTACTTGAGATTTTAAATTGTGGAGGACGAGAAATGATAGAGTCAATTATAAGTCGGTATTCTTGCACAAGCTCACTTGGTGTAATTATTTGCCTATTCTCCCATCACTTGCTAATAATTTATCTGCAATAAGTAAGGTCGTACGATTTGAAAAGTTACTTAGCTTCTAGCCCAAGATCGTTTAAAAGTTGCTCGGTAATGATAAGAGTTCATAGCCAAGGCATAACTTATGAAGCGGGGCACGAAGATTGGCGAGTCCGAAAAGGCCCTAACAAGGCATGAGGATTCAATTTTATTGGTGAAGATCCAAAGTGATGTGAAAAGCATTATTCCCAAAGTCAATATGAAGGATCAAGACTCACGACGAAAAGCAATCAACTCCCATAAAGATCATGGAGAAGTCTATCCGAAAAGACCCTAACAAGGTATGAGGATAAATAGATCCAAGTCCGAAAAGGAGGCGGATCGTTGTATCTCAAAATCCCAAATAGATATTGAAGAAATAATCATGAAGTCGTGGTCAACAAATTTGGAGTACCTCTCAAAAGTCTCCAAGTGAAGAAACTCTATGAACGATGAGAATACCATTATCTCAAGCACGTCTCTCAAGATATGAAGTATAAAGTACATGCCAAATATCGGCCCGAGAAAGGTCTTAAATCGTGAACCGAGTTATGCCAAGATATGAACTTTTTGATATCCCGAGAAGCAGTTTTAAGAGATTTTGTTCTTTAGCTAACTATTGATCAAATCGTCCTACTTTGCTTTCAGCCTAAATAAACTATCGAAATAAGTCCAAAAATGCATCTTCATGATCATGCTAAGACAAAAATAAAATATAAGAGATACACCTAGGAATAAGGGAGTTTAAGCATTTAATTAAGCCATGTGTGTAAGTGTTTGATTTACTAACTTATAATAACAATGATCTCATTTTTAAGCTTAGTTTGGGGAACGTGAAACTTGAGGGTGATAAATCTTCGCAGCACCAAAGCCCTAATGTAAGTCATTGGTTTCTTTGCAAGTTATTTCCATCCTTTTGTTTCCTTTAAAGTTTAATTTCTTTTAGTACTTTAATTTTTGTTTAGTAGTATTTGAATAAGGCCAAGGTTGATTAATTATGAGGAAAGTGTAAAATTGCTTTATCACTAAGCATTGCATGAGGGCACGACAATGGTTAAGTGTAGGGGATTTGATAGGTGTGTAAACACCCATCCTTTTACCACTTAATTCTGGCTAAAACGTGACCAAAACGCGTATTTAATATCATTTTTTTGGAAGTATGCGTGGTTTTTGTGTTTATTGTGTTTTCAGAGCTAACTGGATGAATAATGGAGAAAACATGGGATTTGCACGGGTTTTACCAAAGAAAAAGACTCAAGATGAAGTTTATTGTCCAAGAGGTGCAAAAGATTTGAAGTCACTGGGCCTATTCGAAGATTTATCGAAGAAAAGGACCAAAGATGGAAGATTTACATAAGTCGAAGAAACTCAAGTCTATTAAACGAAGAAGTTAAAAGACGAGTTGAATTTAATCGACGACAAATCCCGAATCAGAATCGAAATCGTCAACTTTTCTGAAAAGATGAGAAGACAAGAAGGACGGGAGAAAGCCCACTCACCAACCAAAAAGGAACACCTATATAAAGGGTTCCCCTCACATACTTTGCATCAAGTTTTTTAGTTTTTCTTTTCCCCATCTTTTTCTCTCTTTCTGTTTCGTAGCATCACCAACACCACTAGGGTGTTTGGTGATTTTGATCTTTGTTTTTCAAATCTTGTAATTTTAATCTTTGTTTTGTGATTGTTAAAACATTAACCATCAATACAAGTTCTTGTTTAATCTTTCCATTTCATCTTGCTCATCATCATCTTTCATTTCAAGTTCTTAAGTTCTTATTTGGTTGAGTTTTGATTTTAAAAAGTTGTTGAATTTGCGTTTTTATTGATGGGATTTGTAGTTTATGGTTAGTAGATGCTTAGTGATTAGTTTATTTAAGTTTTTGGTTAGAAACTTGGTGATTTTTGGATCAAAATCGTACTCCCCTATTTTTTTCTGAAGTTACTGTTCTTGGGTCCCCAGGTTCCGAATGAACCTAAACTTCCGAATGAACAAAAGTTCCGGATGAGCCTAAACTTCCGCATGAACAAAAGTTCCGGATGAATGTCATTTTTAAAAGTTCCGAATGAGTTTTTCTTTTAAAAGTTCCGAATGAGTTTTTCCTTTAAAATTTCCGAATGAGTTTTTCCTTTAAAAGTTCCGAATGAGTAATTAGTTCCGGATGAACACAAAGTTCCGAATGAGTACAAAGTTCCGGATGAACAAAACTTCCGAATGAGTTCCAAAAGTTCCAAATAAACTTCCGACTCAAAGTTCCGAAAAAAGTTCCGGATCAACTTCCGAAGAAAGTTCCGGATCAAATTTCGAAGAAAGTTCCGAGTGAAGGTTCCGGGTAAACTTCCGAACGAAGTTCCGGATCAAGGGTTCCGAACCAATCTTCCGAGTAAAGTTCCGAATCAAGGTCAAACTTCCGATTCAAATTTCTTTTGAGTATTTCTAAGGTTTACTTACTGTTTCTTCAGTTCATACTTATATTTTAATTTTAATTTTAATTTTAATTCAAGTTTTATTAATTGTCGTTAATTTAATTGCTTTTAAATTTAAGTTTTCATTTTAATGCATTTAAAACTTTTGGTAGACTAGAAAATCACTCCCCTTTTTAGTAACCAGGAATAATCATTCCACTTAGAACCAAGAACAATTCGAGAGGATATCGAGAGACATAATCTGAACCCATTAAAAAATCAAATATTATTGTGCCACAAACTGTTCCAGATTGTCAACAACCTGTTGTTCGTTCTTCGACTCCTACTTGTGATGCTTATATTAGCATTTTCCCTGGGATTGCATTTGCTAGGGGTGATGTTCCTGTTAAGTCGAGTAGTGTTGCTAGTGCTCGATCTATTCATGATGGTATTCCTAAGGTTTATTGTCCAGGTCCTGGGTCTTATGATGATATTTTATGGTTTCTTAAGAAGTGTGATAGGTCTTTGTTTGAAAGGTATTTGGGTGAGACTCGTGTGATTAGGAAGTTTGAGCAGAATGAGAAAAAGTTTGACAAGTTTGTTGGTAGTGTGAGGAGATCAGAGTTTGTTAGGGCAGGGGAAATGATTGAAGTTGTTAGATTAAGATCTATGGTGTTGAATTTGAGTAGGCAGGTTGAAAGGTTACGTAGGGAGCAAGAAAGGAATGCAAGGTTGGATGCATGGGGTCTGCCGATGAGATCTTTTCCTAGTCGAGGTGTCGTGATTCGTGATGTGCCGAATCAGGTTGAAGCTCAAGTGTTGGTGAGGCCAAGTGAAGGAAGTAGTCGAAAGGGAAAGGAAAAAGTGGAGGAAGAATCTGAGGATGATGATAGCAGTAGTGATGACGAGCCGATGTACAAGAAGCTGCGGGGATCTGATGTTTAGTTCTTTATGTTGTTTTTATATTTAGCCTTGTTGTAATAGAACTTATGTAGACTCGTACTATAGTTTGTGATGAAACTTAATGACTTTTAAGTTTGACGTGATGAAGGATTGTAGTGACATTACTTGTCACAATTTTGTGGAAATTTTCCAACGCAATCCAAATTACCTTCATGACTTATGATTTGTCTTATTAGTTCTTTTGTGAATTGTGTTGTTGGTGCATGTAGTATCCATGCTACATCTTGATAGAGAAATCCTTCTTCTTATCTTGATATGAATACTTACTTGTTCTTTTTCTGTTATGTTTATATAGGAAGGAGTTGGGAGGCATTTTTCTGATTTTACTAAATTGTTGTTTGGTTAGTTTTCTGTAAACATGCCGCCTAAATTGACGACTGCTTCTGCTAATACCATGATTGAGCAAGCTATTGCTAGAGCTTTGGAAGCTGAATGTGCTGCGAGGAACCAAGAGGCTGCGAATAGGAATGCTGCTGGTCAGGTTGGAGGGAATGTTGAAAATCAGGTTGGAGGTAATGCTGATGAACAAGCAGGAGGAAATGTTGCGGGACAAGTTGGCGGTAATGTTGCTGTTCAGAAGGTTTAGAAGGAATGTTCTTAGGCTAGTTTCATGAAATGTGGACCTACCCAATTTCGTGGTACTAGTGGTGCATTGGAATTAAGGAGGTGGATTGAAAAGATTGAAAGTACTTTTGAAATCAGTGGATGTTCAGAAGCTAGTAAGGTGAAATTTATTGCAGCTACTTTTCAGGATGATGCATTGAGTTGGTGGAATAGTCAAGTAGCTACTGTCGGGTTGGTTGAAGCGAATGCTAGAACATGGACTGTGACCAAGGGACTGTTGACTGCTAAATTTTGTCCTGAGGAAGAGTTAGGTCAGTTGGAAGATGAATTGAGGCATTTGGTGCTGAGAAATAATGATATTTTGGCTTATACAAGGAGATTTTCTGATTTATGTTTGTTATGTCTTGATGCTTTTGCTGATGACCGTAAGAAGATGAAGCAGTATATTAGGGGTTTATCTAGTAATATCAAGGGAAAACTACTTCGTCGAAACCCAAGTCATTTGATGAAGCTGTTCAAATGGCTCATGCTTTAATGGATGTAAAGCTGCAGGATCGAAAGGATAGTATTGCTGAATTGAATAAGAGAATGTGGGAAGCTGCACACTGAAACCAAGGGTAGAATCGAGGTGGTTATTGTACTAACAATAACCAAGGACCGAATAGGAATCAGCAATATAATTTGAGAAGAAATAATGGTGTTCGTGCTGCCACAAGAAATCAAGGTAACAAGGTGAATCCGATGTGTGGTCGGTGTAATCTGTATCATGTTGGAAATTGTCCACCTGCTTGCAACAAATGTGGGAAGGCCGAACATAAGATGGCAGATTGTAGAAACAAGGTTGTAGCCACTGGGCCAATGCCGTGGACATAAGCAAGGGAACTGTCCGAGGGTTGGCATACGACAAGGAGGCAATGTTGCTGCTGTTGCTGCTGGGATTGCTGCTCCAGCCTATGTCGTGGGAGATGCTGACAAACCTCAAGGGCCGAATGTGGTGACTGGTACGTTCTTACTTGATGCTTGTTATGCTAGTGTGTTATTTGATTCTGGATCCGATAGAAGTTTCGTAGATGTTAGATTCATTCAGCTATTGGATAGAGAGCCAGTGAGATTGACAACTAGTTATAAGGTGGAGTTAGCTGATGGTAAGGTTGTAAGCACTAGTTCTATACTGAAAGGTTGTTCCTAGAAGTTAGGTAATTATGTGTTTAGTATTGATTTGATGCCTATATAATTAGGATCTTTTGACGTGATTATTGGAATGGACTGGTTAGTTGGTAATGGTGCAATAATTGTTTGTGGAGAAAGATTAGTTCAGATACCGCTAAGGAATAGGGTATTGACTGTGAAAGGAGATGAATGTACTTCTCGTTTGAGAGTTATTTCTTGTTTAAAGATGATGAGGTATATAGAAGCAGGTTGTGATGTGTTTCTTGCACAGATAAGTAATGATGGTGTGAATGAAAGGAAATTAGAGGATGTGCCTATGATTAGAGAGAATCCCGAGGTTTTCCCTGAGGAATTTCCAGGATTACCGCCGCATCGTGAAGTGGAGTTTCGTATTGACTTAGTGTTGGAAGCAACTGGCGCAGTGCTCCTGTGTTTCGTTGACTGTTGCTCCTGCACCGTATCGTTTAGCTCCATCTGAGATGAAAGAATTATCTGATCAATTTAAGGAATGGATGGATAAGGGATTTATTAGACCGAGTTCGTCGCCGTGGGGTGCGCCTGTTTTGTTTGTTAGGAAGAAAGATGGTTCTTTTAGAATGTGTATTGATTATAGAGAGCTTAACAAATTGACTGTCAAGAATCGGTATCCACTGCCGAGGATTGATGATTTGTTTGATCAGTTGCTAGGTTCTTGTGTATACTCGAAGATCGATTTGAGGTCTGGGTATCATCAAATGAGAGTTAGGGAAGAATCCTATAACAGCTTTCCGTACTTGATATGGACATTTCGAATTTCAAGTGATGCCTTTTGGGTTAACAAATGCGCCTACTGTATTTATGGATTTGATGAATCGTGTATGTAGGCCGTATTTAGATGAGTTTTTTATCGTATTCATTGATGATATTCGCGTTTAATCCAAGAGTGAAGAGGAACATGAGAAGCATTTGAGAACAATTTTGGAACTGTTAAAGAAAGAGAAGCTGTATGCGAAATTCTCTAAGTGTGAATTTTGGTTGAAATCAGTGCAATTTCTGGGGTACGTGATTGATAGTGAAGGTGTTCGTATGGATCCTGCTAAGATTGAGGCAATTAAGGATTGGCCAATGCCGAAGACGCCGACTGAAGTTCGCCAATTTCTTGGTTTGGCTGGGTATTATAGAAGGTTTATTGAGAAGTTTTCGTTAAGAATCGAGTGTTTGAATGGGGATTGGAAGAGGAATCTGCATTTAGTATGTTGAAGGATAAGTTGTGTTCTGCGCCGATATTGTCTTTGCCAGAAGGATCTGAGGATTTTGTAGTGTATTGTGATGCGTCTCATAAATGATTTGGGGCTGTATTGATGCAAAGGGAGAAAGTAATAGCATATGCGTCGAGATAATTGAGGAAGCATGAAGAGAATTACATTACGCATGATTTAGAACTTGGGGCTGTTATTTTTGCTTTGATGCTGTGGAGACACTACTTGTATGGAACCAAGTGTGTGGTTTTCACTGATCATAAGAGTTTGCAATATATTTTGTATCAAAAGGAATTGAATATGAGGCAAAGGAGATGGGTTGAGTTGCTGAGTGATTATGACTGCGAGATTCGTTACCATCCTGGTAAACCGAATGTGGTAGCTGATGCACTTAGTAGAAAGGAAAGAGATAAGTCTATAAGAGTTAGAGCTTTGACAATATTGGAAAGTGTTGATTTGACAGAAGCGATATTGGAAGCCCAAACTAATGGTTTGAAGGAAGAGAATGTTGAGGCAAAAAATTTGGGTAGAATGCTGAAACCATTGTTTGAAGTAAGGTTGAATGGATTTAGGTATTTTAAGAATAGGATTTGGTTACCGTTGTGTCCGTCTGAGAAAGATTCGTTAGGAGTGCGAGACATAGTGATGAATGAATCTCATAAGTCAAAGTATTCAATGCATCCTGGATCGGACAAGATGTATCAAGATATTAAGAAAGTTTATTGGTGACCGAATATGAAGGCAGATATAGCACAGTATGTTAATATGTGTTTAACTTGTGCGAAGGTGAAGGCTGAACATAAGAAACCGTTTGGATTATTAGTGCAACCTGAGATTCCTGAGTGGAAATGGGAGAATATTACAATGGATTTTGTGACATGTTTGCCAAGGACTGCAAATGGTTGTGATATGATATGGGTGATTGTAGATAGATTGACTAAGTCTGCTCACTTTTTGCCAATGAAGAAGACGGATAGTATGGAGAGGTTAACAACAGTGTACGTGAAGGAGATTGTTTTTCGACATGGTGTGCCTTTGTCAATAATTTTTGATCATGATAGTAGGATAACTTCAGAATTTTGGAAGTCTTTGTAGAAAGCAATGGGAACGGAGTTATGTTTGAGTACAGCATATCATCCGGAAATTGATGGACAAAGTGAAAGAACGATTCAAACGTTAGAGGATATGCTTCGTGCATGTGTAATTGACTTTGGAAATAGTTGGGATAAGCATTTTCCATTGGTTGAATTTTCGTACAATAACAGTTATCATGCTAGTATTAAAGCCGCTCCATTTGAAGCTTTTTATGGACGTAAGTGTAGATCTCCAGTGTTTTGGAGTGAGGTAGGAGAAAGTCAATTGACTGGGCCTGAAATGATATTTGAGACGACTGAAAAGATTATGAAAATTAAGAAGCGTTTGTTATCTGCCAGAAGTAGACAAAATAGTTATGCTGATAACAGAAGGAAACCGTTGGAGTTTGAAGTAGGAGACATGGTTATGTTGAAAGTATCTACATGGAAAGGAGTAATACGTTATGGAAAGAGAGGAAAGTTGAGCCCGAGATATAATGGACCATTTAAGATTATCCAAAGGATTGGATTGGTGGCTTATAAGTTAGATTTTCTTGATGAGCTTAAGGCTATTCATAATACTTTTCATGTGTCTAATCTGAAGAAGTGTTTAGCTGAAAGGGATGTGGTGATTCCATTGGAGGAAATTCAACTTGATGATAAGTTTCATTTTATAGAGGAACCTGTAGAGATTATGGATAGGGATGTTAAGAAGTTGAAGCATAGTAGAATTCCGATTGTGAAAGTGAGATGGAACTCTAGACGTGGCCAGAGTTTACGTAAGAACGTGAGGATTTATTTAAGGAAAAGTATCCTCATTTTCTTAGGAAGGATTAAGCGCCGCAGACGTCGCTTCTTTTACGAAGGGGGGGATGTGACAACCCAAAACTGAGGTCATTGCTTAATCTTATTTTACGATTATTTTTGAAATTTTTGGATGAGTTTGAATGAAATTTATTTTGAAGGTTTAGGTTTAAACCGATGTTGAAAGGTTTATATTTTAATTTTAATAAGTATAAGGAGTATTAGCAAGCGTAATGTCGATCGATGCCAAATATTTTACGTTTTATTGTCGGTTGTTCGATTTTTGTCATTATTGATGTTTTATTTTAAATGACGTGTTAAGTCGAGTCGAGAGTCGATATTATTATATTTGAGGTACGTTTTAAATTTTAAAAGTATCTTTATGAAACCCGAGCCCCGTAAATATTTTCATAATTTACTAATAGTTATTTCCCGCTTTTTAGCTAACTATTTTCATTTTGAGCCACAGCTATTGCAAAATTGAAACCAACGTCCCTCATGCACTATATATAAGCCAAAAATTTTACACAACACATCATTTTCCACTCACCAAAAAATTTATTTTCTCTCTCTTTCTTTCTTGTGTATGTCGTGACCTTCATCACCACCAAAACACCCATTCATTCAATTTTAACTTGAATTTGACAATGATTTGAGTAAAACAAAAGCAAGACCCACTCTTATAATTGATCAATGATCATTTTGGTATAAGAAAATCTTACATGCAAGGCATTTTTATTTTTTTGATGTTGGTAGGTAGAAACCATGATCATGCATGGTGTTCTTGCCATGATCAATGGTGATTGTTGCAAGAATTTTGTTAAAAACTTCATTTTGATCTAAAGGTTTTAATTTTGATGATGATTTGAATGTTATGGTTCATATATGTTGATGTTCGGGTATAGGAATGAACATTTCTATGGTTGGTTTTGATCAAAAAGGTGATTTTATACAAGTTTTTAATGGTCATTTTATAACAGTAAGTAAAAAGTAACATCCGAATTTTTATATTTCGAAAATGGCTTAACTTATAGCCTAGGGTTGTAGATAATTTTATTATCTTCAATTTGATATAAGGTAGAGCTTCTAGATCCAAACGAGCGCGAAGTTATGATGTTTCGATTGATCGTGTACTGGGAGACGAGTATCGGCACTACATATAGTTGTTGTCGATATTTGGATCGAATCTCGGGGACTCTAAATGGAAGTTTTGAAATATGTAACCTAGTTATAATGATGTGTTTACCTTTGAGGTTGAGTTTACTTTAATACCCGATTGTCGGTTTTGTAAACGGAGTCGTTTAAAGAAGTTAAAACGGTTGTATGAAAAATTAACGTAAATCTGTCCGGATTTTGTAGTTTGAAAATGAGTCGGGTAAAGGACTTTAAAAGTAATTTCATTTGATAAAATTGTAGGAGGACTTTCTATATATAGCAAGTTAGTTTATCGAGTCGTTTCATAAACGTTTGACGAGTTTAAAAGGGGTAAATAAGCTAGTACATGTAGTATGTACCGACGGACTTTGTTAAAAGTGTAAAATGGTAAAGTAAATTTGTAGTAAAGTATAATGAAGTTATTTATATCGTTTTCTCTCGAGTTTATTGTGACTTTATGAGTTTGGGTTTGATGTTTTTATATTCTCGAGTCATTATTAATGAACGCGCCTTATTTGATAGGTAGCGGTTCTCGTGTTTGAAAGGCATCCATTATCATCGACGATCATCTCGCTAGATCTCTTATACTAAGGTGAGTCTGTAGCCTCGCTTTTTATGCTAGCTACTAAATATTTTATACCCGCGAGGGGGATACATGCTATTTGAAAATAAATGAACACAATTCATGAGTAATTGTTGGACCCGAATGTTGCCTAAAGTTGATTACATTGTATTGAGTACATTGTTGTTAAAGACCCTAAATTCATGAGCCGTTAACTATCTTCTGACTTGATGTTTTGAGTCGGGAATAGCCGCTTATTCTAATGATAGTACTATTGGGTTGACCACCCTATCTGAGACCAGGGCATTACGTTAAGTAACCCGCTGGGAAGGATAATTTTACGAGAATAAGAATGTGGTATTCTAGCAACTGATACCCTAGAGGGGCAATGGTTTTATTCTAGTCATGCCGGCATTTGGCGTGGGTGACTATTTGGTTAAGGGGTCGATGTCATGAGCTTAAATACAATGTTTATTATTATTATTATTATTATTATTATTATTATTGCCTTGAATATAGATTGAGTGTACGACAATTCTATAAATGATTATGATTGATTTTCTTCTTATGTTCATATGTGATTTGATAAACCTATAGACTCGCTCAACATTATTGTTGACTCGTTTTAGCATGTATTTCAGGTAATAGGAAGTGATGGAGCATGGAGCTTTGTTGTGGAGGTTGTGGCTTGGCTTTTGGAAGAATGTTGGTCTAAAAACTGTTTCTACCCTTTATTGTTGAACAATTTACTTTATGTTGTGTACTGTACTAAACTTGTGTTGGTTGTTGGTCGAGATCCATGGGGACTAAAGGTTTACTCTGGTGTCGTGTTAGTACAATTATGGGATGAAATTTATGTTTTAGACCTATTATGAAAATCTTGTTTATATTTATGTGTAAACGTCTCACTTTTGAGTCGTTCAATATACCTTGTGTGATGATGCTTGTGTCTAGCACCCAATTGTGTATTTTCGCTGCGCAATGTAAATTGGGGGTGTTAGACTAATGAAATTGGTTTTAAGTTATGTATCAAAGTTTTAGTGGGTCAAAACAGCAAATGACAGCACACTGTCCAAAAATCAGCAAACACCCTTTTGCACAAAGTTAGCGATAATTATGTAAATTATGTGTAGGGACGTTATAGCAAGTTTTAATGACTACAGAATAATATGTTTATGTGTTTAGGTGATCCCAGAAGTCCAGGATTACCCAAGGAGTACCTAAGCCAATCGAGGTGAGTAAAGTAGTTTAACGTATATAAAGGGTATTTATGCGCGTGTAAGACATGATGTATTTAAAATCATAACACTCATGATCTCGTTAAATAAATTTTGTATCATCCCGACCTAAGTGATCGTATCAAGCCAATCATGTGTTATGGTGACTCGTTTAATTATATATGGTGCACTTGGTGTCATGTCGAAATAGATGGTCGTGTCGTGTAAGTCAAATGTTATGATGATCTGTATGGTCATATTATATAAATTATCTTAGCGACATAGGTTGTAGTATTATGCAAAACGAATATTATGTTGACCATTGGGTCATATTCATGATCATATTGACCTGTTGGGTTATATTCATTATCATGTTTACCCATTGGGTTATGTTCAATATCATGGTGACCCGTTGGGTTATATTCAATATCATGTTAACCCGTTGGGTTATATTCAGTATCATGTCAACCCGTTGGGTTATGTTTAGTATCATGGTGACCCGTTGGGTTATATTCAGTATCATGTTAACCCGTTGGGTTATGTTAACCCGTTGGGTTATGTTAACCCGTTGGGTTCTGTTCAGTATCATGGTGACCCGTTGGGTTGTATTCAATATCATGTTAACCTGTTGGGTTTTGTTCAATATCATGGTGTCGTTGGGACATATTCAGTATCATGTTAACCCGTTGGGTTATATTCAGTATCATGGTCTCACGTTAGGTCTCTCTAATTTATGTGAACCAATACTAAATACTTTCTTAGAAGTGCTAACTAGCACTAAATCCACAAAATGGTGAAAGCAACACTTATGCTTTAAAGCCTTGTTATATATATTCAGTTTTTATACGTTATCTCACTAAGCTTAATTGCTTACATTGCTTCGTTTCATGTTTTGTTGTAGGTCAGTGTTGTCAAATTTAAGTGCAACCATGTGTTAGTTAGTTATTGGTGGTGCTCGAAAGGTAGAGCATTTCTCTAACTCTCTCTTGATACGACTTAACGGCCTGGGAATATTTTGTGTCATAAGTTAAAAAATAAAAAAAAATTACTAGTTGAGGGAGTTTCAACAACCTAATTCTAGTTTTGTCCAACATATATTATCCAGTTCTGTCCAAGATACAATTTGGTTCTGTCCAACATATATAAACCAGTTCTGTCTAATATCTTTATTCAGCTTTATTCGATATCTTATTACAAACATGTCCAATAAACATACCCAGACCTACTTCCTTGATCTAGGTACCCCATGTTTACATATTTTACCCCCCGATCGACTACTAGTTCCTACAGCTTCCCAGTAACTACCCACCTAGAGTCTGGGAGACTCTTGGTTCCCACTGTTTTCACCAAAACAGCCACTATAGGGTTGTTTGGCTTGCGGCTGGCCAAAGGAAACCAAGCACCGACTCCTTATAGGGTTCAGCCGCTGGTACAAAAACACCACCGAGACCTATTGAGGTCTCGGTTTGCGTGCCACAACAAAACAACCAAACAATAATCTCGAACCCATGGTCAGTTATTATTAACATGTCTTAATATATGTTTTTAATGATTCTTGATTACTAAACATAATTAATAACAAAAAGATTTAAAAGAAAAGTGATACCGGATGCGTGAGTGGTTTAGGATTAAGATCACAACATAAAACCGTAAACAATCAAGATCAAAACCAACCAAATCATCCCTGTGGGTGTTTGAGGTGCCAGCAGCCAAAGGAAAGCAAAAGAAACCATCGTGATTTTTAGGGTTGTTGTATTTTATGAAAGTAAATAATAAAATCTCCTAGTGTTTTATTATTTATCTAGTATTGGTTAAATGGGTCGGGCCATGGGCCCTTTTCCCTTCTTTCTTTGCCGACTAACACACTTATACCAACACTTTTCGTTTTATTTTTCGTACTTGCATATTTCTTATGTGTGTTCGTGTTTTAAATGTCGTGATTTATTCTTGTCCCATTTTATAAGTATCTTACGTAATTATTTATCACGTATTAATAATAATATTAATATACGTAATATGTGTCGTAATTAATTAATATATGTAATGGTCGTATTAAATGTTCGTGATTCTTGATGTATATTAATTAATCATGAAGTTCTAATTTGACCGCGTTTTTATGCATTTAATGTTCTAAGAAATTTTAAACCGGGTTTTACACTACCCCTCTTGGGAGACTTGAATAATTTTATTTTTTCTAGCCCCTCATTGTTTTAAGCCGCTCTTATTTTTCTTTATTCCTCACAAATAAAAGAAAAAGAATTAAAAAAACACCCGCTAAGTATTAAGCATGACAAAAGTCTAGTACACATAAAACGTTCTAACTAAGAATTTTAAAATGTACTTATACCAACCACGAATGATTAGTCAAATATGTATAAGAGACTACAAACCGATTAAACCGTTCTTGATTATTTATTAAAAATATATACATGCGTTGACAAGAAAGTAAAAGTTACGAAAGGGGGTAAAATAGACACAAGTAATTATTATGAGGTTTATCTAGCCCTTTACACTTACTTCAAACTCTATCATCTCTCGTTCTCCACAATTTAAAATCTCAAGTAATGAGACTCGTGGACGCTTAGCCTAATACACCAAATGAAAGGTTTAAATGGTTAAGGATACTAGCTAGAGTAAGCTTGGAAAACCAAACTCGGGTTAAGTCAAAATATTCATGATGGGCCAAATATGTCAAAGACGTCTAAACTTGTTAAACCGTATCCTTTGTTATATTTTTTTCCTTTTCATTGATTTAATAGGACAAAAGAAGAAATATATACAATGCAAATGCAAAATGATTAATGCCAAAATTATGAATGCAATATTTTTGAGGCCAAAGTAGATAAAAAAGTTGAAGGGTGTTTGAAAATTTTATTTTTCCAATTATCATGAAGGCAACAGCAATGGTCTAGGCGAGGTCACTTCTATATACACTTAAGATAAACATTGTCCTCAATGATTAAGAGTATCGGATTGTACACTCCCCTACACTTATGACATTGCGTAATTTGTTTAACTCGAGCTAAGGAAAAGACAACTAAAGTGAATTCATTTTAGACATTATTAATAGCCAATTGTGAATTACAATAGTATCAAAGTGAACCCGATACAAGGGCCTCCTCCATAAGCTCCATGAATGAAATAAGAGAGATCAACCCTAAACAAACCCCAAAAGACAAAAGAGGCACCTCCCTCTACACTTCATCTCAACTATGTCACCCTCGTATTATTCCTAACCTACCAAAAGCTACTCTAAATGATCTAATCCTATTTATTCAAGCTTGATTTCAGGAGTCTCTAGCTCGACTCATCCCACAATGAATGAATTCATGGACAAAATAGGGGTCTCTTGGACCATTTCCACCGAATCATCCTCGCCAAAATAATGCTTCACACGATGGCCATTCACTTTAAAATTTGGACCATTTGGTTGAGATAACTCAACAGTCCCATAAGGAAACACTTGAGCTATAGTGAATGGACCGGTCCATCGTGACTTAAGCTTGCCCGCAAAAAGTTTCAACCGTGAGTTGTAGAGTAAAACCGAATCTCCAACTTTGAACTCACGGTTCTTAATCTTGGCATCATGAAGTTGCTTAGTTTTCTCCTTGTAAAGCAATGACTTCTCATAAGCATTGGTTCTAAGCTCATTCATCTCATTGAGTTGGTTTTTCCTATGTGAACCGGCTTCGTTAAGGTCAAAGTTACCCCATTTTAAATCCCATGAAGCCTTGTGTTCCAACTCAAAATGGAGGTGGCATGCTTTTCCATATACAAGACGATAAGGTGTGCAACCTATAGGTGTCTTGTATGCGGTACGAAAAGCCCACAATGCATCATAAAGTTTATCCGCCCATGAAACGCGATGCTCTCCCACCGTACGTTCCAAAATTCTTTTCAAACCACGATTAGTGACCTCGATTTTCTCATTGGTTTGTGGGTGATACGCGGTAGAAAGTCGATGGTTAACACCATACTTGTTCATGACTCTAGTAAATTAATCATTACAAAAATGAGTCCCGTGATCACTAATAATGGCACGTGGTACACCAAATCTAGCAAACAATTGCTTCAATAGTTTTACTACAACTTGAGCCTCATTAGTAGGCAAGGCCTTAGCCTCAACCCACTTTGAATCATAATCCACCGCTACGAGAATGTACTTATTTCCCTTAGATGAGGGAAATGGTCCCATAAAATCTATGCCCCACACATCGAATATTTCACATTCTTGTATGAAATTTTGTGGCATCTCATCACGTTGGTTAATTTTTCCTTGTCTTTGAAAAACATCACAATATATCACAATCTCTTGTGCATCCTTATAAACGGAAGGGCAATAAAAACCCGAATCAAAGACTTTCTTAGCTATGTAGTTGGGCCCAAAATGTCCCCATGGGTCCTTTATGGCATGCTTTTAAGTTCTTAAAAGCTTCGGGCCCATCTACACATCGTCTTGTGACTTGATCCGCACATTACCTAAAAAGGTAAGGGTCGTCCCAAAAGTAATATTTAGCTTCTTTGAGAAACTTCTTCTTTTGTTGGGAAGTAAGACCCTTATTTAGCATATCCCCCACAAGGTAGTTTTCAATATCCGCAAACCAAGGGGTGGCATCCTCTTGTGAAGAGATAGACATGAGTTCCTCCAGAGGAAAGGATTCATTAATTCCCGTATGTGGTAAGCCCCTTGAAAAGGATCATCAAGTCTACTCAAATGATCCGCGGCTAAATTCTCGGCTCCCTTCTTATCACGAATCTCAATGGAAAACTCTTGGAGCAACAAAACCCATCTTAACAATCTAGGCTTAGCATCTTGTTTTTCCATAAGGTATTTAAGGGAGGAATGGTCCGTATACACTATGGTCTTTGAAAGAACAAGATAGAGGCGAAATTTCTCAAAAGCATACACAATGGCTAACAATTCTTTTTTCGCGGTAGTGTAATCCAATTGAACACCAGTTACTGTTTTACTAGCATAGTGTATAGGTTGGAAGTGTTTGTTAATCCTTTGTCCCAAAACGGCTCCTACCGCATAGTTATAAGCATCATACATGATCTCAAAAGGCAAATCCTAATTTGGAGAAAACAAAACTGGAGCCTGTGTTAATTTTTCCTTAAGTATCTCAAAGGACTCTATGCACTCCTTAGTGAAGATGAAAGGAGCATACTTTTCCAATAGGTGGGTCATAGATCTAGCTGAAGGTTTATATAGTTCATAACAATTACACAAAACCCTAAACGAGATCAAAGCACACATATAGCGGAAGCTATTTAAAAAGATCATAATAACATAATTATAATGAATCGAATTAGGGTTACGTACCTTTTAGCTAAAGTAAATCCACAAGATAGAGAACGACTAACGAATTATGGTTTATAACAAACACCACCAAGATATAGTCTAAAGTAAGACTATATTACGTTCTTGTACACACGCAATAAAATGAGCAAACCGTGATTCTAGCACGTGTAAACCGAGCTTCTACGCTTGTGGAAAATCTACCCAACAACCCTAGAGAGGGGCTAGGAATAAATTATAAGCAAAATCGAAAGAACAAGAAAACCAACTGAAACCCTTTGTGGTTTCTTTCTTGCGATCGACCAAAGAGAGTGGGAAGGGAGGAGTGAAGAATTATGAGGGTGAGGGGTTGTTTATATAGGCCTAGTAATTCTTGTAGCAAAAGTAAAAACAAATAAAAGTAAAGTCCCCCCCCCCATTCTCCCATAATTGACGGTCTAACACCCCTTTGTGGGGTGTCCTGGAACCTTCTTTTCTTCTTCCTATTTATTCCACAACGCTCGTTAATACTTAACTCTTAATTATTTAACGTTCGTTAAAGTTATAGCCCGGTTGAATATAATAAATATAATAAATATATTTATTAAATAAATTAACTCTTTACGTATTGAGTGCAATACCGTAATCTTGAGTTCGATCCTATCACACGACTATTAAGTATAAGTCAATGAACTTTCAGCTCCTAGTTGGACATATTTTGAATATCGTGATTACATTGACTAGCGTCTAGTTACACTAGAGATGTCTCTAGTACAACTCGAGTAAGGTCTCCTGGATAAAACCTTTAATGATTCATCATTATTATTATCCTTTTATTTCTAATACAACGTTAATAAGGATATGGATCTCAGTCATTCCTTTCATTACCCATTTTGTTTCTCATTCACAGATTCAGCAAGATTACCAAAACAAATTTGGGTGTAGCCACACAAACATCTTACTAATCCACGAGAGGCCCAGTTGTATTAAAACTCCAAAACGAAATTGGAGGAAATAAATCCCATATTGACTACAAGCAAAACCAATGAATTTTGCAATACCTTTGAAAATAATCCTTATAGCTAAGATTAAGTTTAGCGTTAGATTATTACACAAA
This sequence comes from Glebionis coronaria, assembly GCA_025667525.1. Lineage (NCBI taxonomy): Eukaryota > Viridiplantae > Streptophyta > Magnoliopsida > Asterales > Asteraceae > Glebionis > Glebionis coronaria. The sequence goes on along the minus strand of JANFOE010001876.1, from coordinate 122,543 downwards.
ATTGCACTAGATTCAAAACAATTTTCTGGTATCTCAGGTCTAAGGATAACTATTTATGATTTACTTGATGACAAAGATCCACAAAGTAAAATCATATAGTTGGGACAAGTCCAATATTTGATTCATCGAATATCATCCAAAATCGATCAATATACTTTCAAGTATACTCTATAACAATTTTGATTTGTCTCCCATATTATTAATCGACAACGGAATTTAGCATAGCAATTTATTCATGGATTAAAACACGTAAAATATGATACAAAATTAAGTAATAAGAATAAACGAACCCAATCTTTATGTTATTAAATAATAATGTCTTAACATCCTTATCCAAATACTAATCACAGATTTATTGCATAAGTTCGTTAGCTAGTTGCAACCCAATACCCTTGGCATGCTTAACTACCTTTTGTCTAGGCAAAGCCTTAGTAAAAGGATCAGCTCCGTTATCATCTTTGTAAACTTTTATTAATGTGATTTCACGATATTCTACTTGTTCTCGGACATAGTGATGTCTACGCTTAAAGTGTCTAGTGCCTTTCATGACTCCATAATCATTGGCGAATATTATTGCAGCCGAATTGTCGCATATATATCAATTGGTTCTTTAATTGAATGCATCAATCCAAGATCTCCAATAAAATTCCTAATCCAAACAGCTTCCATTATAGCTTTTGAAGAAGCCATGTACTCAGATTGAGTAGCATGCATTGCAATTGTTGTATGTTTATTGCTCTTCTAGTCAACTGATCTCCATTGATAACAAACATGTAACCCGTCTGGGACTTTATATCGTCTTTATCACATTGCCAGGACGCATCACAGAAACCTGTCACATTCAGTTTTGTGTCTGGTTTCCCTTCAAACACCAAAAACATATCTTTCGTACTCCTCAAATACTTTAGAATATGTTTAACAACAGTCCAGTTGAGCTTCCCTGGAATCTGTTGGTAACAACTGACCAAGTTCTAAGCAAACACAACATTAGGCCTTGTGCATCTAACATCATACATAATAGATCCTACAGCCGAAGCATAAGGCAACTTCTGCATGTATGCGTCCTCTTCAAGAGTTGATCCATCCATCTCATGACTTAGATTATGCTTAACTTCCATAGGTAGAAAACCTTTCTTGGAATTGTGCATATTATACTTCTTCAATATCTTATCCATATAAGAATTTTGACTAAGACCAATTAACCGTCTTTTCCTATCTTGATAGATCTTAATTCCCAGAATGAATGAAGCTTCTCGTAAATCCTTCAAAGACAAACATTTACCAAGATAATCCTTAACAGCTTTAAGTCTTGGAATGTTACTTCCCATGATTAATATGTCATCAACATATAGGACTAGAAATACTACATCCCTCCCACTAGCTTTGCAATATAGACATGGATCATCACGATTTTGAATAAATCCGAACATTTTGATTTCTTCATCAAATCATCTATTTTATTGACGATATTCTTGCTTCAAACCGTAAATAGATCTTTGAAGTTTACACGCGTGTTTTGGATTCTTAGGATCAACATACCCTTCCGGTTGTTGCATATAGATGTCTTCATCTAAGCGACCGTTTAAGAAGGCAGTTTTAACATCTATTTGCCATATCTCATAGTCATAGTATGATGTTATAGCTATAAGAATCCTAATAGCTCTTAAGTCTGCTACAAGAGAAAATGTCTCCTAGTAGTCTACACCAAAAGTTTGAGTAAAACCTTTAGCTACTAAACGAGCTTTATAGGATTGTATTTTTCCGTCCATGTCGATTTTCTTCTTGTATATCCACATATGTCTCACGACTTTAGCATTTGGTGGTGGATCTACAAGAATCCAAACATCATTAACTTTCATGGATTTCATTTCCTCATCCATAAAAACCATCCACTTATCCTTCTCAAGATCAAGCATGGCGAATTTATAATTAGCAGGTTCTCCAAGATCCCCTACTTAATCATCATCCTCTATATTAAGACATATATTGCTATTTGCTTTTTTTAATTTGTTAATGCAATAATGCCTAAAAATGTTACTTTCATTTTTTGGTCTCGCTTTGTTTTGATTACGACAATATGTAAAAACAAGCATTTACGAAAATAACGAAAGACGAATTCTTGAGTTCAAGTAGTTTTCATTTCAACCATTATCACTTCAGGTATGAACAAACAAGTACTCATCCTAGTTAAGCGATCAAGGATTTAATCTTTTCTTAAAAGTAACTTTTTATTAAGTGTGACAAGTTTTTTTATTAAACTTTCTTTTTAAGAAAATGTTTTATTAAATTAATAATTTGAAATTTTGAAATTTGAAAATGGCATATTCTATCTTGGTTTGGAATATCCTTTCAGGATATTTTAATCCCAAGATTCGAACCAATCCACTAAAAGACAAAAAGGAGTAGAGTCTATGCATGCGGTTACTTAGCTCCTATAGCGGTTCCTTATCGATAAGGAACCGCGGGCTCCAATAAGGAACCGTCGGCTAATATAGCTGTTGGATGTTTGTCTTATAAATAGTGGACCATTCTCAGACTTTCAACTCACCTCTTTTGCACATACATTTCCAGATTCTTACATACTTCTTAAATCACTCAAATCCTTGATCATTTGTTTGATTACTACTTGTTTAGAAGTGCATCTTTCTCCTCTCATGTTGTCCTCTCAAAGTGCAAAGAGAAGAACACTATCATCCTTGAAGTGTTGTGTCTACCTCAAAGATCCATTGAAGATCCAAACTTATTTATTCATTGTTGTGAAGATCTAAGTAGTTGTGTCTATTTGGAAGTTGTGTATGTATTAAGGTTAATACTTGGTCCTTAAAGTATATTGGTGGATATTGGTCCTAGCTAAGATTAGGGCTCGACTTAGAGCTTAGAGTCGGAAATTGGTTAAGTTACATTGTGTACGGTTTCTCCACCTTAAGGAGCTTGTTGATTAGTGAAATCTCGAGTAAGGAGTACTCGAGGAGTGGAGTAGGAACGAGGAGCGAGCTTCGTTGCCGAACCACTATAAATCGTTGGTGTTTGGTTTGATATTTCCTTCCCTTATCTCTTTAAATTCATTATTCTTTATACTTGTGATTATTAGTTTAGTTGCACTATACCTTGTTCATATTGTGTATAAGAAGGTTTCACATAAATACTCAAGCCTAAGTTTTTGAAAAGGACTTTTAAAAACCAATCTTTAACAAGTAAACTTAAGAAACTATTCAACCCCCCTTCTAGTTTCTACAATTGGTATCAGAGCATGGTTGCTCAAGCCAGTATGTTAAAACTTGAACCGATCTATCCAACAAGTATCTAGAAGGGCAATCCATGAATAGACCACCTCTTTTTAAAACTGATAGTTTTATTTATTGGAAATATAGATTTGAGACTTGTGTGAAATCAAAAGATTTAGATCTTTGGCATGTTATTACCAATGGTGATTTTTTGCCTTACCAATATAATGAAGTTTCTAAAAGCAAAGTGATAGTCACTTTTGACAAAGCTAATGATGATACTAAAAGGAAACTTGCTAAAAATAATGAGGCTAAAATGCTAATTTATAATGCTTTACCAAAGAAAGAGTACGAAAGGATTTTTATGTGTGAAACCGCTAAAGATATGTGGTTAGTAACCCACCAAGGTAATAACCAAGTCAAAGAAAGTAAAATCGATCTTCTTCTTCAACAATATGAACATTTTATCATCTTATAAGATGAAACTATTGATAGTGCATTCACTATATTTAACACTATTATTACTAGTCTAAAAGCAATTGATGAAGGTTTTTCTAGCAAGAACAATTTTAGGAAGTTTCTTAGGGCGTTGCATCCAAAATGGAGAGCTAAAGTCACAGTGATTGAAGAATCAAAGGATCTTGCCAAATTATCACTCGATGAACTCATTGGTAACTTGAAGGTTCACGAGATGATAATTTTGAAGGACTCGAAAATGGTGAAAACTAAGAGTGAAAGAAAGTCTCTTGTACTCAAGGCCAACAAGGCGCAAAGTGACCATGAAAGCTCCTCGGATAGTGATGATGAGGAATATGCCATGGTGGTTAGGGACTTTAAGAAGTTCTTTAAAAGACGAGGTCAATACGTGAGGCAACCAAACAACGACAAGAAACCTTTTCCACAAACAGATTTGCAAAAGAGATAAAGGTGACAGAAAATGCTTTAGATGTGGTGATCCAAATCTTTTCATCGGTGATTGTCCTAAGCCTTCACGCGACAAGAACCACACTGTGTTTGTTGGAGGTTCATGGAGGGATAGCGGTGAAGATGTTGATGACAACCCCAAAGATGAGAAATGCCTCATGGCTCACACTTATAAAGAGGTACATTCCGAAACCGATTATTATAGCAATAATAGTTCTTCTCAAGATGATAGTGAATTAGAAGGCCAATACAATAACTTGCATAAGCTTAGTCTTAAATCCATTGAAAAGAACAAAGTGCTAAAATCAACTAGAACTAAGCTTGAGAATGATATTACTGCGCTAGAAGAGAAATTAGCTAAGCTTGAGAAAAACAACGAAGTTGATCTAGGATGCTTAAAATGTGAAAACCTTAGGCAAGAAAATGAAAACCTCAAGATCACTTCCATTAGACTTCAAAAGTTCATGAGAGGTACAAATGCTCTTGATGATATGTTAAGAAAACGAATTCATTCTAAGGAAAGACTTGGGCTAGGATATAACACTAATGAAGCATCAACTAGTGAACCAAAACAAGTTAGGTTTTCAGAAAAACGCACCCTCGTACGCGGTTCTCCAGCCTATGGTGTGGTTCCTTATTGCTATGGATCCACGGTTGGAGCTAAATAACCGCGGCCAGAAGAAGGTTTGTGTGAAAATCCTGAACTTTCTGAAAAGTCTATTTTAGGTGAAGGACCAAAACATATTCTTATTAACAAGGTCAATGTACCTATAATTGAAAAGCCTACTCTAGATAAATTCTACAAGCCCTTGACTAAACCTCTAATGGAACTAGAAACTTATCTAGACAAACATCTACTCCTCCAAGAGTACGAAATGAATCTAAACCTAGAAGTAGAACACCTACGCCAAAAAGAGTTGATCAAGCTAAATCAGGACGTAGAAGTAAAACTCCAACATCCAGGAGGAATAACAATAATTCTAGATAAAGATCAAAGACACCTAGGAGAAACTATGGACAATAAAATGGGCATATGAATTGGAATAATTTTCAACAACAATACTTTTCCCCGTGGGGAATGTCTCCTTCATTGATGCATCCAAACCAAATGTAAGGGATGTTTGGAACTAACCACTTTGGACCCATGAGATATTAGGGACCAAATGTTTGATCTTGTGTGTTGTTACCTAGATATGCTTGGGAATCAATTTAGAGCCCGACGAGTGGATTAAGGATAGTGGTTGTTCTAAACACATGATGGGTAATCGAAGTTTATTCTCGCACTACAAAGAATATGATGAAGGTAACGTTACATTCGTAAGTAATCGACGAGGTAATATCATTGGCAAAGGTACGGTCCTCTCTTGACTCTATGACTATAGAAAATGTAGAGCACATATATAACTTAGGTTTTAGCCTTCTAAGTATAGGTCAAATTTCTGACAATAAGTGTAAGGTCATCTTTTCGGAATATGATAGTGAAATCGTTAAAGATGGAAAAGTCATTGGAAAAGGCTTTAGAAAGCATGGGCTTTATGACATGAAGGTCAATAGGAAGTGATAGAACAACTTATGTCCAGCGACTTTAGATGATAGTTCTACTCTTTGGCATAGGAGATTAGGTCACGCTAATATGCGTTTAGTTCAATCTTTAGTCTCTAAGGAGTTGGTAAGACATATACCCAAGATGAAGTTTGATAGTCACTTTTGTAATGCTTGCAAAATTGGGAAGCAAGTTCAATCAAGTCACAAAGCCAAGAATTTGGTTTCGACCTCTCGGTGCTTAGAGCTCCTACATATGGATCTCTTTGGACCTTCCTCCATACGGAGTTATGAAGGTAACCTTTATACCCTAGTTATAGTTGACGACTACTCTAGGTTCACTTGGAATAGATTTTTAGCGTCTAAGAATGAAGCTTTCGATCACTTCGAAACCTTTAGTCGAAGTATTCAATATCAACTAGGATTTTCAATTGTTTCTATTAGGACGGATCATGGTAGGGAATTTGATAAGGAAGTGCAATTTGGTGCCTTTTGTGAAGCTCATGGTATTTCTCATAACTTCTCGGCTCCTCGCACTCCACAACCAAATGGGGTAGTTGAAAGGAAGAATAGGACCATCCAAGAGATGAGTAGGACGATGTTAAATGAGCATTCTTTTCCTCAAAAATTTTGGTGTAATGTCGTGGACACATCGACCTACATTCTCAACCGAATTCTTATTCGAACTTTTCTAGGAATGACCCCCTATGAGATTCTTAAAGGTAAGAATCCCTCATTGGAATACTTTAGGGTGTTTGGAAGCAAGTGGTTCATTCTCAACACCAAAGATTACCTTACTAAGTTTGACCCAAAGTCTTATAAAGACATCATTTTAGGTTATTCTCAAACTAGCAAAGCCTACATAGTCCTCAATAGAAGCTCGGGTGTAATTGAAGAATCACTTAACGTGACATTTGATGAAACCCCTCTGTCATCTAAGACACCACTTTTGGTAGATGATGACTTGGATGAAATAGACATATTTAATGCCAAAGATGTTAGAAACATAGGAGTTGAAGACCTTAGTGTTGAAAAGGGAGAAAACATTAAGGAGTCAAATGATCATGCTCTTAATAGCGTCATAGGAGAATTTAATCAAAGAACCCTAAGATCTCAAGTCCAAAATCAAAGTAACTTCTTTTGTTTCGTCTCCTTGATTGAACCAAATAATGTTAAAGAAGCTTTGATGGATGAGAGTTGGGTCATCGCTATGCATGAAGAATTGAATCCATTCATTGCTAATAACATTTGGGAACTTGTTCCTCCACCTAGAAGTTCGACCATCATAGGAACCAAATGGGTATATAGGAATAAGGTAGAAGAAAATGGTGTTGTGTCTCGTAACAACGCTAGACTTGTAGCTCAAGGCTATAATCAACAAGAAGGTATTGATTATGACGAGACATACGCACCCGTAGCAAGATTAGAATCCATTAGAATCCTTTTAGCTTACGCTTGTGCCTTAGACTTTAAGCTTCCACAAATGGATGTAAAGAGTGCATTTCTTAACGGTTTGATCAATGAGTAGGTATATGTGGCTCAACCTCCTGGTTCATTGATTTTGAGAAACCGGATCATGTTTACAAGCTTAAGAAGCTCTTTATGGTCTCAAATAAGCACCCAAAGCTTGGTATGATAGACTTAAAGCGTTTCTTGTAAAACATGAGTATACCATGGGGATGGTAGACAATACACTCTTTACAAAGAAGAAAGGTTCTCACCTCATTATCATACAAATATATGTTGATGACATTATGTTTGGTTCAACTTGTCAATCATTGTGTGATGTCTTTGCCAAAATCATGCATGACGAGTTTGAAATGAGCATGATGGGAGAACTTAACTTCTTTTTAGGACTCTAAATGAAAAAAATGGACGATGGTATTTTTTTAATCAATCCAAGTATGTTAAAGAAATGCTAAAGAAAATTTGATTAGATGATTCTAGACCAATGAAGACCCTATGGCCTTGGATAATAAACTTACCGTAGATGATGATTGTGAGTCGGTAGACAACACCAAATATAGAGGTATGATTGGTAGTTTGTTGTACCTAACAACATGTCGACCGGATATCATGTTTAGTATTTGCCTTTGTGCTCGCTTCCAAGAGGCTCCCAAAACCTCTCACCTTGAAGCGGTTAAGCGTATCTTCCGATACATTAAGGTCACTATACATTTAGGATTATGGTATCCTAAAGGGACGGGCGTAGAAACCATTGTCTACGCGGACTCGGATCATGCGAGAGACTATGTGGACCGGAAAAGCACTAGTGGAGTTTGAACCTTCATGGGTTGTTGTTTAACTTCTTGCTTCTCCATGAAACAAACCACTCTTGCTATATCTACCACAAAACTCGAGTATGTGAGTGCCGGTAAAGCTTGTCAACCAGCTCTATGGATGATGCAAGCACTTGTTGATTACGAGATTTCTCTTGATGATATTCCCATCATGTGCGACAACAAGGGTGCAATAGACCTTAGCAAGAATCCTGTGCAACATTCATGAACTATGAACATATAGATTCGCCACCATTTTTGTAACACCCCCAAATATTCATACTTCAGTTCAGCGGAAGAGTCGTTGGTGTTACGGGATAACACATTACTCAAATCATAGACAACGCATAAAAATCGCGTCGTTTAATAATAAAGCATTTTCCATTCATAAATATCAAATTACATAGGTCCCAAGTCATAGTATTTCATATAATTTTTACAAAACATTTGAATGGAAATTGTTATTTAAGTGCGGGCGATGAAATCTTGTCGTCTTCCCGAGAATTACCTTCAAGTACCTGAGATAAAACACGTTAAAAGAAAAGGTCAGTGAAAACGCCGAGTGATTTCATATAGTTTAATAAAAACCATTAATATATCATCGGTATATATAGTCGTTACCGAAAATCATTTTATACAATTCCTTGTCGTAGGCCATAAAATTGGCCAAAGACATTTTATACAACTCTTAGTCATAAATCATAATATAGGCTTCCGCCTTCAAATACTTTATACGAACCATTGTCGTAAAAACATCATACCATACGTTTTATAACTTTGTATAGAGTTTAATAAAAACCGTTATAAGAAAATGATTATGTAAAACCAAAACACGAACATAATATCAATAATAAGACCCCGTATTGCTAGTCAGGAAATATATCGTAATTCAATGCGTGTATCAGTGTGACAATCCGTCAATTTATGGTCGATATTTTATTCTCAAGTATTATTTAAAAACATTATTTTAATGTTATATTATGAACTCACTCATTTTTGGGAAGAAATTTGAGTTTACATCTTAAAGTAGCATCGACTACGTCTAAACCAGAGGACTCTACGTTACGTGCTTACGTTTACATACACCGTTTTTGGTGACAGTCCGACACTTCAGGAAATAAATTTATCTGTGAATATTATTTTGGAATTTTAAATTTGTGTTGGTTCATAAACTCACAAATTTACGAGAAGAGATTAGGAGTTACGTGAATAATTTAACGTCCTTTACGACTAAACCATAAACCCTAGGTTTACGTATTTACATTTTTGAACTTCATTTTTGATGAGACAATATTTATTAGATTCGTTTTGTGCCGATGATTCATAATTTATAAAAACGTTTTTCGTAAAACGACCCGAGGGCATGCAAATCGAGAAACTAGAATCGAGGAATACCCGTAAATTAATGGGGATGAGTCAAGATAACTCTTGCCCCACCCCCTACATGTGTCGTCCAAGAGTATACAACAAATTTTGATGTGTCAATTTAATAAACAAACTAGGACACTTGTTCTAGTTTATTCACCAAAACCATTTGTAAAGATTAAAACCACCAAAGCTCAAACCACTAACTCATTTCAACATGCAAAACTCACACAAACTCTCTCTTCCTCCTCCTTGGTGCCGTCCACTTTACCCCAAAAACACCCTCATTTGATCTTGATTCAACCACAAATCCTATTTTATTTACACATATGATGATGCCCTTTTGAAGCTTTATTGATTGGTGGTGATTATAAAATCCAAAGAGGAGATTTGTTGGAGTCTTGGGGGTGATTTTCCACAAGAAGTTCTTGAAGATAGGATATCTTGAAGTTAATATTGGTGTACCACAAGTTTTGCCAACAAAAGTCAAGATTGATCTTAACTTTCATAATCTTGGTGGCAACAAGATCATCCTTCCCATTTCCTTGTTATTTTTGTAAATGTAAATTGTATTTTCTTTCTTGATGTATATCTATATGATGATATTATATGGGGATCATGTGTTGATAAACTTGGTTAAAAAGATTGAAAACTACATGTAAAAGTGGTAAAATCTTGCTTAAATTAGTAGGCTGTATAAAACAGTAGATAAACCTATGATAAATTGTTAAAATGGCTTAAATAAATTAATATACAGTAAGTTATAAGACTTGTACACATGTGAGAGTTGTCCATACAATGGAATCATTATAATTAGTGAGATATGATCAAAACAATATTGAAGTATAAATCTGAGTAGTCTATTATGGACGGAATTTTAGGGACATTTAGAAATAGATTGAGAAGTAGCTTAAACTGAGTTAATTGTAGCAAATATCATGTAGTTTATGGTGTCCAAAAATGAGCTTCTATCTCCTTGTAGAACTCAAGATATGGTAAAAATGGTGAAAGTGAAAATAATAATCAGATTTGTAAAATAAAAGTATATAGTATAATATTACTCAAGTTAATATAATATAAAATATATACTTAAAACCCACTACTTATATATTACATATAAATAAGTATGTACATTAATAAAGAAAATGGGACATTTTATAAAAATGGCAATTAAAACTTAGACGGTCGGACCCGTCTAGTGTAAAGTTTTTATAACTCATATACTGATGTATAAGTACATATTACAAGTAAAAACCGATAAAACCCGAGCTTTATAACATATGAACATTAACGAGCCAAATTAGCCTTATTGGACTATTAATTCAACTAATTTGGCTAAACACTAATGGACTTACTCTTTGGGCTTAACCCACTTGGGCCCAACATGTAAGTATAGGGCTGATGTTAAAATAATAATTGGACTATTATAAGTAATGTGCTTATTGGGCCTTAATAAGTAAAGAAGTTAAACTTGTGAAACTAGTATAAAAATTTACCAACACATAACACTATAATGAGTGAATAAAAATGTACAATCCCACTTGATCATCATCATATTTATTTTAACACCCCCAAATTTACACGCAGCGGAATACATCTTTGGGTGCTAAACAATGATACAACAACACATAATTTATAAAGAACGACTCGAAAAGAGACATTTTAGATTTATCGTTCCTAAAACATTTGTCAGAGTAGCGTAGTCCCAAGTAATCGTTACCAAAAGATAAGTTAAAACAACATATTAGTTTGTTTTAAAAATGGAACGATGAATAAATCAAAGAGTTTGAACAACAAAGGCAGTGCACAACTTCATTCCCGTAACCTCCAAGCTTCCACTTCTTGATTACCTGAAATACATGTGAGTAAAACAATCAGCAAAAATGCCGAGTGAATCTATAGGTTTATGAAATCAATTTGAACACAAGCAAAGATTATAAGTTTGTGGCATGCTTATAAGCATCAAATAATAATTTGCATCAACAATGATAATTGTATATAGCATAAATTGCAATAAGCTCATGGAACCGAGCCCTTAGACACTCCCATATCAGTCTAATAAGTCGAGAGATTTATTAATTGTCGGTTACCTCCAGATTATTGGTACATTGCCGTATACCTGACTTCTCAATACAATATGCTCAAACAGTGTGGAGGTCGGGCCTAAGCTTCTATGACATGTCCACAAAAACTGAACCGGGGCATCTTCCCCCATAGATCTATTATTTGTACTAGCGGTTAACCCATCATAGGTTAATTAACGGTCCATAATTGAGGTTTTAACAAAGGCAATCACTTAATGCAATTTAAAGGTAACCACGGGTCCATTCATAGAGGGACAAAGCATACAATAAAAATCTTGTGTTCTAAGTTTATAAAACATGTATTCCCCCTCGTGGGTTTAAAATCATTTAATAACTAGTATAAAGCGAGGCTATAGACTCACCTTAGTACTTATAGTAGTTGAAGACGATCGCCGACGATAGTAGATGCCCGAAAAACACGACAACCGCAACCTAGCAAATAAGGTGCGTACATTAATAATAGACTCGAGAAATAAATGATACTTAATAAAATCAAACTCAAGTATAAAATCATGACAACTCGAGAGAAAACGATACAAGTGATACTATTACACTCTCCTATATATTCATTTTATTATTCTAGGTCTTTAATAAAAATCTGCCGGAACATACCGAATGTCCAAGCCGTTTTCCCATACTTAGACATATCAACTTTTTATGATACTACTCAGAGAACTCACTTACTATATGTTCCCAAGAGCCCATTAAAATATTTTATTTCTAAAGTTCCCTGCCCGACTCATCTTTGAATCACAAAATCCGGACAGTTTAGCGACCTTGACTTACGCAACCATTTTGACCATTCTAAACAACTCCATTTGTAAAACCGCCACTTGATTCTAAAAATAGACTCAAAATGCTAAACTAGGAGCCTGAGAACAGCCCTTGAATCATTTTGAAACTCATTTTATAGTCCCCGAGATTCGATCCAAATATCGACAACAATTTTCGGATTGTGTCGACACTCGTCTCCTGGTACACGAAAATCAAACTAGTGTATCTTCCACCTCGTTTGGAGTTGGAAGGCCTACTTTATATCAAATCAAAGCTAACGAAATTCTCTACAACATAATCCCATAATATCAATCTATTTTCAGACTTAAGACTCCCGAAAATGGCCTCAAACCTACTGCCCAAAATTAACTATTAAAATCTCTTACAAAATCATGTTTTTGATCAATTCTAACAATTTTCTTCATCATCCTACACCCCTAATATCATCATAAACCATTCCTAACACTTGCATCATCATCAAAATCAAAAACCTAAAAATTAAAAATCAACTTTTTAACAAAAACATGGCATAAACACCATCTGATCATCAGTACTAACACATGCATACAACAAATTTGGATCAAACATCACCAACTTTTCTTGAAAAATTAATATGGCTGCATGTGGATAAAAATGGTACCAAAATGTGATCCTTTGAATTATAAGGATGGGACTTGTTTTAGTTTTTGGAGATTCAAAGAATAAGATCAAGATTTTTGAGGGTTTATGGTGTTGATGGTGTTAATGGTGGATGGCTAAAAACAAGGGAGAAAAGTTGGTTGTTTTTTTTTTGTTAAATGAAATTTTTAAAGGAAAAGTGTTAGTGGAAGTGTTAGATATAGTGTGGAGTTAGGGTAGTTTTTGCCAATTTGTGATAGTTTTGGTCCAAAATGTAAATATTAGTTAAAAAGCGGGAAATAACTATTAGTAAATTTTACAAATATTTACGGGACTCGGGTTTCGTAAAAATATATTTTTTTTTAAAGTTTAAACGCACACGAAAAATAATAATATAACGACTCGATACGTAATTAAAACGATATCGTCGAAAGTATTAAATATCGAAACGATCAATAATAAAAAATAAAATTTTTGGCATCCGTCGGTATCGCGATCACTAGTAGTCCTCGTTACTCGTCAAAATATTAAAATATAATATTTAATATCGGTTTCAACTTAAACCGTTAAACATAATAATATTTAACGTTATAAAATACTTCAAAATAATTGAAAATAGAATTAAATTATGACCTTATTTTTACGGGTTTTACATCCTCACCACCTTAAGGGAGCGACGTCCCGGCGCTCAACTCGCCTCATACACGAGTTGTTCACTACCCGGAAGGATGACGACATTCCTTAATAAGAAGTCCTTACGTTCCCACGTGAATCTCGATCTACGATCTACGATCTCCACTGGTTCTTTTACAAAACACAACTTGTCATCAAGTTGTATCTCACCAAAAAAGAATAAATAAATCCTTATCCACAAGTCACCCATCAAGTTCAACACATGAAAATTTTATGAATCACACGAAGCTCATTAGACGACAAGAATAGGTGACAGGATTTTCGGGTAAGTCCAGTTAAAAAGAATGTTGCAATTTAAAGGATATCCATCGGCCAGATAGTCATGGACACACATAAAAAAGAACTAACAAGAAAAACATTTTCGTCATCGGAGGGTGCTCACACGCGGGTCCCTACTCAAAAGATAATACAAAGACACCATCTCACTTTCGCCAACGCGCATTAAAGTCTCAATAAACATCGTCGTTGAAAGTCAAAAAGATATTACATAATATGTGTTCTATATGATCGGACGTCATCGGATGATGCCGTATCAAGTTGTCACAACTTACGATCATTTGACTAGATCACACACCATATAAGTACATATAAGAAAAAGTCGAACATAAACATCGAGTATAGATCTCCACCATTAATCATCGAGAAAACCTTGAACGAACCCTTGATAATAACCACTTGATCTCAAGAGTCTTTCCACTTACGGTGTCGGCTTCAACATACTCCTCGAGGTTGTAACATATTTATTAACTCCATTCCTTAAGAGATTCATTTTAAACTCATAATAAAATAGTAATCTTCAGTACGAGGAACAGAACGAGATAAAAATAAATTCAATAAACGCATAAACGGACAAGATTTGGTAAAATGATTTAAGGTTGACGATCGACGAGGGATCTCGACTCACGTAACCGTAAAACTTAATAATTCACAATACTAGAAAAATGAGAGCGAAGAATGAATTAAATATTAACATTAAAATAACGTTTGTCACAATTATCCGTCCCGAATTTGGTATTACCTTAAAACTCAGTTGAGGTACCTTCTTGATAAAGATGATATATCAAAATAGAGGTTAAATAGCTTCATAATTTATTTTGGTTGTCTTAAGAAACTTTGAAAGAATGACATGAATTTACTAATTAAATTCATATTGATGGTTACGATTTAGAAAATATAATTTCCAAATTAAATCATTATTAGGAATATAAATTAAACCGGTAATTTCATTACATTAAAAGTAACGTATGATAAGTTAATTAGTTCAAAAATTATAGCATAATTTCATTTTAAACATTAGTTTTAATTATACAAAATATGGTGTATAAATTTGACCTTTTACTTGTGATGGTTATTTCGATAATTGAAAATCATTGGAAAAATGTATAAAAGTTCCATGAAAAGTTTATAATACGTTGTAGAAATACATAAAGGTGTTTATTATTTCAAAATAAATATGGGATATATTCGGGTTTCAAAATGTGACAAAATAACAAACGAATACGAATGGAAATAATAGTCAACAACTAGCACGAAATCAACGGTACTAAAGAGAACGAAGCAAATGTCATATGAATTCTTAAAGAGAATAATAAAATAAAGGCGTTGATGGTAAGACGACAAGAAATAACAGATTAAACAAGTTGTCGATTTTGTTAGTGCGGTCGGTGGTTCACCAATATCAGTTCGTTAACTTAGTGCTGATCGATACATGATCGGAAATAAGTTGCATACAAAAAATTTTAATAAAAGAAAATTCTTAATAATCTCTTGTAATTAAAACAAATCAAATGAACGATGTTATTGTTTAAAGAGAGAAGTCAAAGCACGGTTCACAAGAGTGGATTTCGAGACAAACGAGAGTGACGGACCTCATCCCGGATATACGGAAATCGCTCTAGTGATAATTCATTATTCACGTGCGAAGACATTCCAAGAATCTATAAAATCGCATAAAGAACATTGGACGAGAAGGAAGTATAAAACATCGATACTTTCAAGTCATTAATCAACAGTCAGTAATTAGACGAACGGTCGAAAGAAATCAGTTATAAGACAAAATGAAGTAACAAGTGGAAAAACGATTGTCGAGTAAAAACGTATTCGTAAGCGCGTAATTCGTTCAAGAAAAGGTAAGAAAACATATGCGGATGCATAAAAATTGCGCTACTTGCCTGAAATATAAAGGTTTTTAAAACTACTTTGGATTTTATTTCATTTTATTTATCTTTATCATAAATACAAGTAAAAAGTTGATTATTATCAAGATTTTTTTAAGTGGACTACTATTCAGCCTAGCATGGCTCCATTTAAATTAGACATAGGTGATCAGGCCATGTATAATTTAGGAATAGCAATGCAGGGCTCAGTTTCGTCGAAAAGTATTACGTTTCTTATGTTTATATATAAACCATGCCATTTGTAAAATGGAATTTAAAAATAGTTTATAAATTTATAGGATACAAGTAATTTGTGAGATACTTAATAAGCAACTTTTAATCTTACGAAAAGTATTTTATAAGACCAAAGTAAAAATAATTGGTGAAAATAATCGTAAAACAATATCAGATTTGTTTATGATATGACATTATGACAACGTATAAAGTAGTCATAGTTTTGCAAAAAGTGGCAAATAGTAGCTCATAAAACAATCAATGAAAGGGTTACAAGTTGTTAATGTTTCAAAAGGTTATAAGGTTTAGACGAAAACGTCATGAGATACGCGATAAGAATGTCAACGAAGAATGTGAAGGCAAAACTTCAAAACTCAATTCAAATCAGTGGAAGGTTAGAAGAAAAATAAAAATAATATCGAATGACAAAAGAGTCATATATATAAAAAGAATAAAACAATCCAAATGTGTACTCATCGTAAGCTACACGATACATACATGCTTTTTAAGAAAATATATTATTCGTTTTCAATTTACACCATTAATCTGGTAATTGCTAATCCTGTAATGTTTCTATTTTTAATCATTTTCACATGCAACTAGTATTAGTTAGTTGTAAAATAATATTTGTTAAAATTTTACGATCTCAAATGAAATTAAAACAGCTTAGAAACATTTAAAACTCATGTTCTGAATTTTCTATCAGATTTAACTTTTAAATATGAGCCGATTAATTGACCCGAAAAACGACATCTCCAAGACTCAGAGTCTAAAGCATTTTGATGCAAAACGACGTTTCAGACGACTTTCTAGTTTTACCCGAGACCTGGAAACCAATGTAAAATGACCAAAATACCCCTGCAAGTTCTGTGCAGGTTTGACTATTTTATTTTAAAAAACGCAGGTTTTACTTTTAAGTTTTGACCTGTTTATACTGCCCCTACAGTTTCTGCATAAAGTGTATTTTTCGACACTTCTTAACGGCTCAAAATATATACATATATACACACATGTCTTGTGGATTTTATAACAACGAAAAATAATTCTCATAATGAGCATCAAATAAAAAGATAGTATAATGAATGACATAGGATGCTTCAAGATATTCAGCACGAAATTTAGGAAGCAAAACGGTGAAAGACGTTCGTAATTTAGATTTCAAAGTGCAATGTAGGCAAATCTCCTTGGTGCCACGATTGTCAAAAACACAAAACATAACAAGAAAAGAATGGAACATTAACATGCTACACTCCGGGAGCGAGAAGGTTAATGAAAAACAAATGATACAATTTTATATAAGTAAAATCGTATTCCAATTCTAGTGCCATAATCTAGACGATGATTTATAAAATAACGATGACGTTACCGAGATATAAGTGAACAATACACTTCGGAGTCGATACATATAAATGTCAACGAATTAAATCTTCGCATGTCGTGTAAAACGATAATAAAAATCAACAAAATATTATGAAAAACCATGATATTATTCAACACTATTTTAAGAAATGTTTCAAAATGTATGTCTCACACGATAGCGGTTAGTCTATTCCAAGGACACATTGCTACACAATGGTCTAGAGATTACGTTAAAAGACGTCCAAGCACAAATAGTCGGAAGACGATTTAGATATCTATATAGATATCTCAAAGGGTTAAGCAATAAAAGTAACGCGCGCAGATGAAGGTATGTAAGGTCATAATATAAATTTTTTGTAATAAAAGCAATTTAAATACTTCAAAATAAATACAGAAAGATCATGAAAATTCATTGTATTTATTTAAGTTAATAATTAATAAATGACAAACTTTTATCGAAAAGTTTAACGACATAAATATATATCGATAAAGGATTATAGTATTTACTTAGAAATACTTAGCAATAAGGCATACATAATAATGTATACTAAAGTTGTAATCCCAGAAGTAGCTTGAACCTGAAGTCACGCGAAATCATGTGCACCGACTCTTTCAAAAATAAAATCGACAGTTATAGTTTAGGTTTTTAGAAAAAGACCTAGTTCTCTATAACTCATGGCTCTGGTACCAATCTTTAACACCCCCAAATTTACACGCAGCGGAATACATCTTTGGGTGCTAAATAATGATACAACAACACATAATTTATAAAGAACGACTCGAAAAGAGACATTTTAGATTTATCGTTCCTAAAAGATTTGTCAGAGTAGCGTAGTCCCAAGTAATCGTTACCAAAAGATAAGTTAAAACAACATATTAGTTTGTTTTAAAAATGGAACGATAAATAAATCAAAGAGTTTGAACAACAAAGGCAGTGCACAACTTCATTCCCGTAACCTCCAAGCTTCCACTTCTTGATTACCTGAAATACATGTGAGTAAAACAATCAGCAAAAATGCCGAGTGAATCTATAGGTTTATGAAATCAATTTGAACACAAGCAAAGATTATAAGTTTGTGGCATGCTTATAAGCATCAAATAATAATTTGCATCAACAATGATAATTGTATATAGCATAAATTGCAATAAGCTCATGGAACCGAGCCCTTAGACACTCCCATATCAGTCTAATAAGACGAGAGATTTATTAATTGTCGGTTACCTCCAGATTATTGGTACATTGCCGTATAGCTGACTTCTCAATACAATATGCTCAAACAGTGTGGAGGTCGGGCCTAAGCTTCTATGACAAGTCCACAAAAACTGAACCGGGGCGGCTTCCCCCATAGATCTATTAATTTTACTAGCGGTTAACCCATCATAGGTTAATTAACGGTCCATAATTGAGGTTTTAACAAAGGCAATCACTTAATGCAATTTAAAGGCAACCACGGGTCCATTCATAGAGGGACAAAGCATACCATAAAAATCTTGTGTTCTAAGTTTATAAAACATGTAGTCCCCCTCGTGGGTTTAAAATCATTTAATAACTAGTATAAAGCGAGGCTATAGACTCACCTTAGTACTTATAGTACTTGAAGACGATCGCCGACGATAGTAGATGCCCGAAAAACACGACAACCGCAACCTAGCAAATAAGGTGCGTACATTAATAATAGACTCGAGAAATAAATGATACTTAATAAAATCAAACTCAAGTATAAAATCACGACAACTCAAGAGAAAACGATACAAGTGATACTATTACACTCTCCTATATATTCATTTTATTATTCTATGTCTTTAATAAGAATCTGCCGGAACATACCGAATGTCCAAGCCATTTTCCCATACTTAGACATATCAACTTTTTATGATACTACTCAGAGAACTCACTTACTATATGTAGAAAGTCCTCCCAAGAGCCCATTAAAAGATTTTACTTCTAAAGTTTCCTGCCTGACTCATCTTTGAATCACAAAATCCGGACAGTTTAGCGACCTTGACTTACGAAACCATTTTGACCATTCTAAACAACTCCATTTGTAAAACCGCCACTTGATTCTAAAAATAGACTCAAAATGCTAAACTTGGAGCCTGAGAACAGCCCTTGAATCATTTTGAAACTCATTTTATAGTCCTCGAGATTCGATCCAAATATCGACAACAATTTTCGGATTGTGTCGACACTCGTCTCCCGGTACACGAAAATCAAACTAGTGTATCTTCCACCTCGTTTGGAGTTGGAAGGCCTACTTTATATCAAATCGAAGCTAACGAAATTCTCTACAACATAATCCCATAATATCAATCTATTTTCAGACTTAAGACCCCCGAAAATGGCCTCAAACCTACTGCCCAAAATTGACTATTAAAATCTCTTACAAAATCATATTTTTGATCAATTCTAACAATTTTCCTCATCATCCTACACCCCTAATATCATCATAAACCATTCCTAACACTTGCATCATCATCAAAATCAAAAACCTAAAAATTAAAAATCAACTTTTTAACAAAAACATGGCATAAACACCATTTGATCATCATTACTAACACATGCATACAACAAATTTGGATCAAACATCACCAACTTTTCTTGAAAAATTAATATAGTTGCATGTGGATAAAAATGGTACCAAAATGTGCTCCTTTGAATTATAAGGATGGGACTTGTTTTAGTTTTTGGAGATTCAAAGAATAAGATCAAAATTTTTGAGGGTTTATGGTATTGATGGTGTTAATGGTGGATGGCTAAAAACAAGGGAGAAAAGAAGTTGGTTGTTTTTTTCTTTTTAAATGAATTTTTTAAAGGAAAAGTGTTAGATATAGTGTGGAGTTAGCGTAGTTTTTGCCAATTTGTGATAGTTTTGGTCCAAAATGTAAATATTAGTTAAAAAGCGAGAAATGACTATTAGTAAATTTTACAAATATTTACGGGACTCGGGTTTCGTAAATTTTTTTTTTTAATTTTAAACGCACACGAAAAATAATAATATAATGACTCGATACGTAATTAAAACGATATCGTCGAAAGTATTAAATATCGAAACGATCAATAATAAAATATAAAATTTTTGGCATCCGTCGGTATGGCGATCACTAGTAGTCCTCGTTACTCGTCAAAATATTAAAATATAATATTTAATATCGGTTTCAACTTAAACCGTTAAACATAATAATATTTAACGTTATAAAATACTTCAAAATAATTGAAAATAGAATTAAATTATGACCTTATTTTTACGGGTTTTACACTTATAATATCATCATATATATACATAGCCTTTGTTTTTATAAAGTCATTGGACAAGAGTCTAAGACGAGTATTATTTGTCTAGGTTTCCGTGATTGAGTACGTACCGTACACCTGAATCGCCGATAACCCGCCTTTCCCAATCAACGTGAGTTCATAGCCTCGCACTCTTTTAAATGTTTTATGAAATGTTTTATAAACCCGCGAGGGAGATAACATGTTAGTTTTAATAAAATAGGACACCAGTTCTCCCGATTGTTTGTTTATTGATTTGGACCCGAATGGTTGTATGACCCGATGAATGATTATATGACCCGATAAAGGAAAACAAATAGATTATTGCTAGTTAGGTTATGTCACTAAAAGTCCCATTAGCATGAATTGTGAACTACCGGGATTTGGTATACGCTTATGCATATAATAGTACTATTTGGGGAAGATCACCCTAGTTCGCGCCTTGACGTTTGATCCTCGTCGTGCCACATTGATTGGTAAGCGAATTTATGTATGAGAAGATTTATATAAGCGTGATTATTGTGTCGACACGATGTTTTAGATGGGCAAATGAGTTTCGGGTTAGCTACCCGTTGTTTGTTATAGTAAGGTAGGAATGTCATGCGGCTTATAATAATCCAAATAACGAAAATACTGCTATATGTACTGAATTACAATATATTGCCTGACTAGCAATACGGGGTCTTATTATTGATATTATGTTCATGTTTTGGTTTTACATAACCATATTCATATAACAGTTTTTATTTATCTCTATACAGCGTTATAAAACGTATTGTATGATGTTTTTACGACATTAGTTTGTATAATGGTTTTGAAGGCAAAAGCCTATAGTATGGTTTACAACAAGATTTGTATAAAATGTTTTTGGCTTATTTTATGGCCTCCGACAAAGGATTGTACAAAATTATTTTTGATGATGATTATTTATACCGATGATATATTAATAGTTTATTAAACTCTATGAATTCACTCGGCGTTTTCGTTGACCTTTTCTTTTAACATGTTTTATCTCAGGTACTTGAAGGTAATTCTCAGGAAGACGACAAGAATTTATGACCCGCACTTATATAACAAATTTCCATTCAAGTGTTTTGTAAAATTGTATGAAATACTATGACTTGGGACCTATGTAAATTTGATATTCATGAATGGAAAAATGCTTTATTATTAAACGACGCGATTTTAAGCGTTGTCTATGATTTAAGTAATGTGCTTTCCCGTAACACCAACGACTCTTCCGCTGAACTAAAGTATGAATATTTGTGGGTGTTACAGTTTGGTACCAGAACTCCCGTTATAGAGAACGAAAGATTTTTAAAACCAAGGTTTTGAATAAAACATTTCAAAATCTTTTAACTATAAACATTTTTCTCAAAATGTCTAAAAATCTTTTGACTAAAATAGTGTCGAAGAATTCTCGAGTTACCGACAAGGCCAGACTGAGAAGTGTTATTTTATATATATATATATATATATATATATATATATATATATATATATATATATATATATATATATATATATATATATATATATATATATATATATATATATATATATATATATATATATATATATATATATATATATATATATATATATATATATATATATATATATATATATATATATATATATATATATATATATATATATATATATATATATATATATATATATATATATATATATATATATATATATATATATATATATATATAACTTGGATTATATATATATATATATATGATGTGATTTGATTATAAGATTGTATGATGTTTATTTTTATACGAGGTATTTATACGACCTAGATTGTCACAAGAAACCTTAACTCCCCTAGCAAATCAATCGAAGCTATTCCCGTAGGAATTCTAGCTATTCTAGATCTAAACCAAGTTGTGGATATTTATGATCCCAACAAAATGATTGATATCCATAGAAATGTTGATATTAATTGATTGTGATGTTGAAGAAGAATTGGCGAGATTAAATCTGATATTGATGTCATGACGATCTTCCCTTATAGAGTGGAGTTTGACAAAACCTTACCACCTAGAGAGATGTCATCTAATTTGGTGTCACCCAATTCTTAAATTTGAAATCGAAAGGGTGAATGTTGCACTTGAGGCTGTCATTGGAACCATTACCCAAAAGCCTCATGCCACTAGTACCTTTCCGAGAAGTCTAATTGAATGTGTATGTCATTTTATACTAGTGACTCATTTGATAACTATTGTTGTAAGAGCTATAGGATTGGAAATTAAGTGTTGTTCATATCGAGCTTTTAATGCCCTTTTAATGTTTAAGAATAAGGTTGAAAGTATTGGAGAATGAGGTAGGATGTAGCATTGAGTATAAGTGGATTGAAACTTGAATAAAGTAAATTTTAACTCGTATGGAATATGAGATTGTTAAGAGGAATACGTTAAGTCCTATGATTGAATTATAAGGTTTTAAATGATTGTTGGTTCGTGTTAAGGGTTGTTCCTAGGCTATTTTCCACTAACGAGGATGCCCAATGTCCAAGAAATAACTTGAAGAAATCTTCTTCTGAATTGGGACCGATGGATCTTCTGGGACAGGTGGAACACCTAATGACTCTTGTATATTAGTATTCATTGTGGTATCTTTTAAAAATCCCTAACTTAACTGAGACATCATTTGGTAGGATGAGTTCTTGGAATTGTATGACATAGTGACACGTAATGTGTTACGATACAATTTTGACTTATTTGTGATTAATGAAAAGACTACCTTTGATTGCTAAATCCTACAAGTATCGATGTTATCTATCTTTTATTGCTTCATCCTAATGTTCGCATTAGTGATGCAACCATTGAACAAGTACTCATCTCGAATTGAGTTATGTTGTGGATTATTATTTTTGAGTACCATCGAGGTCATGAACCTCATGATTATTTGGCTAAAGCTCATTTCCTATCAATTGTAGTTAGTTCTTGGTGAACAACTTTTCATCACTATTTTGCAGCTCACTCATTATTTTTATAAGATACAATAGTATCCCTTGAGAAAAATTGAATTTTTATCACTGTAAGGACTATTTAAAGTGATATTTATAAATAATCGTTATCGAAATAAAGTCGTTTGTGAAACACTTTGGAAAACTTAATTGTTTCCATAACAAAGAACATCTTTGTAAATTCATTTTGATTTTTATTTCATAATTAAGCATGAAAATGTTTTTATCTTAAACATGATGACTAATGTTTTGATGAACTGAGTATTGCATCGTTAATCCTAAAATTGTATATAGTTGCGCGCCTACGTACAATTTGGAAGGGACCATGCAAGGCTGATTATTAGTCACCCTAAAATTATTAATAAACATTAAATTTTCTTTGAAAATTATGAAAGATTAAATTTTATGAGATCTACAAGAAGTGAAAAAATAGGGACATATTGTTAGAGACACCTACATATGTGCCCGTACCATTTATTCTTCTGAGTCGAATTTACTCATCTATGGATATTGTCTTATTTGACAATTGACAACTCTTTCTTGTTCAATTCTCTCGTAGTGAGATTCTTTGGAAAAGTATTTGATTACTGAATGTTGATACCCGACTGGGTGTATCGACGTTCCTATCATTTCTTTTGAATAGCTTTCATTTGAATGACCTAGGTAATGATACGAGGAGCTTTCGAATGCGTACTCAATTCATGAAAACATGGGATATATTTATAATCGTTAATGTTTTCGTCTGTATCTGATTTGAAATTCTCTCGTGTAGATTATGCGATGACCTTACTCTTTTAAGGTTAGTTATGTCTCCTGATAACCTTGAATTTGTGAAGGATTATGAGTTATTATTAGTCTTTTGAAAAGTTCACATCTTATCAACGGCAATAAAACTGAAAAGTTGATAATGTCAGTGGAATGGATTGATTGATTATGACATAATGTCATTGTCTAAATTGATGGGAACTCGAGTGGAATTCCCCTAAAAGATAAGATGTTGATTATTAAAAGTGATCTAAATAATTCTTGATGGATGACCATATCCTGTATTTAGACTTGAAATTATACCATGAATGGTTATGAACTAGTCATAGATATTGTAATCTAGAAAAGAACTTAAAGTAATTTTATTAAAAGATGTTTCTGATATCTGAAACTTTGGGGGGTATTTCCTGGTGAATTACCTATACTTTCGCCATTAAGGCAAGTTGAGTTTGGTATTGATTATATTCCCGGTGCTGCACCTGTGGCATGTGCACTGTACTTCAGCACCATCTGAATCAAAAAAATTACCGTACAACTGAGAGAGTTGTCGGAAAAAGCTTTTATTCTACCAAGCTCGTCATCATGAAGAGCTATAGTGTTATCATTCCTTATATCTGTTGAATTACCGTGAACTCGGTAAATTGATGATCAAAATCTATATCCACTACCCAAGATGATAGATTTGTTCGATCATTTACAAGGTTCTAGCGTATATTCAAGATTTGATCCACGACATGGTTATCATGACCTTCGTGTCCGCGAAGAAGATTATCTATTCCAAGCACTACATCCAGAACTTGTAATGAACATTATGAGTCTCATGTTATAATGTTTGGATTAACCAATGCACATGCAGCATCCATAAATTTGGTGAATTACGTGTGTAGGCTGTAATTTAATAAATTCATGCCCGTGATCATTAAGGACCATTTGTTTGTTTCTAAGAATAAGAAGGAGTTAATAATCATTTATAAAGTGCCCTGAGTTGGCCTAGCAATGAAAACCTGTACCTTGAATATTTAACATGTGATTTAAGGCTTAATCCTTTACATTATTTGACCATATGATTAATAGATAATGGAATCTATACCAACTCTTCAAAGATTAGAGCCATTAAGGCTTTGGGTTATACCAAAAAGAAAATGCAAAAATATTATGACAAATATTTATCAAAGGAAATTTTAAGGAATTATTCCCTTATACCCAAATCATTTAACTAAATTCATTTAGGGGGAAATTTTTGTGTATACCTCAAGGCAACCTAAGAGGGATTAAGGAAAACCATTTAAACAATGACTTGAAATTTGAAACCACAATTCTTGCTTTTTAACTAAGAAAATTTTGGTCAAAGTATAAACAAAGATTTTTCAAACATTACGGATGTTATTAATGACTTTCGATAAATCAACTAAAATCTTGTTAATTAAATTCAAATTTATTTTGAACCTTTTTCTATAATTAGACAAACTGAGAAAATTTAAAACTTTTACGTTTACATTTCATAAAATTAAATATTTATTATTTAATTACTTGTAATATTTATCGACGTTATAAAGGTCGGATTGAGCAAAACGGATAAAAATGATAGTTGAGACGAAACTAAAACTTAGAAAATATGAACAAAGAAATTTTGAATGAATACGGTCATGATATTTATTTCATCAAGGAAGATGAATGTAGTTGCTGACACATTATGTAGAAAGGATAAAGAATCAATTAGGATGTGTTCCTTAGTAATGATTGTGCAAAATAAATTGCCGAGCAATTTAAAACTAGTTGATGCTTGTAAAAAGGATATTATAGATAATAAAAGGGGTTCGCGGCTAATGTGAACCATTAGAATTGAGAAGCCGATGGCGTTAAATGTTTTAAAGGCCACTTGTGGTTGCCTAAATATGGAGATTT
The DNA here is from genome assembly GCA_025667525.1 of Glebionis coronaria. NCBI lineage: Eukaryota > Viridiplantae > Streptophyta > Magnoliopsida > Asterales > Asteraceae > Glebionis > Glebionis coronaria. The sequence goes on along the minus strand of JANFOE010001876.1, from coordinate 96,367 downwards.
TGAGATTTAGTCATGTTGGAATCTCATAAGATTAACTATTCTATTCATGTCTTTTCCGATTAAATGTATCTTATCTGAAGAAGTTGTATTGATGGCAAATTATGAAGGCAGACGTCGCCTCACACATTAGTAAACGTCTAACTATTGCAAAGGTCATCATCTGAATTTGATTCAGTTTGGGTTACCGTCGACAGACTGACCAAATATGCTAATATCATTCCTGTTAATGATAGATTCTCGATGAAGAAATTGACTCTTTTGCATTTAAAGGAGTTGTGTAAGCATGGTGTGCATGTATCGATCATCTCTATCAAGATCCTCGCTTCGCATCAAATTTCTAGAGATTTGCTCAGAAGTCATTGGAAACGAGCCTTGATGAGAGTACTGTTTACCACCCCAATCAAAGGGACGAGGTAAAGTAACGATACAAAACACTAGAAGTGTTGTTTTATGCTTGAATAATTGACCTTTGGTAATAAACAATATAATCATTTTCCTAGGGAGAGATTATCATTGATAATTAGCGTATTAGGATCGAGATCAAATCTTGTGAGGATATATATGAGAGCATCTGTAAGCAGGAGTTCGGATGAAGACACCCGACATACACCCATTGTGTGTTGGACATGTCTTTTAGGTTTAAGGTTTCCTACGATGACAAACCTAACCTTACAAAATACCCGACCCGCGAGACCTGAATTGATTGTTGAAATTAGGATCTGATTATTGACTGCCAGTAGTGGGCAAGAGGTTATGTGAATATGAAATGTAGATCTTGAAGTGCAGTATGGGTAGCGAACTTATGCCAAAAAAATTCACCATGGAAAAATGAATTGATGATCTGAAAGATCATGGGAAATAAGTCCCCGTTGTATGGGACCATCGAGATAATGTAAAAAAAATTGGTTTGAAAGGCATATAAGCTGGATCTACCCTAAGACTTCAGGTACTGCGTGAATTATGTTTCATATATTGAACTTGATAAAATGTCTATCAAGTGAAAATCTGATTATTCCTTAATGAAATTTGAATTGGCGAAAAGTTGCATTCATCAAAAACCCGTGAACATCATGGATAGAGAAAGTAAGTGAACATTTAGCCTGATCGTATTCCCGTAGTTATGTTTGATGAAACTCGCGTATGGTAATGAATTACACTTCCGAGAAAGGATCAAATGTGGAGAAAATACCCACATGGCTTTAACTCTATAAGAAGCGAGTAGTAAGATAAATCGATCTTTGAGGACAAAGATCTTGTTTAGGGGTAAATGCTGTGACAATCCGTCAATTTATAATTGATATTTTATTCTCAAGTATTATTTAAAAACATTATTTTAATGTTATATTATGAACTCACTCATTTTTGGGAAGAAATTTCAGTTTACATATTAAAGTAGCATCGACTACGTCTAAACCGGAGGACTCTACGTTGCGTGCTTACGTTTACACACACCATTTATTTTGACAGTCCGACACTTCAGGAAATAAATTTATCTGTGAATATTATTTTGGAATTTTAAATTTGTGTTGGTTCATAAACTCACAAATTTACGAGAAGAGATTAGGACTTACGTGAATAATTTAACGTCCTTTACGACTAAACCAGAAACCTTAGGTTTACGTATTTACGTTTTTGAACTCCATTTTTGATGAGACAATTTTTATTAGATTCGTTTTGTGCCGTTGATTCATAATTTATAAAAACATTTTTCGTAAAACGACCCGAGGGCACGCAAATCAAGGAAACTAGAATCGAGGAATACCCGTAAATTAATGGGGATGAGACAAGATAACTGTTGCGCCACCCCCTACATGTGGCGTCCAAGAGTATACAACACATTTTGATGTGTCATCTTAATAAACAAACTAGGACACTTGTCCTAGTTTATTCACCAAAACCATTTGTAAAGATTAAAACCACCAAAGCTCAAACCACTAAGTCATTTCAACATGCAAAACTCACACAAACTCTCTCTTCCTCTTCCTTGGTGCAATCCACTTTACCCTAAAACACCCTCATTTGATCTTGATTCAACCACAAATCCTATGTTATTTACACATATGATGATGCCCTTTTGAAGCTCTATTGATTGGTGGTGATTATAACATCTAAATAGGAGATTTTTTGGAGTCTTGGGGCTGATTTTCCACAAGGAGTTCTTTAAGATAGGAGATCTTGAAGTTAATATTAGTGTACCACAAGTTTTGCCAACAAAAGTCAAGATTGATCTTAACTTTCATAATCTTGGTGGTAACAAGATCATCCTTCCCATTACCTTGTTATTTTTGTAAATGTAAATTGTATTTTCTTTCTTGATGTATATGTATATGATTATATATGATGATAAAAATATTATGTGGGGATCATGTGTTGATAAACTTGGTTAAAAAGATTTAAAACTACATGTAAAAGTGGTAAAATCTTGCTTAAATTAGTAGGCTGTATAAAACAGTAAAGAAACCTATGATAAATTATTAAAATGGCTTGGATAAATTAATATACAGTAAGTTATAAGACTTTTACACATGTGAGAGTTTGCCATACAATGGAATCTTTATAGTGAGTGAGATATGATCAAAACAATATTGAAGTACAAATCTGAGTAGTCTGTTTTGGACGGACTGTTAGTGACATTTAGAAGTAGATTGAGCAGTAGCTAAAGCTGAATTAAACGTATCATATATCATGTAGTTTATGGTGTCCAAAAATGATCTTCTATCTCCTTTTAGAACTCAAGATGTGGTATAAATGGTGAAAGTGAAAATAATAATCAGATTTGTAAAATAAAAGTATATAGTATAATATTAGCACTCAAGTTAATATAATATAAAATGTATAATTAAAACCCACTAACTTATATATTACATATAAATAATTATGTACATTAATAAATAAATGAGACATTTTATAAAAATGGAAATTTGATAAGTTTTATAAGTTATAAAACTCTAAACATGAGTTTTACGTCTTTTTCGGCTAAAACCGTAAAATTAACGTTTTCGTCAATTAAAACTTAGACGGTCGGACGCGTCTAATGTAAACTTTTTATAACTCATATACAGATGTATAAGTACATATTACAAGTAAAAACCGATAAAACCCGAACTTTATAACATATGGACATTAACGGGTCAAATTAGCCTTATTGGACTATTAATCCAACTAATTTGGCTAAACACTAATGGACTTACTCTTTGGGCTTAACCTACTTGGGCCAAACATGTAAGTATAGGGCTGATGTTAAAAGAATAATTGGACTAATATAATGTAATGGGATTATTGGGCCTTAACAAGTAAAGAAGTTAAACTAGTGAAACTAGTATAAAAATTTACCAACACATAACACTATAATGAGTGAATAAAGATGTACAAACCCACTTGATCATCATCATATTTATAATATCATATATATATATATAAGTAGCCATTGTTTTTATAAATTCATTGGACAAGAATCTAAGACGAGTATTATTTGTCTAGGTTTCCGTGATTGAAGCACGTACCGTACACCCGAATCGCCGATAACCCGCCTTTCCCAATCAACATGAGTTCATAGCCTCGCACTCTTTTAAATGTTTTATGAAATGTTTTATAAACCCGCGAGGGAGATAACATGTTAGTTTTAATAAAATAGGACACCAGTTGTCCCGATTGTTTGTTTATTGATTTGGAGCCGAATGATTGTATAACCTGATGAATGATTATATGACCCGATAAAGGAAACAAAATGGATTATTATTAGTTAGGTTATGTCACTAAAAGTCCCATTAGAATGAATTGAGAACTACCGGGATTTGGTAGACGCTTATGCATATAATAGTACTATTTGGGGAAGATCACCCTAGTTCGCGCCTTCACAGTTGATCCCCGTCGTGGCACATTGACTGGTAAGCGAATTTTTGTATGAGAAGATTTATATAAGCGTGATTATTGTGACGACACACTGTTTTAGATGTGAAATTGAGTTTCGGGTTAACTACCCGTTGTTTGTTATAGTAAGGTAGCAATGTAATGCGGCTTATAATAATCCAAATAACGAAAATACTGCTATACGCACTGAATTACAATATATTGCCTGACTAGCAATACGGGGTCTTATTATTGATATTATGTTCATGTTTTGGTTTTACATAACCATATTCATATAACAGTTTTTATTTAACTCTATACAACGTTATAAAACGTATTGTATGATGTTTTTACGACATTGGTTCGTATAATGGTTTTGAAGGCAAAAGCCTATAGTATGGTTTACAACAAAGATTTGTATAAATTGTTTTTTGCTTATTTTATGGCCTCCGACAAAGGATTGTACAAAATGATTTTTGATGATGATTATTTATACCGGTGATATACTAATGGTTTATTAAACTCTATGAATTCACTCGGCGTTTTTGCTGACCTTTTCTTTTAACATGTTTTATCTCAGGTACTTGAAGATAATTCTCGGGAAGACGACAAGAATTTATGGCCCGCACTTAAATAACAAATTTCCATTCAAATGTTTTGTAAAATTGTATGAAATACTATGACTTGGGACCTATGTAAATTTGATATTCATGAATGGAAAAATTCTTTATTATTAAACGACGTGATTTTAAGCGTTGTCTATGATTTGAGTAATGTGCTATCCTGTAACACCAACGACTCTTCTGCTGAACTAAAGTATGAATATTTAGTGATGTTACAGTTTATTTTCATTATTGGATTATTATAAGCCGCATGACATTGCTACCTTACTATAACAAACAACGGGTAGTTAACCCGAAATTTATTTGCCCATCTAAAACAGCGTGTAGTCACAATAATCACGCTTATATATATCTTCTCATACATAAATTCGCTTTCCAATCAATGTGGCACGACGGGGATCAACTGTCAAGGCGAACTGGGGTAATCTTCCCCAAATAGTACTATTAAATGCATAAGCGTCTACCAAATCTCGGTAGTTCACAATTCATGCTAATGGGAATTTTAGTGACATAACCTAACTATAATAATCCATTTCATTTCATTCGTCGGGTCATATAATCATTCATCGGGTCATAAAATCATTCACGTCCATATCAATAAGCAAACAATCGGGACAACTGGTGTCCTATTTTATTAAAACTAACATGTAATCTCCCTTGCGGGTTTATAAAACATTTCATAAAACATTTAAAAGAGTGTGAGGCTATGAACTCACGTTGATTGGGAAAGGAGGGTTATCGGCGATTTGGATGTACGGTACGTGCTGCAATCACGGAAACCTATACAAATAATACTTGTATAGTGTTATGTATTAGTCAAATTTAGACTAGTTATACTAGTTTCAATCCAATTCCATATTAAGACCCAATAAGCCCATTAAAGTCTAATACTTTATATTAGCCCAATTATACTTTTAATATCAGGCCTATACTCATATGTTGGGCCCATGTGGGTTAAGCCCAATGAGTAAGTCCATTAGTGTTTAGCCAAACTAGTTGGGTCAATAGTCCAATAAGGCTACTTTGGCACGTTAATGTCCATAAATTATAAAGCTCGGTTTTTATCGTTTTTTACTTTTCAAATGTACTTATACATCAGTATATGAGTTATAAAAAGTTTACATTAGACGGGTCCGACCGTCTAAGTTTTATTTGACGAAAACGTTAATCTTTCGGTTTTAGCCGAAAGGACGTAAAACTTATCTATATAGTTTTATAACTTATAAAACATATCAAATTGCCATTTTTATAAAATTTCCTTATCAAAGTATATAACTTAATTATAAGTAATATATAAGTTAGTTGGTTCTAGGTATAGATTTTATATTAGTTTTACTTGAGTGCTAATTTTATAATATATACTTTTATTTTACAAATCTGATTATGAATTTCACTTTCACTATTTTTACCATATATTGAGTTTTACAAGGAGATAGAAGCGCATTTTTGGGAAGCACAAACTAAATAAGATGTGCTACAATTAACTCCCGTTTAGCTACTGCTCAATCATCCTCTAAATGTCTCTAACATTTCGTCCAAAACAGACTATACATATTTGGACTTCAATAATGTTTTAATCATATCTCACTCATTTTATGGATTCCATTGAGTGGCCAACTCTCACATATGTACAAGTCACATACCTTACTTTATATTAAATTATCCAAGTCACTTTAACAAGTTATCATATGGTTCTTTACTGTTTTATACAACCTACATTTTTAGACATGATTTTAACATCTTTTCATGTAGCTTTTAATCTTTTGAACCAAATTTATCAACACCAAGTCCCCACATAATATTTTGATCATCATTCATCATCATATAAGTATACATAAATGAAGAAAATACAAGATTACATATTCAAAATAACAAGAGGATAGGAAGAAACAATCTTTATATCACCAATAGTGATGAAAAGATGAGGTTTATGATGATCAAGACTTGGTTCTTGTCACCACATCTTTAACTTTAGCAAGAAAACTTCTTGGGTCCTTCAAATGGATGAACACCTCCATGAAATGAGCCCTTGAACCTCATGAAAACTCCTTTTCAAAGGTTAAGATCACCTCCAATCTTCATGTCTTCAATAGGTTATCATCATATGTAACATATACATAAGATTTTTGGTTGACTTTTTGATGTAAATGGTGGTAATGGTGCTATAGTGGACGGCCAAAAAGGGGAGAGAAGAGAGTATTTGGGACAAGTAATAAATGTTTCATCCCCTTATTAATTTACGGGTACTCCTCGATTTTAGTTTCCTCGATTTACGTGCCCTCGGGCCGTTTTACGAAAAACTTTTTTTATAAATTATGAATCAACGGCACAAAACGAATGAAATAAAAATTGTCTCATAAAAAACGGAGTTCTACAATGTAAATACGTAAACCTAGGGTTTCCGATTTAGTCGTAAAGGACGTTAAATTATGCACGTAAGTCCTAATCTCTTCTCGTAAATTTGTGAGTTTATGAACCCACACAAATTAAACTTCTAAAATAATATTCACGGATAAATTTATTTCCTGAAGTGTCGGACTGTCACCAAAAACGGTGTATGTAAACGTAAGCACGTAACGTAGGGTCCTCCGGTTTAGACGTATTCGATGCTACTTTAAGATGTAAACCCCAAATTCCTTCCCAAAAATGAGTGAGTCATTAATATAATATTAAAATAATGTTTTTAAATAATACTTAATAATAAAATATCGACCATAAATTGACGGATTGTCACAATTTTCTTAGAGATAATGTTCAAAAGGGGAACATTTCGATTGAGAAGGTACCCTCGATAGAAAACTTAGCCGACATCTTCACTAAGCCACTTAAGAGGGAACCTTTTAATTACTTGCGTCTAGGTCTAGGTTTAATGGAACATATTCCTTAATTGCGCATTTTAATTAATCGAGTCTTTTTCTCTTTTGAGTATTTTCATTCTTTGAGCTTTTGGGTATCGCAAACTCTTTTTGAAAATATTCTCTTCTCTTTTTCAAAATTCTCAAGGTTCTTTCGAAAATGGTCGAGAAATGTTTTTGCGTTGTTAATTCAATCTAAAAACGTTTTTTATAGCTTCTTGCTATTCATAATGAGCTTACATAATTCCTATGTATGGGTCTCTCAAATATAGCATAAACAAAATAGAAATATGGAGGATCATTGTGTCATGACTTTGTGTCTAATTCTACACACCTCCTACATCGATTGTCTTTAAAATCCATGTATTTTGGTCAAAACCTTGTTCGGTGAGCTTTTGTGTGTTTTCTTTGTCTATCTTTGCTTCTAAGCATATCTCCATGATTATATAGACTAGAAAAATAGGATTTGCTGAATTGGAAAGTCCTCCCTAATCACCAAGTTTAACCCATTGTGGGCGGTTCTATATTGAAACCGCGGTTCCCTAGTGATAAGCAACTGCCTGAGGAGATAAAGAACCGCTCCCAATAACTTCTTTTTCCGGTATTCCTGAAACTCCAAATTTGTTCCAACACTTTTTGGAATCTTTGTTTCAACCGTTTGACCACCCTTAAAATATCTTAGGTTTTCTCTATTTAACCTTAAGCATTTTGCATCCTTTCTCAAATCAATATGTCTTATTCCCCAAATGAAAGCTTTGACCCTCCATTTTCTCCAATTGCTTTCAATCTCAATTCACCTAAGAACACTCAAAATCACATCTCTTCCTCTTCTAAGAATGTTGATTATGGAACTGCTTATCTTCCACCACTAGCCTTTAGTGTTCTTTGTTGGGAATAAAATGTAGCCAAGACACTTGGACGCTAACATGAGGAAGTCAAGCACATACATGATACTTAGTCTACACGTTTTATGTTTCTAGTATGTTTCTAGTAAAGATATGTTCGACAACGTATTTCTTATGTTTATCTTTACCTAAAATAGCTGATACGTAGACTCTTGTACAAGGTTCCTTAATCTATAAAAGGAGGCCTTTAGGTTTAGTTCAATATATGTTTTCACACTTTCATTGTATGTAAGTTCGAATAATCAATCAAAGTGAAAGTTTGGTTTATCTATTTTGTTTGTTCTTCATTCAAGTATTAATTCCGCATAGTACTTGAATTGTCTATACAACAAAGTTTCTCTAAGTGTTTAACTTGATTTAATCTCGTTTACACAAAGCTAAATCGATCTAATTTTGGGATCAACAAGTGGTATCAGAGCTTGTTGAGGAACTTTGATCCAAAGAACACAAAAAAGCTAAATCGACAAAATTCCTAAATTTCAAGAAAACCCTAAAATCTAAACAACATGTCTACTCCAGAGTTAACCTCCTCCTCAAGCCATAACATTAAGATCCACATGCTAGACCCAGACAACTTTGAGCTGTGGAAGTTCAATTTTGAGAAGTATCTTCTAATCCATGATCACGCCCTATGGGAAATTATTGAATATAGAAACACATTCGATAAGGTTGCCAAGATCCAAGATGTTATCACTCTAAGATCAACTCCAGGCTCAAGTGTGGAGGATCAAAAAGAAAAACCCGATGATAGAAGAACTGTCTCAGTTGAGGACATTTCAAAGAGAAGTAATGACATGAAAACTCTAAGCATCCTCAAACTTTCATTGGGACAAGCAAATCAGCACAAGTACAGAGGCTACGAGTCTGCCAATGAACTTTGGGCAGCCCTTCAAGTTACTTATGGTGGTAATGATGATACTGCCTCAGAGAAAAAGAAGCAACTCTTGCATAAGTATGATGTGTTCAAAGCTCTTCCCAATGAAAAGCTAAGTGGAGTAAGAAGCAGACTTCTTGACATTACAAGGAAGTTGTTATTTATGGGAACAGTGCATGATGATGCTGATATCATCACCACTTTCCTTAAAAGTCTTGGTGATGCATGGAAGATTCAAGCAAGGTCTATGATTGCTAATAATACTCACAAAAGTTTCACTTTTGATGACGTCTATAATAAACAGAGGATTGTAGAAAGTGAAATCCTTTTATATCAAGGAAGAAAGACTACCAATGGAAATATGGCCTTCATCTCACATAGTGAAGGTCAATTTGATCAAAAGGAGTCATACATGCACCCTGTTACTGGATCACCTAGTGTCAACGTTGGATGAAGCTCTGTCAGTGCCCCATATTTAGAAGCTGACACATCCAATTTTGTCTCGCCAAGAGTTAAGCCTTCTGGTATTGATCTAGATACTGTATGTGCATACATTGCTTCATTTCCTAATGGTTCAGTGATTACATATGAGGACCTTGAGCAAATTCGTGATGAGCACTTGGAGGAGATGGACATAAAGTGGAATATGGAACTTGCAAGCATAAGGTCCAATAGATGGAATAGAAGATTTAGGAAGAAGATGACTTTTAATGCTAAAGACACTCTTGGGTTTGATAAATCCAAGGTTGAGTGTTACAATTGTCATAGAATGGGCCACTTTATGAGAGAGTGTAGATCTCAAAAAGATCTGATGCTGGAAAACCTTCAAGCCAAATCGTCAAGGTTGAAGATACAAAAGCTATGGTTTCCATGCAAGAGATTGATGGCGTTGGCTGGGACTGCAGCTTTATGGCCAAGGATGTGGAAGAGAACAAGGCCTTGGTTGCAGAAAAGGAGGAAGAGGAGCATGTTCACTATGCTCTCATGGCACATTCTTCATCTTCATAAAACAATGAGGTATATTATGATGCATTTTGTAGTAAGGGCTGTCGTCTAAACACTGAAAAGCTTAACAAAGAAGTTTTAAAATTAAAATCAGATGTTTTTGATGAAAAATGCAAGTTATCTAATTATCAACTTGCTCTTACTCAAACTTAAAAGACTGTGGCTGAATATAAGAAAATGGAGCTTGACCTAAAAGATCAAATCCATATTTTGACTCATGATCTAAATGCTAGTGTTGAGGTTAGGAACATGTTGGAGAGATCCAATGGTGTTATACAAGCTAAGTTAGATGAGGCTATCAAAAACAAAGATAATTTAGATCTTAAAATACAAAAATTTGATAAAGCTTCTCAAAGCCTAGAAAAATGTGTGAGTGAACAAAGGGATTCTAGGGATATGAGTGGGACTGGGATGAAAGAATATGTTGGTGTTCCACCACCTGCTGGGAACTTCTATGGTGTCCTTAGAAAGGATTTATCTTGGACTGGTATACCAGAACTCCAAGAAGAAGAATTTATTCCTCCACCAAGAGTTGTTACTCTAGTAGAGGAGTACAAGTAGAAATTGACTGATTTGGACCAATGGAAGAAAGCCAACCATACTTTGTTTATTAAGGGTGGCATGCTTAGTGACAGCCCAAATGAGTCAACACCCATAAAAGTGACCAATCCTAGTACTGGAAATACTGTTGACCTTGGCTTAAATGTTGATAGAAAACCTAGTATTAAATATGCAGAAATGTATAGAAACCTAGGTTACCAAAAAGTCAAGTTAGTGATAACGGGACAGGTTTCTTTTCATCTAGACCTAGAGTTATGTCTAGAAAAGCCTGTTATACTTGTGGAAGCTTTTCACATTTGGCTTATAAATGTGTCAATGCTTCCAAGGTCAACGCTGATCGAAAGTCAACCATGGTAAAACCCAAACCCTTTGTCTAGCAAAGTCCACAAGTGATTAGACCAACCCCATTCTTTACTAAAGGGTCTAATACTTATGGACAAAGGCCTTTTCAAAAGACCAATAGATGGTCTAACAAACAATGGATTCCTGTAGCAAACCCTAGGTTCAATGCTGATAAAGGTAATTTTAGCGTTGTCAAGAACAATTTTAACGCTGAAAGGAATGTTTCCAACGCTGCTAGACCAAGTAATGCCAAATACTTGCAACCAAAGGGAAAAGGGTCTAGATCTTCTTCTAGCATATCTTGGAGACCTAAACAAGACTAAAACCCTAATTCAGATGGGATTTCAATGACCTGTAACAGATTTCATTATATTACAAAGGTCATAACTAAACCAATTGGGGTTAACTAGGTGTTTAATCCAAAAAGGGATCAACAAGGGGTTGTCATAAGGACTAAGTCTGTTCTTGTTGAACAACCAAATGAATCCAAGTCTGCTCAGGCTTGGGTTCCCAAAGAAAACTAATCTATTTTCTTTATGTGCAGCGCATTCAAAAGCAGGTTAATGATTATGGATATTGGGATTGTGGATGCTCTAGGCACATGACGGGGAAGGAAGATTACTTGACAAACTTTACCCCCATTAAAGATGGTGACAAAGTGTACTTTGGAGGAGGATATGCAACTATCACTGGCAAATGCACTCTTATCACCAACAATTTGCGTTTTAAGAACGTGTTTTTGGTAAAAGAACTTGACTATAATCTGTTTAGTGTATCACAGGCCTGTGATAACAAAAATAAGGTTCTTTTCACTGATACTGAATACTTGGTGTTGAGCAAAGATTTTAAAAGAGCTGATGAGAAATTTATTGATTATAGAACAACTAGGCATAAGGACATTTATAATGTGAATCTTAATGGAATTAGGATGAATAATAATCTGTCATGTCTATATGCTAAGGCTTTAGTTGATGAGAGTAATCTTTGGCACAGAAGGTTAGGGCACATTAATTTTAAGAACATAAATAGACTTGTGAGACATGGTTTAGTTGATGGTTTGCCTGAAAAGGCTTTCCACAATGACCACTCTTATGTTGCATGCCATAAATGCAAATAGCACAAAGTCTCCTTTAAGTCTAAACCCGTGCATTCTAGTTCTAAAACACTTCACTTGCTGCATATGGACTTGTTTGGTCCAACTAATATAGAAAGCTTAAATGGTAAATCATACTGTCTTGTCATCACTGATGATTTTTCTAGATTTACTTGGACTTTCTTTTTGGCTTTGAAAAGTGAAACTGCTGATGTTTTGATTAACTTTATTACCCAATTGGAGAAAAAGACTAGGAATGAGGTTAAAATACTTAGAAGTGATAATGGTGTTGAATTTAGAAATAATCCGTTAGATGACTTTTGTGCCAAGAAAGGTATTACTAGACAGTTTAGTATAGCTAGAACCCTACAACAAAATGTGGTGGTTGAAAGAAAGAATAGAACACTCATAGAAGCAGCTAGGACAATGTTGGCTGATGCTCACTTTCCCATTGCATTTTGGGTTGAGGCTGTGAATACAACTTGGTATGTTCAGAATAGGGCATTAATCAACAAGATCCACAACAAGACACCTTATGAGCTATTTTGGAGTAGGAAACCTAATATTGGTTTTCTTAAACCCTTTGGCTGTTATGTAGTTGTTTTAGATACTAGTGATGCCTTAGGAAATTTTAGTGCTAAAGGTGATGAAGGCTACTTTATGGGCTATTCAGTGTAGAGTAGAGGATATAGAGTTTACCTTAAGAAAGAAAAACGTATACTTGAAAAGGTACATGTTAGGTTTTTAGAAAGTAAACCTAGTGATCCTGAGAGTGGACCAAATTGGTTATTTGACTTGGAACCTCTATCTAGAACCTTGAAATATATGCCTGTTACTAATCCAGACATTGTGAAGGTGACTTCAAATGTTGTGGAAGAACCAGTTGTTGAAATTTCAGGTATACAGGTTGACAAGGAGGTTGGATCACAAGTTGACAAATCAGCACCCATACTTGAGTATGTTACCATTCCTATATGGATAAACGCATTTGCTGCTGTTGGAAAGGGAAAAGGTGGTCCACAAGTATCACCAGTTGAAAACATGCATGAATCTTCAAGCGTTGATAAAGGAAAATCTGGCGCTGACAAGACAAATTCAGGCGTTGATGGCTTAAACGTTGAAAGCCCTAATTCAGGTGTTGACAACTCTTTTGACCATTTATTCTCTTCCAGTGTTTTTGAACAAGGTGAACCTTCAAACAGACATGGAGAGCTTCATTCAGATGATGATGGAAGAGAATTTAAAGAAGATATTGGCAACTTGGAGACTGAAATTGATGATAACACAATATTTCAAGGAGGATTACTTACATCTACTATGAAGAATCACCCTTCTTCTCTAATCATAGGTGATATGATGACTCCTGTACAAACTAGAAGGTCTCATCAGAATCATGGAGGATTTATTGCCAATATTCACAATAAGGTTGATACCCCTCTTGTTCAAGCATGTTTGTTTGCATGTTTTCTGTCACAACAGGAACCCAAGAAGATTTTTGATGCTCTCAAAGAACCAAGTTGGGTGGAAGCAATGCAAGATGAGCTTCACCAATTTGCTATTCAAGATGTTTGGGAGTTAGTTGATTGTCCCAGACATGTCAGACCTATTAGGACAAGATGGGTTCTTAGAAAAAAAAAGGATGAGAGAGGAATTGTTGTCAGAAACAAGGCACGTTTAGTTGCTCAAGGCTATACACAAGAGGAAGGGATAGACTATGAAGAGGTTTTCGCACCTATTGCAAGGATTTAGGCAATAAAGATTTTCCTAGCCTATTCTTCTTGCATAGGATTTACAGTCTATCAAATGGATGTGAATATTGCTTTTCTTTATGACACAATTACATAGGAGGGTTATGTAATGCAGCCTCCTGGTTTTGAAGATTCAGAAAATCCAGACAAGGTGTATAGAGTGAAGAAAGCTATGCATGGACTTCATCAAGCCCCAAGAGCATGGTATGGCACATTGTCCACCTATCTGGTGTAAAATGGATTCAAAAGGGGCACCATAGATCAGACTTTGTTTACAAAGAACACTGGTAAGGATTTCTTACTTGTTCAGGTTTATGTGGATGATATCATATTTGGATCTTCTAGTACAAAGATGTGTGAAGACTTTCCCAAGCTCATGACAAACAAGTTCAAGATGAGTGCAATGGGAGAGATGAACTTCTTTCTAGGGTTAGAAGTTCAGCAGAAAGAAGATGGTATCTTCATCTCTCAAGAAAAATATGTAGCATAAATCTTGAAGAAGTTTGTCTTTTCTCCACATGAGAAATGGGCTAGCACAACCATGGATAGGGAAAACCCTTGGCGAAAGGTTGGAGATGGAAAAGAGGTGGATGTCAAGCATTATAGGTCAATGATTGGATCATTGATGTATCTCACAGCTTTAAGACCTGACATTATGTTTGCTGTGTGTGCATGTGCACGCCATCAAGTGACTCCCAAAGAGTGTCATCTTCATGCTGTCAAGAGGATTTTTAGGTATCTTACGTGCTATCCCACCTTGGGATTATGGTATCCAAAAGATTCTCCATTGGAGCTTATTTCATATTCAGATAGTGATTATGGTGGTGACAAGTTTGATAGGAAATCCACAACTGGTGGATGCCAATTTCTTGGGAGTAGGTTGATATCTTGGCAATGCAAGAAACAAATAATGGTGGCCAATTCTACAATTGAAGCAGAGTATGTAGCTGTAGCTGCTTGTTGTGGACAAGTCTTATGGATTCAAAACCATCTATTGGATTATTGGTATAATTTCATGCATACCAAGATTTTTGTAAACAATAACAGTACTTTATGCATTATTAAAAATCATCTACATCACTCTAAAACAATACACATAGAAATTAGACATCATTTTATAAGAGATTATTTTGAAAAAGGTTTAATAAAACCAGATAGGGTTGACACAGAGGAACATGTGGCTGATTTATTAACTAAACATTTTGATACTAGGAGATTTTAATACTTTGTAACAAGTATTAGAATGATTAATATTACCTAATATGTGTGTTTGAACTCTTTGTAAAAGTATGTACATGATATGCATTGTTATTGGTCTTTGTATAAAATTAGATTTTCCACTTTATTTGTCTAACGCTGACGAAGGTTATTTTTAACGCTGACAAGTGTTAATTTGACATTGTCAGCAACATGTTAGTTTTGTGGTTTTTGATCTAATTATGCAGGCGTTGTTAGCATTGTACAAATGGATACAGAGTTTCTTATGGATTCTTGGAGCATTATTGGAGCATGTTCAAGTTTATGGATGATGGTTGGAATATTTATATTCCTATTTTGACATAAATTTTTATTTGCATGCATTTTATTTAGCAACTTGTATATCTTATTTTAAGGGCTTTAGGACTTTTTGGGTATTCATATGATACTCTTATCACAATTCTAGATTGTGTCCACTGGTGAGTACGAATTAGTTTACTAAATCGTGAGGCACTGTAGCATGCAAAGTTGATATACTATGCACGTTGCCAAGACTTTTTGGCCTAAAATTGGATGTGGTTTGTTGGGAGACTTGGGTATGATTTTTATTGGGCTTACCTGGGAAGTTACAAAGGATTTTAAGAGATAACTTCATTGTTAAGAACTTTGGTTAGCAAGGGACACTTGAGGATAATTATGTCTATCTTGCTTAAGCAAGTGTGCGTGATTGGGCAGTGCTTGCCACTCTATGGTAATTTTCAGTCTATAGGTTATCTTCACTAGGATAAATTACTTTGTTAAGGTCCTTTTTCATTTTTATTATTTTTATTTTGGACGTTGACAGTTTTTTTTTCCAAACGTTGTTAGGACCAATTTTGACGTTGACATGGAAATTTCCAATGTTGACAAGAATATAGCCGTTGAGCGTTGATAGGTCATTTTTTACCGTTGACAAACATTGGGTCCTACCCAGTTGTTATTTTTGACGAAAATTTGGGCCGTAATTTTCGGAGTTGGTAACTTTTTATTAATGCACAAGATAAGTTATATCTTTTCAAGATTTTAATCATTATATTTTGAAAAATAACTGCCTCATTTTTGACCAATCGCATGTGCTTACCTCTCCTATATATTTGGCTCATTATTTTGAAATAGGGTAACTGCTTATTCTTGTCTAACTAAATTTTCACACACATTCATCTTTCATAACATTTATCACAGCTTGCATTGTAGCAATACACACACTCTGTTTCCTCAATATACTCAGATGGTGGAGTATTCAAATGCATACCCACTAAGCTATGAACTCTCTCATGCTCCTCTTATCCCTGTCACTCATATTAAACAGTTTTGGAATACTGTCACTTTCTCAACGCTTAATAATGTAACTACATTGACTTCTACAGTCCATGGGCTTCCATGGGTGGTTACTGAAGCCTTGGTTCGCCAGGCTTTGCATCTTAATGATGTAGATGGTATAACCACCCTACCCATTGGTGAGCTAGAACAAGGCCTTCAAGCTTTGGGTTGTCCTTTCCCTGAAGAGGGAACTTTAAACAAATATTCAAAACAGGAATTTCCCCCAGCTTGTAAGTACTTGATACATGTCATTCTTCAATGTTTGAGTCCCAAATGCACTGCACACAATGAAATTAACACATCAATTGGGAGTTCCATTGTGTATATTACTACTAGGCAAAAATATAATTTTTCTACAATGATTTTTGATGGCATGTGTAAAAACAAGGGTAGCAAGATGACTCTTGCTTACCCAAGATTTTGCAAATGGTTTTTGATGCACAAAGATATTGCACCAGGGATCATGATGATTTTTATACGATCCCTATGCAAAAGAAAGCAATTTTTGGAAAGATGAATACACCCCCAAACAGAGACTTACCCCTTACCGAAGCCATGCTTGCTGTTATTGAAGCAGCACAACCTCAACCAGACCCACAACCCCAACCAGAACCATTACCTGAACTATCACCATCACCCCAACATATGGAGATTGACCAAGATCCTTTCAACGCTGACACGTTAAATGTTGGCGTTGACACTTCAAATCCAAACGCTGACACCCTCTTACAACAAACAAAACACCCCTTAACCTCCAAACAAAAACCCAATCCACATCATCCTCTTCACCCTAGACTTTATGGATGGAAAAATGCCAAAGGAATACTGGAGTGTTCTCCTCTAGTGGTCCTATCCATGTTGCAGAGAGAACCACCACCACATGTGTAACACCCCATTTTGATAAATGGAATGTCACGCGTGATTATGGCGTGTCATCAAAGCATGCAAGGTGATATGTAGTAAAACATACATGACCATAGGGAAAACCGGAATCAAACATCGGTTCCCAAACATAAGCCCAAAACATAAATAAAGGAAATGAACTGAATAAAGACTAAACAAGCATAACTATATGAAGGCAAAAAGGAAAAGAAGTCTCTGGCAGCTTCCATCCTATGTGCGTCCTCCAAATGCTCGAGTCTTGGGTACCTGCCGTTTTGGGACATGGAAAGGAAAGCAACGGCTGAGCAAGACGCTCAGTGCACGGATGTACAATAAAGCATGAAATAGGATAAGCATGTAACATATAACAGCGGAAGACTAAGTACTGAGTAAACTGGTTAAGTAACAAGAAAACTGGTTTTATAGTTTGAAAAGCCTTATGTTTAACCTGTGAAAACTGTTTTAACATATATATACCATAGCCCATATAGGTCATGAAAAGGTCACGTGCATGAATACTTGGAGGGGTGACCTCATCATGCTGATTAGAGGGGATGCCTCTAATCAATATACTGGTTTGGGTA
The DNA here is from genome assembly GCA_025667525.1 of Glebionis coronaria. Taxonomy (NCBI): domain Eukaryota; kingdom Viridiplantae; phylum Streptophyta; class Magnoliopsida; order Asterales; family Asteraceae; genus Glebionis; species Glebionis coronaria. The sequence continues at coordinate 78,490 of JANFOE010001876.1, read as the reverse complement.
GGAGGGATCAGCTCCTTGTGAAGGGTGCAAGGCACACACCACATTCACCATGATAAACTGAATAAAACATGTAACTAGGATGCACCCATACGCCCCAACTGATATAATAATATGGCCAAACTGAAAAGGGACGCCACGAGCAATCACTCCGCCGTGGGGAAGTCATAACATCGGTGCCTCCAATGCTATGGTTATGGTACCTACATAACTAGGTGAAACTGGTCATGCTTGTATATGGCTATAGTTTATGCTAAATTAACATAAGCAGTTCAAAACAATAAAACAAATGCTGGGGAAAACAGTTGGCTGCATACGGGGAAATCCTAATAAGGAAGGAATGTCCATACTGAAAGGACGGGAATCCGTACCTCAAGTCCAGTGAAATGAACGGAAGAAAGACTCCTACTTCTGGATCACTAATGCTACATGAATACACACGTGTATAAGTATCGATTCACTGATTACGTACTGGGTTCTGGGTCTCATTATAGCTGATTTGGTATATTTTAGGTCATGGTTCACTGTTTAAAGCCTTAAACTGGGTTTATCTAGTATTCTGATTAATCTGATTAAGTATTACTGGTGTTTCATGTATTATTATACTTACTGTGTAATAATAAGTAACTTTCCAAAAATAGCAGGTTTCCAAAAATAGAAAGTTTCCAAAAATAGAAAGTTACCAAAAATAGAAAGTTTCCAAAAATAGAAAGTTTCCAAAAATAGAAAGTTTCCAAAAATAGAATGTTTCCAAAAATAGGAAGTTTCCAAAAATAGAATTTACTGCCTAAAATAGATTAGTTTCTAAAAATAGAAAGTTTCCAAAAATAGATCAGCTGCCTTAATTAAATAAGTTTCCATATATAGAAGGTTTCCATAATTAGATTAGCTGCCTGAAATAGATTGATTTCCATATATAGAAGGTTTCCATAATTAGATTAGTTGCCTTATTTAATTAAGTTTCTATAAATAGAAGTTTCCATAATTAGAATTAAGCTGATATCATAAGCTAACATATAAGTCTAAGTGTTATAAGCTTATTCTTAAGTCATATGATATAGTGTATAGTTTAATTATTATTTCATGTATTTTAATTAAACTATAGGTTAAGCATTTTAATTAAAGTGTAACATGTATTAATTAAAATGAAATGAAAATACTTAGGTTAAAATGTGTATTATTATTAATAATAATATAACCTAAGTCATGTCTAAATTAATTAATTATAGGCATGTTTTAATAATTAATTAATTATAACTTATAACATAAAATACTTAGGTTAAATTAATATCATGCTAAATTAATAATTAGAATAACCTAAGTCATGATTTAATTAATATCTCATGTTATTAATTAATTTATATCCTAAGTTCATGATTCATAAAAATTAACATGTAACATAGATCATGATTTAACCAACGAACCGTGAACCGGGCATGAAATCGACACCGTACCCCGAACCAAATCGGGGTTCCCCTTGGTTCCTTGCTGCCGTGGGACCCACACCACCAAACCGGGACCATATGGTCTCGGTGGTGGCTTAATGACCAAGCCGTGACCCCCCTAGGGCACGGGCTAGGTGGCGGCCAAACTAAAACACCCCTAAAACAACCTTTTGATTTTACCCTTTAACCAAATACATGTTTATTTTATGTTTTTAATTAGGTTTTAAAAACATCATGTTCTTAATTAATTTTACCAAATCAAATCAAAAGAAATAATTAAAAAGAAAGGTTAAAAAGGTATACCGATTGTGTAGATGAATTAAGGATGAACAAACACTAATACTTGTACAATATCCATGATCAAAATCAACAAGAACACCTCCTTTTGATGATTATAGGTGGCGGCTACAAAAGGGAAAAGGAAGGAGAGGAGAAAACTTTTTAGGGTTTTATGTTTATTTTCTTGAAAAGTGAAAATGAATGCCTTTTTTTTCCCTTAACCCCCTTGTTTAGTAAAATGATGGGCTAGGCCCATTCTTCTTCCTAATTTCGTGGATATGGGGCCCACAAGGGGTAACCCACATGTTTTCCGTGTCTAAAATATAAGTGCGATCTCGTGTTCGTGTTTTACGTGTTCGTTCGTGGTTAAACGTGTTCGTGTCTGAAGCGTGTTCGTGTCTGAAGCGTTTTTGTTTATTTTAACGCTCGTAATTATATTATATGTATTACGTAATTATTCTAGTTCGTATTTTAAATGGTGATCATGATTTAATTATGTTCACGTGATATATTTATTAACTGTTTATCATGAGGTCGTACGTAATCGATACTTGTCATGTCATACACGTATGCATTTGCTTGATTATTAGCACATGAATGTGATCAATACTACATGAGGTAAGTTTTAATCTAGAACGTACGATCTTAAGGGCACTATTCATGGTAAAAGCATGCGGGTTTTACAATTCTTCCCCCCTAAAAAGAATAATTCGTCCCCGAATTATAGATAAAGTAACTGAAAGCGAAACATACCCGAATCAAACTGGAAAGGTATGCAAAATAACGGAAATGAAGGTGACATGGTAGAAGGGAACGTGGAACATGACATGTCTTGAAAAGACATGGAACGTGACGTGACTGAAAGGACATATCTAATCGATAAGAGAAAAATGGATAAAAAGTCCGGATGAACTTGTCCGTTTCCAAGTGGCCTCCCTCTTGGAACGGTTCCTACAGAAGATCCCGACACTAATGATAAATCTTGGTCCTCCTGACCTTGACTTGGAATACGAAGAAATTCTTGGTTATCAACGGAAGGTAGATCCCCGAAATTCGATCGAGGAAACATAAGAGTTAACGTGCAAGGGTAACTGAAACGTTACGATGCAAGACAATCTGACTTAACTGATAATTAGAAACGATGAGCGAGACATAAAGAAACGTAGTACGTGAAAAATTTTGAACGTGATACGTGAAAAATTTTGAACGTGCTACGTGGAGATATGGCGAGTGTAGTATAAGTAAACATATCGTGATCCATGATACGTGTAACCTATTTTGATCATGATATGAGGAACGTGGAATGAACATGACATGTGAGACATATCGTGATCATATAATATAATGGCGGTGACGCCAAACGCTACAAGGTGAGACGTGGAATATGACGTGGAATATGACGTGAAACGTCTATCTGATGATGGAGAGTTATACTAAACTTGGGTCTGGTCTCACAAGTTCTTGCAACTTTCCCAGAATGAGAAAAGAAATGAACGTAAAATCGTAAGTCAAACTACGATAATGAACGTGAATAGTGTCATGAACGTGAGTGCGAAAGCAAGTCGTGGAATTAGAATGAAGACGTGAAGTAAGTTAGGAGTAAAGTTACGAATCTTTGTCTGACCCGATAGCTGAGGGATTGCCAAATGATCGGATAAGCCTTGGCTGGAACATGTTCGTTCAATCTGTTGGTTCTGAAATCCGTACGGATGTAAGGATTCTGCAGACTTGATCAAACTGTTGACAATAACCCCGATAGCATCATGCTTCTTCTGAGTTTGCTGAAATCTGGTAACTAAAATCCATGGAGATCTTGTCCCTTTTCGATTCACAATCTCATATGATGAAAACATCCCAGTTTGTTGGTGTCCTCTCTTAACCTGTTGGTATAACAGGTACCTAGATATGAACGTAACTGTATCTTGCTTCGTAGAAACTTGATACATAGAAGGTTGCGAAACTCTGAGTCTTTGAATTAGACTTCTCCTAGCGTAGGATTTCCTAGAACACCTAATGTAGTGTAGGGTTCTCTCCTTTACGCATAAGCTGAGTCATGGTAAGATTAACCATAGAAACCCATGTGATTCAGCGTGTCACTGTTATGAAACAGAATTGATATAGGAAAATTTCTAGGGTAAAATTTCTCTTGTCAAGAATTTGCAACATAGTGCAGATATGGTCTTCTTGTTCTTCTCTAGGCTTAAATGAAATCAGGTTATCCTCAATGAAAATGCTGATGAATTTGTTTAGGAGTTCATGGATACACAATTTATTAAGTCCATAATGCTGTTGGAGCATTGATGAGACTAATCCAAAATCATAAATTTAGCATGACCGAGTCGTGTACGAATAGCAGTCATGGACATGTCTTGCTTTTTCACTCGTCACTGTTGGCAGCATGATCGTGAGTTCGATCTTGGAAAAGTGATTAACACTACACGGTTGATTGGACATGTTGTCAATATGTGGAGGAGAATAACGGTCACGAATGGTGATTTGTTTAAGTCGACGGTAGTCGACACATAATCTCATGGTACCATCCTTCTCCTTGAAGGTTCTTCTGGAGTGTAAGGAACAATTTTGGAATAATCCGTTGGTTATGCGTAAAAGGACCTTAGTAGTCGTGTGTTACTGACAGCTAGAAAATTTTAGCAATTCTGGCTAACAAAGCACGTGCTAGAAAAGCATAGATAATTTGTACAGATTTTCCTGATGGAAAACCAAGCTGAAAGTATTCAGGAGCCTGAACATTACTGTACATAATTATGAATCATAGCATGGTGTGGTGTTCATAGTACATAATTAGGATAAAATTCATCTCGTGTCTGTCCGAGGAAATGCGTTAGCAGCTTGGGTCTTATCCTTAAGGTGAAGGAAAACCTTCGTATGCGTGGGAATACGAAAGGCGTCCTTCATGGTCATGAATACATGAAATATGGTGAAAGAAATGAAAGTGACATCGGCAACGTGACAGTTCTCACTTATGCGCCGGTAATGGTATTGAAATTCTTGTGGCCTGATTAATACATGGCACAACAAAATGGATATACCCTTGGAGGGTACCCTGAATTTCTTAGAAATGTTCCATAATTAGACGTGAGTCATGTGTCTTGACTCGTGTCCTGAGAAATGTAAGCGTGACATATGTCTTGACTGGTATCTTGACATGTGTCCTCAGAAAGTATACGTGAGACATGTGTCTTGACTGATGTCTTGACATGTGTCTCGAGATGTGAAACAATTAGAACTACAAATATTAGGTTAATATGCCAGAATTGGCGGATCGGTTGGACTACTGATCATTTGTATGTCTGATCACGTCCGCGGCCAGAGCCTCGGTTGCGATTTCTAGGATATTTTCTGTCATGGTAGTGGTTACTATCGTCTTGTCTGTAGGTTCCATGACGGTCATTCTCATGACCGTGACTCATGTAACTATTTAGCTGAGTGGCTGGCTGGTACTGGTTTGCACTCATATGGCTGAAATGACAGCCGAACGACGTGTGACATGTAACTATGAATTTGGGACAATGATTGATGGGAATTGTCTGATGGTGAAGCATCTTCTCGTCCAATTGCTTTGCTCCGACGCCTTTGTCTTCGTCTTTTAGGATCTCTAGGTTGTGAACAGTATCAGCATCAGCATCTCGTAGCGTCTCCCAACATCAGCAGCATCAACCTTCAGTAACATCTCCAAGCTATGAGCGGCATCGACAATCTTGTAGAATATCAGCAAGTGAACATACGCCTGAGATGATTTAGAATCGACTAGCGAATACTCGTGAAGTATTGCAAGTGGAATACACATGGATTAAGGTACATGTAATACACATGAAATACGGTACGTGGAGTACACATGGAATACACATGAAATGATCGGTATGGGCTCGATCATTTGTCATGATTTAAGGAAAGTAAACCGGTTAAACGGTTAAGAAAACCATCATGATAACCTGACAGTATTAGCATAGACATCATTCTGGTTGCATAGAGAAACGCTAAAGTGTGGTTACACAAAATTCAATGATGATTTGCCTGACAGCATGATCAATGGAAACCAACCATAACTATCATGAAAGCATGATTCAAGAAATCTAACAATGTCTTGCAGGACAACGTAAATAACAAAAGAGGCGTGAAACATAATCAACATGAAGGCGGAATTATCATGAGGAAACATGAAACCATCTATTACAAGAAGTGTATAACATAATCAGCATGAAACTGAAGTTAACCATGACAGTATGAAGGCATACTTGACATAAAAACATAATAACTTATGATGGGACATGAAAAAAAATTTATGCCAATTTAAATCAGGAGAAAAATTTTATGCAAGAAAACAGTGCGTGAATGCGTAATGTAGTTTATAAAACCTTTATATGTGCAAGGGAACGCCTATGGGTCGGTTCCAAAACAAAAGACATGGCGAGGGGACGCCTATGGGTCGGTCCCAAAGTTAAAAGTTTCGATAAAAGCACATGCGACTAAATAGGGCCAGTCCTGTACCAACCATTACTTAGTCAAAATTCCTGTAACAGATGACATATGATATAAATGCATGAATGCATGAAACATAATAATTAAAAGTCATTGTCAAAACTTAACAGAAAAAAATTTTATGTGAAAATTATGAACTACTGGGGTTCAGTTCACATAATCACAATTCACTAGGAACATCATGCATAGACACTGACACATAACTAAGTATGGATGACGGTTGTTCATTCCATATTAGTAAGACGATACTGGTGAAAATATCATGGTGAAAACAACAAGGTGCTGAAAACGTCATGGCTAAAACAAAAAGGTGCTGAAAACATAATGGTTAAAACAACAACGCGCTGAAACATCAATACGTGGAAAAACAATCGTTGGCTTAGGAAGCTCCTGGTGACTACCCACTAGTCACAGGTCGAGTTTTAGAGCCTACAGGTCGAAGCCTTGGCTCTGATACCATAATTGTAACACCCCATTTTGATAAATGGAATGTCACGCGTGATTATGGCGTGTCATCAAAGCATGCAAGGTGATATGTAGTAAAACATACATGACCATAGGGAAAACCGGAATCAAACATCGGTTCCCAAACATAAGCCCAAAACATAAATAAAGGAAATGAACTGAATAAAGACTAAACAAGCATAACTATATGAAGGCAAAAAGGAAAAGAAGTCTCTGGCAGCTTCCATCCTATGTGCGTCCTCCAAATGCTCGAGTCTTGGGTACCTGCCGTTTTGGGACATGGAAAGGAAAGCAACGGCTGAGCAAGACGCTCAGTGCACGGATGTACAATAAAGCATGAAATAGGATAAGCATGTAACATATAACAGCGGAAGACTAAGTACTGAGTAAACTGGTTAAGTAACAAGAAAACTGGTTTTATAGTTTGAAAAGCCTTATGTTTAACCTGTGAAAACTGTTTTAACATATATATACCATAGCCCATATAGGTCATGAAAAGGTCACGTGCATGAATACTTGGAGGGGTGACCTCATCATGCTGATTAGAGGGGATGCCTCTAATCAATATACTGGTTTGGGTAGGAGGGATCAGCTCCTTGTGAAGGGTGCAAGGCACACACCACATTCACCATGATAAACTGAATAAAACATGTAACTAGGATGCACCCATACGCCCCAACTGATATAATAATATGGCCAAACTGAAAAGGGACGCCACGAGCAATCACTCCGCCGTGGGGAAGTCATAACATCGGTGCCTCCAATGCTATGGTTATGGTACCTCCATAACTAGGTGAAACTGGTCATGCTTGTATATGGCTATAGTTTATGCTAAATTAACATAAGCAGTTCAAAACAATAAAACAAATGCTGGGGAAAACAGTTGGCTGCATACGGGGAAATCCTAATAAGGAAGGAATGTCCATACTGAAAGGACGGGAATCCGTACCTCAAGTCCAGTGAAATGAACAGAAGAAAGACTCCTACTTCTGGATCACTAATGCTACATGAATACACACGTGTATAAGTATCGATTCACTGATTACGTACTGGGTTCTGGGTCTCACTATAGCTGATTTGGTATATTTTAGGTCATGGTTCACTGTTTAAAGCCTTAAACTGGGTTTATCTAGTATTCTGATTAATCTGATTAAGTATTACTGGTGTTTCATGTATTATTATACTTACTGTGTAATAATAAGTAACTTTCCAAAAATAGTAGGTTTCCAAAAATAGAAAGTTTCCAAAAATAGAAAGTTACCAAAAATAGAAAGTTTCCAAAAATAGAAAGTTTCCAAAAATAGAAAGTTTCCAAAAATAGAAAGTTTCCAAAAATAGGAAGTTTCCAAAAATAGAATTTACTGCCTAAAATAGATTAGTTTCTAAAAATAGAAAGTTTCCAAAAATAGATCAGCTTCCTTAATTAAATAAGTTTCCATATATAGAAGGTTTCCATAATTAGATTAGTTGCCTTATTTAATTAAGTTTCTATAAATAAAAGTTTCCATAATTAGAATTAAGCTGATATCATAAGCTAACATATAAGTCTAAGTGTTATAAGCTTATTCTTAAGTCATATGATATAGTGTATAGTTTAATTATTATTTCATGTATTTTAATTAAACTATAGGTTAAGCATTTTAATTAAAGTGTAACATGTATTAATTAAAATGAAATGAAAATACTTAGGTTAAAATGTGTATTATTATTAATAATAATATAACCTAAGTCATGTCTAAATTAATTAATTATAGGCATGTTTTAATAATTAATTAATTATAACTTATAACATAAAATACTTAGGTTAAATTAATATCATGCTAAATTAATAATTAGAATAACCTAAGTCATGATTTAATTAATATCTCATGTTATTAATTAATTTATATCCTAAGTTCATGATTCATAAAAATTAACATGTAACATAGATCATGATTTAACCAACGAACCGTGAACCGGGCATGAAATCGACACCGTACCCCGAACCAAATCGGGGTTCCCCTTGGTTCCTTGCTGCCGTGGGACCCACACCACCAAACCGGGACCATATGGTCTCGGTGGTGGCTTAATGACCAAGCCGTGACCCCCCTAGGGCACGGGCTAGGTGGCGGCCAAACTAAAACACCCCTAAAACAACCTTTTGATTTTACCCTTTAACCAAATACATGTTTATTTTATGTTTTTAATTAGGTTTTAAAAACATCATGTTCTTAATTAATTTTACCAAATCAAATCAAAAGAAATAATTAAAAAGAAAGGTTAAAAAGGTATACCGATTGTGTAGATGAATTAAGGATGAACAAACACTAATACTTGTACAATATCCATGATCAAAATCAACAAGAACACCTCCTTTTGATGATTATAGGTGGCGGCTACAAAAGGGAAAAGGAAGGAGAGGAGAAAACTTTTTAGGGTTTTATGTTTATTTTCTTGAAAAGTGAAAATGAATGCCTTTTTTTTCCCTTAACCCCCTTGTTTAGTAAAATGATGGGCTAGGCCCATTCTTCTTCCTAATTTCGTGGATATGGGGCCCACAAGGGGTAACCCACATGTTTTCCGTGTCTAAAATATAAGTGCGATCTCGTGTTCGTGTTTTACGTGTTCGTTCGTGGTTAAACGTGTTCGTGTCTGAAGCGTGTTCGTGTCTGAAGCGTTTTTGTTTATTTTAACGCTCGTAATTATATTATATGTATTACGTAATTATTCTAGTTCGTATTTTAAATGGTGATCATGATTTAATTATGTTCACGTGATATATTTATTAACTGTTTATCATGAGGTCGTACGTAATCGATACTTGTCATGTCATACACGTATGCACTTGCTTGATTATTAGCACATGAATGTGATCAATACTACATGAGGTAAGTTTTAATCTAGAACGTACGATCTTAAGGGCACTATTCATGGTAAAAGCATGCGGGTTTTACAACATGTGTGGTTGGTGATATAGGTGGGGCTAGGACTATTGTACTAGCTTAGATGCAGGCCAAGCCAGTCCTAACATCATTAAGACCCTATCCATGCCCCATGACTCTACTTTGGGAGGTCAAATTCCCATTCTAGAGGAGGGCATATTGGAACCCTATACATTTTTGGAATTGACGGATGTCTGCATTAGCTTGCAAAAGCAAAATTCATACCTTGAACTCAAGCAATTGAGGGAGAGGATTGTTATTTTGGAAGCTTCTGAGACTAGGAGAAGGCAGACAAGATTCCTTTCATCAGGGGATGATTCTTACAAAGGGGAGGAAGCTGCTACTAAGCCATTTAATGCAAAGTGACAAAGGCTCAGGTGGTTCTATTGGTGTGGAAATGGCTAAAGCTTTGACCAGCTTGAAGGAGAGGCCAGTTATTGATGTTTCCTTGGCAACTCCAACAAAGATCTTGTTTAAGGAGATGCTGGAACAAGTTTCTAAGTCAACCGCTGACAAGAGTAAGTTGAGCGTTGACAGACAGGTTATTGACGCTGACAAGCTTGGCGCTGATAGGAGTATGTTAGGCGTTGACACACAGGTTTTGGACGTTGTTAGGCCTGCAGGAATGGTTCATGTATCCCAGTCATCAGCTATAATCAAAGATGTGTCTACATAGGTACCATCGTCATCTTTACCCATCATTGATATATTAGATAAGGGTAAAGGGATTATGGTAGAAACAGTGGTTCCCAAGGATGCTGCCCAAGTAAAATTTGATTCCATGTTCGCTGACAAGAGTAAGTAGAGCGTTGACAGACAGGTTTTTGACGCTGACAAGCTAGGCGCTGATAGGAGTATGTTAGGCGTTGACACACAGGTTTTGGACGTTTTTAGGCTTGCAGGAATGGTTCATGTATCCCAAATCAGCTATCGTCAAAGATGTGTCTTCATAGGTACCATCATCATCTTTACCCATCATTGATATATTAGATAAGGGTAAAGGGATTATGGTAGAAACAGTGGTTCCCAAGGATGCTGCCCAAGTAAAATTTGATTCCATGTTGGCTGCACAACTTGAGAAAGAAGAAAGGATGAAGGAGACTGCTATTGAGAGTAAGGAAAGTAGTGGCGATGAGAGTACATATTCAAGTGTATTGATTATTGAAGAACCAGAGAGGCTTGAATATGGTGATGAGTTGGCAAGGGAAAATCTTGCAGAGTTGAAGAATCAGGTGGATTATGAGATGCCTGAAGTTGCTCAGATGTACTTTGCATGGGAGAACAAGGTGATGGAAAATCCTGACATGACTTTATCAGATCAAATTTGGGGTTTGGAGATTCTACTAAGAGTTCAAAGATATTGCAAGGTGATTATGAAATATAAAGCTAGCAAAGTTCTTTCACAAACAAGACAGAAAGAAGGGAGCTCTATTACATGTTGCTCAGATGTCAACAAACAGGTTGGACTTTTAGAAAGTTGCAGGGATTGTCCTTTGATGAATTAGAGTATAAGGCTTATCCTATATGGGCATGTGTGCAAGAGAAGAACACTACTAGACATCTTTTATATGAAAGAAATGAAGAGCTTGCAGAAGAGATGGAGATCCAAAAGGCTTTGGTTACACCAAGACCATTGAAGAAGGGAGTTCCTCTTGAGTTTCCAGAAAATTTCACATATGGTAGAAGTGTTACCACATGATTCCAGAAACCCTATAGTTAGCTATGAGGAAGATGCAAGTGGGTTTTGGATGATTGGCAGATATGGGAAGAAGGTACATACTTTCACTAATCTTATGTCTTTGTTTGCAAGCCTGGATAGGGAAGACTTAGCAGACCTTTGGAGGTTGATACAGGCCAAGTATGAGACTGAAGCACCTACTTTAGTCAATGGAATAAAGACTTGGTTAACATTCAAGAGAATGTGTGCACCAGATGAAGAAGATCCAATTTGGAAGAATCTTTATGATGTTAGTGGACTTCAATGGCGTCTACATTTAGCAGCTGGTGTGTATCATTTGAGTACTACAAAGTTTTCTGAATATCTTCTTGTGGATGCTGAATATCCTATGTCCAAATAAGTTTTGAAAAAAATGGTGTCAACACAGCTGGAGATGGATTATACAAGTGACGTTGGCAAAGTTTTGATTAGGTTTATTTATTTCCAACTTAATAAGATTTGTAAGAATCCTCCTTGTACTTAGTTTTATTCAGAAACTTGATTACTAGAGTAGATATCAAGTATAGGGGAGGATTGTTGTGAATAAAATGTAGCCAAGACACTTGGACGCTGACAAGAGGAAATTGGACGTTGATAGGAACAAATCAAGCGTAGTAAAGACAAGCGTTGACAGGAAGAAGTCAAGCTTTGATAAGAAGAAGTTAAGCACTGACATGATACTTAGTCTACACGTTTTATGTTTCTACTATGTTTATAGTAAAGATATGCTCGACAATGTATTTCTTATGTTTATCTTTACCTAAAATAGCTGATACGTAGACTCTTGTACAAGGTTCCTTAATCTATAAAAGGAGGCCTTTAGGTTTAGTTCAATGTATGTTTTTTACACTTTCATTGTACGAAAGTTCGATTAATTAATCAAAGTGAAAGTTTGGTTTATCTATTTTGTTTGTTCTTCATTCAAGTATTAATTCCGCATAGTACTTGAATTGTCTATACAACAAAGTTTCTCTAAGTGTTTAACTCGATTTAATCTAGTTTACACAAAGCTAAATCGATCTAAGTTTGGGATCAGCATTCTTCCTCCTTCACATGATAATGTCATGCATCATGGAACATATTGTCATTTTTGTCAATATCAACATCTTGCTATGGCTCATATCTATGAAGAGTTGAATTACATCAAGAGTCTCTTAGTCAAACCTCCTCTTCACTATGACTATGAAATCTCTACCAAGCCACCACCACCTCCTTCCGCCACTACCTTGTCTTTTATCTAAGCATTGGTTTCTTATCATCAAGACATCTAGGTCAAGCAAATCATAGAATTCTAGTGTAAATGGGATTAGATTTATGCTTTTCTTTTGGCTTATGTTTGTGTCTCATACATCTTTTTATGATTTATTTCCTTGTATCGTTTATCATGTTTCCTCTTACCATGAATTATCTTGGATCTTTTGTTTCTTCTCTTATTTTCTTTTGTGTAACCTTTGCTATATCTTGTTGGGTGTCTCTTCTCTACTACTAACCCTTCTATGTAGCTTGTCACCATATATCGAATCATTGGTGCCCCAAGCAAGGGGGAGTAAGCACCAAAGGGGAGCATTTGCAAAGTCCGGTTCTTTTCTTCTTTAAAGACTTTTGCAACCTTTTTGCTTCGACAAAGGGGGAGAAATGATATAAACTCGTCTTCGAAAATCTTGTTTTATTAGGTGATTGAGTTTATGTATCACCGGAATCAAAAAGGGGGAGATTGTTAATGCAATAATGCCTAAAAACGTTACTTGCATTTTTTGGTCTCGCTTTGTTTTGATTACAACAATATGTAAAAACAAGCATTTACGAAAACAACGAAAGACGAATTCTTAAGTTCAAGTATTTTTCATTTCAACCATTATCACTTAAAGTATGAACAAACAAGTACTCATCCTAATTAAGTGATCAAGGATTTAAACTTTTCTTAAAACTCACTTTTTATTAAGTGTGACAAGTTTTTTTATTAAACTTTCTTTTTAAGAAAATGTTTTATTAAATTAATAATTTGAAATTTTGAAATTTGAAAATGGCATATTCTATCTTGGTTTGGAATATCCTTTTAGGATATTTTATTCCCCAGATTCGAACCAATCCACTAAAAGACAAAAGGGAGCGAAGTCGATGCTGGTGGTTCCTTAGCTACTATAGCGGTTCCTTATCGATAAGGAATCGCGGGCTCCAATAAGGAACCGCGGGCACATATAGCCGTTGGATGTTTGTCTTATAAATAGTGGACCATTCTCAGACTTTCAACTCACTTCTTTTGCACATACATTTCCAAATTCTTTCATACTTCTTAAATCACTAAAATCCTTGATAATTTATTTGATTACTACTTGTTTAGAAGTGAATCTTTCTCCTCTCATCTTTTCCTCTCAAAGTGCAAAGATAAGAACACTATCATCCTTGAAGTGTTGTGTCTACCTCAACGATCCATTGATGATCCAAACTTATTTATTCATTGTTGTGTCATTGTTGTGAAGTTCCAAGTAGTTGTGTCTATTTGGAAGTTGTGTATGTATTAAGGTTAATAATTGGTCCTTAAAGTATATTGGTGTAGATTGGTCCTAGCTAAGATTAGGGCTCGACTTTTATTTTAGAGTCAGAAATTGGTTAAGCGACGTTGTGTACGGTTTCTCCACCATAAGGAGATTGTTGATTAGTAAACTCTCGAGTAAGGAGTACTCGAGGAGTGGAGTAGGAATGAGGAGTGAGCTTCATTGCCTAACCACTATAAATCCTTGGTTTTTGGTTTGATCTTTCCTTCCCTTATCTCTTTACATTCATTATTCTTTATACTTGTGATTATTAGTTTAGTTTCACTATACCTTGTTCGTAGTGTGTATAAGAAGGTTTCACATAAATACTCAAGCCTAAGTTTTTGAAAAGGATTTTTAAAAACCAATCATTAACAAGTAAATTTAAGAAACTATTCAACCCCCCTTCTAGTTTCTACATAATCCTTTCAGATCTACGCAGAGGAACTAATTATGGTGGAACCGCCAGAGTTTCTGGTTCTACAAGAATTATTTCGCTAGTGTTTTATGAAGGTAATGTATCTATATGACTCTCTTCAATATCATAATTTCTCACACTAAATTCTTGATTTACAAGATCACTTTCAAGAAATTCTCTATACCTAGCAACAATCACTTTGTTCTCAGGTGGATAATAAAATTTGTAACCCATAGTTTCCTTAGGATATCCTACAAAGATACATTTCACAAATCGTTGTTGGAGTTTGTCACTCGAGTCACGTTTTACCTATGCCTCGCAACCCCAGACCTTTAAATATGATAAATATGGCTTCTTGCCATGCCATAGTTCATGCGGTGTCTTATTCACCTTCTTTGTGGGAACCATATTTAAAATGCCAACAACAGATTCTAAAGCATAATCCTAAAAGGATAATGGTAAAGTTGTAAGATTAAACATAGATCGCACCATATCTAATGGTGTACGATTTCTCCTTTCGGATACACCATTTTGTTGTAGAGTATAGGCAGAAGTAAGATGCTGAACAATTCCATTCTCATTTAGATAATTTTTAAACTCTTGATTTAAATATTCACCACCTCTATCAGAACGAAGAGCTTTAATCTTCTTTCCTAGTTGCAATTCTACTTCTGCTTTAAACACTTTGAATGTTTCAAATACCTCATGTTTATGCTTAAGTAAATAAACATAACGGCTATAATCATCCGTAAGTGTTAAGAAGTAGCTAGCACCTTTCCTTGACACATGTCTAAGTGGTCCACACACATCAGTGTGTATTAAACCAAGTAGATCACTAGCCCTTTCAGTATTATTACTAAAAGGTTTCTTGGTCATCTTTCCAGAGATACAAGACTCACATTTATCAAATGATTTATCATTGATATTTACAAAAGTCCTTCACGTTGAAGCTTTTATATACGAGTCTTCCTATTATGGGCAAGTCTACAATGCCAACGATAAGAAGAGTTCTTCTCAAACATTCTCTTCTTTCTCATGATAAAAATACGGAATTATTATTATACTTGGATTTATTATCATGCATGTCTATTTCAAACACACCATTCACAGAAATTGTATAAAAATAGAAAATACCATCTTTCCAAACAGAAATTCCATTATTATCAATAGTGTGAACGGATCCAATATTCAACAAACAAGAAAAGGAAATAACACCCCTAACAATTATAGGTGCATAATGTCAATCATTTAAAATCAGTATTAAACCCGAAGGTAAAACTAAATTAAATGTTCTTATAGATTCAACCGCTTCTTGAGTGCCATTGCCCACTTGCAGAAATTGTTCCCCGTACGATAGCTTCCTTTCCAGATTAAATCCCTGCAGTGTATTACAAATTTTAATACCTCATCCCGTATCATATACCCAGGAATTCAATTTGTATGTCAAATTTAATAATTCAATCATAAATAAAGTACCTGAAGCTGCAGCGCTCTGCTTAGACTTGTTCTTTTTTTCTCGCAACTCTTTGTGGTAAAGATGGTAATTCCTCTTCTAGTGACCACTTGCCTTGCAATGGTGACAAGTCTCATCCTTCTGAAATTGATTATTCTTGACAAAGTTCTGCTTAGGTTTCGAATAAGTCGAAACTTTCTTGCCCTTATCACCCTTGCCTTTGCCTTTCTTCTTGTTCGCTTGCGGTTTTGGCTTACTGACTCTACCCTTTTGTATTGTTAGTACAGGAGGAGTAAAAGTAGATGATGTGTCCTTTAACCCCTTTTCGTAGTCAATGAGCATTGCATGCAAATCATTAACTGTCTTCCCCGTGAAATGCATATTATTGTTTCTAACAAAATCATTAAAGTCCTTGTTAAGGGATCTATTGATCAAGTTGATAGCCATATTTTGATCATAGGGTTGTCCTAGTGCAATAAGCTGTTCCATATAACCCCTCATCTCCATGTAATGTGCACTAACAGACATTCTAGGAGTTTGCTTGCAGCTATGCAAAGCATCTACTATGTAACACCCCATATGTATAAGTGGACTGTTACGTGTATTTAAGGCGTGTCATCAATGAATAAGGTAAATGTCCTAAAACATTAACTGACCATAAAGGAAATACCGGAATCAAACATCAGTAATCCCAACATGAGCTCAAACATGAAAAGTAAATACTAAAGGAAAGGACTAAACAATGTCAAGCAAAATAATGTAAGAAGTACATAAAGTAAGAAGTCCGGATAGCTTCCATCCAAATGCACTAATTGTAACACCCCATTTTGGTAAATGGAATGTCACGCGTGATTATGGCGTGCCATCAAAGCATACAAGGAAAATGTCTTAAACATTACATGACCATAAAAGGAAATACCGGAAACAAACGTCGGTACCCCAAAGTATAAGCTCATCACACACAAACATAAGTACTGAAAAGGAAAAGGACTAAACAATGTCCATAGAAATAAATAGCAAAATGTATGATGAAACGCATAAAGTAATGAAGGCTAGGAAGCTTCCAATACATATACACGTACGCTTAAAGTCTACGAGCGCCCTTGAGTACCTGCCGTTTGGGAACATGAAAGGAAAACGGTTGAGCATAACGCTCAGTGCACGGATATACAAGTATGACATGGAATAATATAATCATATAAGACTAATAGCAGTGGAATATCATAAGTTCTAAGTAAGATGGATTCCTGTTCATAAAACTGGTTTTATAGTTTGAAAAGACTTATGTTTCTTTGAAAATATGTTTTAATTATCCAATTAGCCCTATAGGTCATGAGGTTCCATCGTGCATGAATAGTTGAAGGGGAGACCTCGTCATGCAATTAGAGGGGTTGCCTCTAATTAAATAGTCTGGGTAGGAGAGATCAACTCCTAGTGGAGAATGCAAGGCACACATTGCATTCACTCTGATAATACTGCTAAACATGTAACTAGGTGACACTAGTCATGCATGTATATGGCTTAGGCTCTTATTCCAACATAAGTATCAAACATATAAAATAAATACTGGGAAAACAGTTGGCTGCAGACGGGGAATCCTAATAGATAAAGAACGTCCATACAGAAAGTAGGGAAATCCGTACCTTATGTCCAGTGAACGAACGGAAGAGTGTCCTACTTCGATCTCACTAATGCTACATAAATAGTATACGTGTATAAGTATTCTAATTACTGAATACGTAACTGGTTTTATCATGTCTTAACTTGTTTTAGATGTTCATGTCTTGTTTGACTGATTTTAATGTTATGCTATGCTTATCATGTATTCTGCATATTCTGATTAAGTATTACTTGTATTTCTTGTATTATTATACTTGTTGTGTAATAATAGGTAACATTCTAAAAATAGCAGGTTTCCTAAAATAGAAAGTTTCCAAAAATAGAAAGTTTCCAAAAAATAGATTAACTGCTTAAAATAGATTAGTTTCCAAAAAATAGAAAGTTCCCAAAAATAGTGAGTTTCCTGAATTAGAAAGTTTCCATATTTAGAATTAAGCTTAATTAATATCATAAGTCATGTAGTTACACTATAGTTTTTTAATAATATTCTGTTAATTAAATAAACTATAGGTTATACGATTTAATTAAATATAAGCATGATTTAATTAAATTAAAGTGTATAAAATTACTTAGGTTAAAGCATGTATTAACACTATATTAATAATAACCTAAGTCATGTTTATTAATTAATTATATGTCATGTTTAATAATTAGTTAATACTATAGTGTAAAATAAATAAATAAATACTTAGGTTAAAACATGTATTATTTAATAATAATGATAACCTAAGTTTCATGTTTATTTAAATTAATTATAAATCATGTATTAATTAATTTAATTATCTTGTTAAAATAATATACTTGTAAAATTAATTAGACTTGTAAAAATAATCATGAATCGAACCCGTGTATTATCTAATTAAAATATGTCGTGAACCGGACCCGTGAAAACCCTTGAACCGGTCCGAACCAAACACCCCTAAAAACATTGGCAAACCGGCTTGAACAGGTTGCCCCTGATTGCCTCACCTAGCCACCGGCTGCTGCCGGTGGTTCCCTTGCTCTCGGCTAGCCGCTGTTAGCTGTGGGGTTCCCACTAGTTGTGTGTCAGTGTTCCTGCTGATGTGCTGCGTGTTCCCCCTCCTTGACCCACAACCGCCACCGCCTGTGTGCCGGTGGTGGTGGCTGCTGCCACCGAGACCCATAAAACCATAAGGACACCCTCGGCGCAAGTCGGGGTGCCTTGTACCTACTGCCGACCGAACCAATACCACACCGAGACATGTGTCTCGGTTGGCGTGCGAACCAACAACGCCGAGAGCCCTTGGCTCTCGGTTTGTATGGTGGCTGAAACTAAGATTTTTGTTAATCCAAATTTAAGCAATTCATGTTCGTTTTTCCTCGACTCGACTCGAATTGATTTCCGATTAACGTTACGACTAAGCTTTGTTTTTGGTGACTAAAAACTTTTGGAATTTTAAACTAATTTAAATCTATTCGATTAAAAGAAAACTATTTTAATTAACTATTTAAACTATTTTAAAATTAATTTGAAAACAAAATTTAACTTTTAAATGAAATTTTATAAAAACTATTTTAAAACAAAGTAAACTAATTTAAACTTTTTGAAAATATAAAACTATGTAAAAATTAAACTAATAAAAACTATTTTAAATAAAACAAAACTTAATTTTATGGAAACTAAATTTTAAAACTTAAAATAAAACTATTTTAAATAAAAGTAAATTAAAACTAATTTAAAGATTTAAAGAAAGTAAATAAAATATTTTTTGTCTTTTTATCTTTTTATAAAAACAGAATAAAGAAAACTTTAAAATAAAACTTTTATATTAAAATTTAAATAAAACTAAAACTTGTATAAAACTAATTTTAATAAAAACCGCCACTAATTAAAACACACTATATTAATTTAACTGTACATAAAGAAACACAAAAAAGGTGCTAGCACAATTGGTTGGGACGTTGGTCTTGTGTGCGAGGGGTTGAGGGTTCGAACCCCATCATTGACAATATTTTTGCTATATTAAAATTTTTGGTATAAAGAAAGAAATCAGCTCAAATGATCTGTTTCTCAGTAATACTTAGCAAACACAAAAACCCCACATAAGCAACACAGCCAAAAGCACGAATTAAGCAAGTATGCTGAAACTAAATAAGCTGAAAACTAAATAAGCTAATAAAATAAGCATATGACAAGAACCAAATAAGCAAATAAAGTAAAAAGCTGAAACGAAATAAGCAATAAGCAAAACACCAATACCAAATAAGCAAATAAGCTGAATCGAATTAAGCATAAAAACCAATAAGCTATAACAGATTAATAACCAAGAAGCTATATCTAAAAAACAGATAAATCAAATACCAAATAAGCTACAATAATATATAAGTAGTTTAAAAATAAGCTAAAAAGCAGATTTAATAAAATAATACAAATCGAAAAGCGAATAAGCTATATCCTAATAAGCTGAAATACCAAATAAGCAAAAAGGTAGATTACTGAGAATAAGCAAATAAGCTACTTAAATCATATAAAGAAAACTGAATAAGCACCTTTAGCCAAACCAAATCCTAAGCAGATAAAAATACTAACTGAATTCAAACAAAAACAAGAAACATAACGCAACTGGAACTAATAAGCAAATCCAAACATACTCAAACTAAAGCCTAAAAAATGGTAACAGTAAACAATAACATAATTAAACAATAACAATAACAGATTATCCAAACTAATAAGCCAAATCAAATTTATAAGAAACTTAACAAAAATTAAAAAGAAGAATAGATTAGAACCTTTTGACGAATCCTTTGAGCCGAAGGTTGGCGCTGAGCCACCTTGTGAACCGAATCAACACAATCAAACACCACCTTCGATTTATCCCGAGAACATCATCAACAAATCCTTCTCTCGGACCCAAAACTCTCTGTTAGCCTCAAAATATTGAGCCAAACAAGAATGCTCGGTCATATGTTTATTATGTATCGTATTTTAGAACGTTGTAATAGGTAGTATATTAGTCGTGTTATTACGGGCTTAACTTTAAGCTAAGGTTCATTAATAAGTAACCAAAGCCCAAAAGGAAAGCCCGGCCCATGATCATATAGCCCATTAAGCTACATGTAAGCAAGGCTATATAAACCTCTCCTTGCATGTAAGGAGAGGTTGGTTGGTCATTTCATTTTCTCTAATCTAATATTCCACAAGTTTCACCAACCATTTTTTTCTCTCTACTTTCTCTCACTACTTTCTCTCTCTAGAATTCTCCTCATTTCTTCCTTTCTTTCTTCTTTAATTCGTGTGATTATAACAATCATATATTAGGGACAACAATTGGTATCAATCGCCACGGGGTAGATTTGTGATTGATTGTTGTTATTATATTTGATTCGTATGATTTAATCTATAAATCATCACGAATTCAAATTCTTTTTGTGTTTTTCGTGTTCTTCATCTTGCTACAAATCTTCTATATACTTGTTGTAGAGATTTGGTTGTTTTGGTTTGGTAAAAATCACGAATTTGTTGCCTAAAAGTTGCTAAAATTGTTGCCTAAAAAGTTGGAAAAAGTACTATCATTGCGACAGGTTGAATTTCGGAAAAGGAAAGCACGGTTTCGATCGCAATAACCCTAGGGTTTTACTTTGCGATCAGTATTGCGATAGCCCCCTTATTCCGATCTGGACATTCCGATCGTTATTGCGATCTGGATTGCGACGGATTTAAGGCAATCTTGAAACGTTACTCTGGCCACATTGCGACAGCCACTTTCCGATCTGGGATTACGATAGGTACACATTGCGATCTGGGATTACGACAGTACATTGCGATCTGGGATTCCGACAGTGCATTGCGATCTAAGCCACATTCTGATGGACATTCCGATGGAACATTCCGATGGCACATTCCGATGACATGTTTAGCTAAATTTTGTTCGAGTATTTTTTCGACTTAGCCACCATCTAGACTAGTTTCGTAATATCGTTTACACGAAGATTAAAAAAAAAAAAAAAAAAAAAAAAAAAAAATTTGGCGATGCAAAAAATTTTTCGGACCAAAATTCATTTTTAAATTTATTTTTTCCTAGACCATTTTTAGGCCATTTAAGCTTCGATTTCAAATTTTGGCGATGCAAAAAAATTTTCGACCAAAAATTCAAATTTTCGGACCAAAATTCAAAATTTTAGGCCATTTTTAGGTTTTATTTTTGTCAAATTTTTTCAGTTTTCAAAATTTTTCCCTATTAGTTTTTGGCTATTTCGGACTCGTTTTCAAAATTTGGTTTTTCAAAAATTTTCGGTTTACCGTTTTAGTCGGACTGAGGAATTTATAGTCGGACTGAGAAAAATTTCAAATTTTAGGAATTTCAACAACAACACAATCACACCATATCTACTTAAGATCCGAAGTCACTTCATCAACTGAGACACCATCATCATGGAAACGAGCAATGCGTGTTCAGACAGAGAAGAACAAGAGATGCAACTACAAGAACAAGTCCTTAAACAACGTTGTATGCAAGCTTTCAGTGATCTTAAAACGAATCTAAAACGTCTAGAAAGAGAGACCTTCTCGTACAATCCTTTGTATATGCGTGCTTTTCATTCCTTTTTCGGAAATGATCATCGCACGTTCACTTATGACTTAAGAGACCACTTGAAGAATCTTGAGAATGAATTACTCAACAAAAACCTCCATGAGACAAATTCCAAGAAAGCCTTCAAAACACTCAGAACACCGTTTCAACCATTCTTTGCTTCAAAGCTATTCACGAATCCCAATTTTGAGTCAGAAATTCGAGATGCAAAACAACACTTCAAAGACTACACTACAATGGAAGCAAAATCATTCAGAGATTTAATCTTTGGAAACATGGAATCAATTGAGAGGCTTTTGGATGAACGCCTACTTCATGCAAAAGACATGATCAAGAAGATGAATGACAAAAGGCTGAAAATGCAAGAGTGCACGGTTGCAAAGATTCATGGAGTGGATACGAGTCCAGTCTCAACTGTAAGTAACGAGACAATATCGAGTAATGCAACTCACAGCTGCAGAACAGGGAAAACAACGCATGGTGAGCAGAATGAACATAACAACTCTGGGAAAGACAACAGCAGCTCTGACAAACAACACATCGACTCTGAGAATGTCATCAGCAATACACCTTCCTATGATAATGGTCCTGTTTACGATTCTGAGCCATTGGAAGAGGTACACAATGCTGAATTTAATGTGTTTGCCCATGCCAATACGCATGAGCATAGTGATCAAACAACAAACCTTATTGACACATGTATGACGGAAAAGGTTGATAGCAATACCACACCCAATTCATCAGACATGTGCAATAATGAGTTTGAGGATGATCAACATGCAAATGAGTATGATGATGAGGAGCGTGTCGCGCTTTCTAATTTAATTGCTAATTTACAAAAAGATGTAAATGATACTAGAAAGAGTCAAAAGCAATTAAAGAAGGCAAACGCAACGCTCAATCAAAACTTTGAAGAATGCAAAGCCGCTCTAATTAAATCTAATGAGACCCTTGAAAGTAATAGGGCTGAGCTTCTTCAAAAGACCAAAGAGCTTGAGGGGTACAAGGGAAGTGCGTTAAAAAGTCAAAAGGACGATTTTGAAAACAAATATAATACAACTCTTGAGTTATTAGCTAAAGAGAAGCGTCAGTATAATGTTTTCTTAATGGATGAACGTCAAAAAACGTACCTTGCCAATACCAAAGTTAATGAACTTGAACAAAAGCTCTCTATGACCACTACTGATTCTGCTAAAATTCTTGAGGATAAGAAACAAGAGGTAGATGCGTTAAAACAAGACTTCAAAAGTAGATACGATAAACAAACTGAAAAAGTAACAAAATTAGAAGAACAAGTCGAATTTTTGAAGAAAGTTGTTTATAAAACGCATGATTCTATTCAATCCGTCAGAATGCTAGCACCTCCGTCCATGTTTAAGGGTCAAGCTAGCTTTGCAAGTCCTGAGTACCTTGCCAAAGCTCAAGCTGCGAACCCATGTCTTTACCTTGATGAGACTGAAAGGACCGATCTTGATTGCATGCCTGTAAGTGCCGATAGTGAAGAGACTGCCCTTTGGAATGATGATAGTCAACCACTTGTCAATAAGGAGTTTGTGAAACCATATAATTATGCTTATGAAAACAGTCTTTATGGTCTTTTCACTCCACAAAAACAGAAGTCTCGCGAGGAATTATTTTTAGAATGCAAACAAAAAAGAATTCAATGGAAAAAAGCTTTTGCCACTAAGAGGAAAACTAATGTTTTTAAATATATTAACTATTTGCCTCTAGATGCTTCTAAAAGCAAAAGTAGAAAAATACTTGGTTTTCTTAAACACCACGTTAATAATGTTCAATCAATTGTTGAAAGCGATTGGGAGAAACGTCAAAAGGATAAGTGGAAAACCGAGATTCCTCACGATATAACTGTGCTTGTGAAAGAACCTTTAATACCAAATACGAAGATAATAAAAGAACATGTTCTTGAGTTTGAAAATTTAATTCAGTCTGAAATGTTTGATGATCTGAAATATGTTGAGTCTCTTGAAAAAGCAATTGATGACCTTCACAATGACAAATTAGAATTTTCAAACGAATATGATCTACTCTTAGAAGAATGTCTCTCCAAAGATATTTTGTGTGTTACTCTTCAATCTTGTGCTGATATCGATGAATATTCTGATGTTGCATGCAAATATCTTGATAAAATCAAAGAGTGTGAGCGTCTTGAACTTGAGCTTTCGAAACATAAAGAAAATGTTGATAAAAAGGCTTTTGAGTTACTTCAACACAAAACTGATTTCCTTCAAAAACATTGTCATTCTCTTGAACTTGCTTTGCAAAAAGACGTTGGTAGTTTTCCACATGATAATAAATTGCAAGAAAAACTTTCCCAAACGTTTCGAGAAATGAACGAACAGAATTTGGAAATTAAAGGGTTGAAAGCTCAGTTACAAGACAGGGACAGAGCGATAGCAGAGTTGCAGAAACTCATTACTAAGATGGGTGGGAAAGTTGTGGAACCTAAAGTTGTGAAACCTGTTGTTCGACAACCCAATGCCTACAAGGCTCCAAAGCCGTCTATCTTAGGAAAACCGACTCCTTTCTCCAATTCTTCTCATGTAAAATCTAGGTTACCCCCTAAGACCGATGTGCAACCAAGTGTTCCAAAACCATCCGTTTCACCCTATGTTCCTCCATTTAGAAAGCACATCATTGCTAAACCCAACCATGTGAATGCACCTAGCACTTCTAGGACTCCTCCAAAACGTGTAACATTCGCGTCCACAAAGGAATCTGTAGGTTCAAATGACCTTGTTCATACCAACAACCTAGAAGATGCTAAACAAACAGGGTAGATTCAGAAAGACAAACCCGTGTATTCAAAACCTAGTTCACCAAATCTCGCTAGAGTTCAACACACTCCAAATGGTATTCAACCAAAACCTAGGATCCCCCACCAGCAATCTAGGATTTGGAAACCATCCATGAATAGTCGTGTTTCGAACACTACGCCTGAACGATTTAGAAAACCAAGGAATACAAGTACTTTCGTGAATCCCAAATTCCCCGTATGCCCCACTTGCAAAAAGGGCATTCACAATGGAAATCATGATCATTGCATTCTGCAATACCTCTATGAGGTCAAATCTCGTTCCTTTGAACGGAGATCGAATACAGAATCCCATAAGACAACAAGGAGATACAAACCCGGCGCAACGAAAAGCAACCACACCAAATCTGAAACGTGGATTCAAAAAGGACATAGTTTCTCTCCAAAGAAGTCTTCCGCTGTGCAAGAGAAAGCTACTCCTAAATCTAGTCTTCAGTGGAAACCAACGGGTCGTATCTTCACGAAAGTTGGTCTTAAGTGGATTCTAATAGAGAAGAGTGATGAAACCTGCGCTAGCACGAATGCAAATGTTTTGAATATAGACAATGAATTTGTTACTCCTAACTCTAGTATTTGTGCAAGTTCTTCTTCTGTGATTGCAGGTACAACAGTGGATTCTGAACCCACTTCTCCTTCTTCAAAGGGTTCCAATTCTGTACATTCTATATCACCTTCTTCTGCTGTACAAAAGTCTATTTTGGATTATTTTCGAAAAACTTGAGAAAACACAAAAATATAATAAAATGTAAATATCCATAGAAAAACAAAATAAAAAAAATGGAAAAACTTTCAAAAGACCAAAAATATTCTTTTCGACATGTCTTTCAGTATCGATAATATGGACGTACCTAGAAATGTCGCTCAATAACGACACGGGTGTGTACATAAAGCTCGAATGAAAGTTGTAAATAGTTTTCAAAACATGTCATTTCAATGATTTACAATTACCTCAGATTGTGACTCGTACTTCAAAGAAAGGAAAGTTGATCACGATGATTACTTATCCTCAACAACGGGAAAATAAAATTTCTCGGTCATGAGCTATCGATAAAAACATTCAAAGTTTTTAAGCTCATGTAAACGACTTACAGTTAAATGTCAGACTGTAACTCGAACTTCATATAAAGGAAAGTGTATCTTTAAAGATAACTTATCCTAACCAACGGGTAGAGCAATCTATCACGGGTTGAGCTTGTCACAAAACATTCAACGTTTTGAGCTCAACACAATGGCTTGTAATTACTTTCAGATTGCAACCCGGAACTATATTCACGGGGGAGTGTACGATTTCGTGCTCTTACCCTTAGCAAAAGAAGTTAAATCTTCTTACACTTGAGTGGATTCGTCAAGACATTCAAAGTCTATGAACTCAAGTTTATGCTTTAGAAAAACCTCTTCGACAAAAAGAATTGATTTTTCAAAAAGCGTTGAACACAATTTTTTCAAGAATTTTTCAATGATATTCAAAATCTTTCAAAAATTGTGTGTTCAACAACTCCCATCCTCAAAAAGCGAAATGTGGATCATATCCTCATAATGACAATTCAATTGGATCAATTTTTGAGGGGGAGCATTTTAACTTCATGCAAAAGATTAACACATCTTTCTCCCAGAGATTTCAAGACTATTTTTTCAGAATATATTTTAATCAAATTTGGTATCTCTAATATCAAAAGATTTTATATATTAGAGATAGGGGGAGAAAATGTGATTAAAATGTGATCTAATATAAGACTCAAGCACTTTAACTCTTACCTACATGTGCGAAACACTTTCGATTATCGATGCACATGTGAAGGGGGAGCATTTCTGAAACGACAAAACTAGCAAGGTGTTAAATGTTTTTCAAACACTTTGTTAGAATTTAAAGTGGTTTTCATGGTTACGATCAAATACCCACAACATCTTTAATTCACGACGTTATTGGTGTCAAAAGGGTGGTTAGGTTTAATTCCTATGATCCAACCAGAACCGGAGGGATCTTCCCAGGGACAATCCAATAGATTATTAGAAGTCCTTAGGAAAGATGGAGTAGAATGTGAACGTAGCAGAATGCCGACTAAGTACTGATGCTAGCACTGGAACAATCACAACAAGGTGCTAGTAATGATGTCTTGGTAAGCATTGAAGGGGTTGAAGAATGAAAAAGAAATGTAAGGATAAAGGGTCTAAAGAAAGAAGCCCTCCATACAACTTAGGCAGAAACCGGGTCAACTCATCATGAAGACAAACTCATCATGGACCCAGTGATGTGAAGCACAACCCTTTCCTAGCTACTCAGGCTTCTCTCAAAAGAAGTTTGTTTTATTGTCACAGAGAACAACATGACTACTATTGACTTTCTCACTTCGAGATAGTTGATATTGAATAGGTGGCATCTGCTCCAGCCTCCGACCACTAAAAGTGCACAAATAGAGTCTAGAGCCAAGAGATCAATCAAATCTCGTTAGGACACACGGATGAAGATCAAGAGAGTCCTACGCTATATCCTTGTGATATTGCTAGAACACTCAGAGTGATACTACTTAGTATTTACAATGATGAGTGGAAATCCTTCCAGTGTTAACATCAAACAGCACTGCGGTAGGTCATATGCAAGATTCTTTATGAATTGAACATGTGCAAAACTGAAAAGCAACAGTGGTTTGATTCTGAATTGATTCAAACTCGTTTCAAGTTTCTACGCAATATCTTTATGGTCTTGCCAGAACATTCAGAGTGATATTCATTAATATTCACAGTGACGAATGGAAATCCTTCTAGCGTCAACATCAAACAGCGCTACGGTAGGTGACTTGTGAGATTCTTATGAATCAAACTTGTGTCAACTGGAAAGCAACAATGGTAAGATTCTTTATAAATCACACTTGTTCCAGGAATTTGAATTGACGACTTTAATCAAGCGGATATCTATCCAATTGATTCACTCTTTATGTTCGCAGTCTTGCTTTGAGACGGTCGAGTAAAGAGAACGGCTAGTACAGCCGCGAAACCCTGTCAAGGAGATTCTTAATTGAATCTACCTGATCACATGTACGGTATTTAATATCGTATAACGGTCTTCACCGACCGGAGGTAAAACGCTACCGATTAAGGACGAATGTCAAAGCCATTCAGTCCGTGTCTATGTTTTGTCTCGAGAAGGTGGCGTCACAGTGTACTCAGCAAAGTCAATGATTCAGAAACCACATACTCATGCCTAAAGACATATTCAACAATTAATAGTGTGAGCATGTGAACGAAGACACAAGATCGCAAGATGGCAAAGACAAGTCAAGGATGATTTGAATATCTCAAGCTTAAAGACAAAGTCGAAAGACAACGACAAAGGCTCAAAGATCACAGCATGAAGGAACAAGACTACGATTACACGTTCAAGACTCATTTATGGCGAGATTAGTAATCTCTACAAATTTCCTAAATGACCAAGGTTTATGACCTCTTATTGGGGGAGATTGTTAGCCTCAAAATATTGAGCCAAACAAGAATGCTCGGTCATATGTTTATTATGTATCGTATTTTAGAACGTTGTAATAGGTAGTATATTAGTCGTGTTATTACGGGCTTAACTTTAAGCTAAGGTTCATTAATAAGTAACCAAAGCCCAAAAGGAAAGCCCGGCCCATGATCATATAGCCCATTAAGCTACATGTAAGCAAGGCTATATAAACCTCTCCTTGCATGTAAGGAGAGGTTGGTTGGTCATTTCATTTTCTCTAATCTAATATTCCACAAGTTTCACCAACCATTTTTTTCTCTCTACTTTCTCTCACTACTTTCTCTCTCTAGAATTCTCCTCATTTCTTCCTTTCTTTCTTCTTTAATTCGTGTGATTATAACAATCATATATTAGGGACAACACTCTCGAATCAAATAAAACTTGCGAAACAGTATTTTATAAATCTCCAGTAGGGAGATTTATTACACTTTCCTTTTATTTTATTATTATTTTTTTTAATTTTTTTTTTAATTTTTATTTATTTTTTTATAATAATATCACGAACAAGAATAGTGACATAAAGGAGATTTAAAGATAAATAAAATCGACAGGAATTTAAATGAGAACTAAATTAATCTAAAAACAAACTTTTCATTAATATAAAAAAAGTTACAATACTGAAAATAAGAAATTAGAATAAACCTATTCTAATTTTTCAAAAATTAAATCTAATTAAATCTACTCCTAATTAATTTAAAAAAACTGAAAATAAAGAAAAGCTTGATTGATACATCTTAGAGATGGGGTTTTTATAAAGAAACCCTAAACTTGGTGAGCAAGGCTTCCAATCTCGGCCGTCGATTTCTTATTTTCTTCTTTCTCTCTCTTTCCTTCTAATCATGCGGCTGGAATTGATTTTAGCCTACGGATTGCCAGGGTGGATTGAGGACCACCAGTGGGTGTTTGATGCGATTTTCTTGGGGATTTATTTTCTTTTGATGTGAATTAAATATATATGTAAAAAGCCCTAATTTTCGTGTGGTAATTTTTGGTTTAAAGATTAGGGTTTTTTGTGGCTGTGTGTAAAAAGTGGGAGAGAAGAACAGTAAGTGTTTTGTTTTCACATTGTGAATATCGAAACTGGTTATGGGGTAAAAACAAAAGACGTTTTTTTAATTGGGGTAAGGGGATACACGTGGGGTGGGTAGTTGAGGTCGACTGGATTGAGAAGTGTTGAAACGTATGAGATGAATTTGGGCTGTAACTTTATATTCGTCCCATTTTTTACCAAGGGGAATAGATGTTGACCAAGCAATCTTAAGTCCCGTTCCATGGGCTCGTGGCCCAATTTAAATTCTTTGATCCGTCCCATCATTTATTCATCAAATGGGCTTAAGTGAAAAAGTGATTAAGTTAAATCCACTATTGGGCTTTCAGGCCCAATAAGCAAATGTAGGACCCACTAAGCTCGAATGTCTTCAAAAAGATTTAATCCGCTAAAAACGAATATGATTTCGGCTTCCTTGATTGTTTCTTCAAAATCGTATCGATTTTGCCGGGTTTCGTGATCTTTGGCACACTTTTGGTCTTTTGACTTTGTCTTCGTCTCTTTTTGGACTTTTCTTCAACATTTGACCGTGAAATCCCGTGTTTTCTCTTCATTTGATCATTTGTACCTATTTTAACACAAAAACACAAAACCACGCGTAATCTCGACTATTATGACATATAAACACATGATTCGGTCTTGTTTTTCCTTGATTTTAGTGTCAAAAGGATAAGTGTTTACACACTTATTAAATCCCCTACACTTGACCATTGCAATGACCCCATGCAATGCATTATTTTGAAGCATAAGTTACATTTTTCTCATTATTAACCCATCATGGCCTTTATTAAGATATACTATTATTACTACGATAAAAAGATAAAGACTAAAAAGGAAACAAAAGTTATAACAATTTATTAACTTGGAAATTATTTGATGGAAGAAACTCGTAAAGAATTCTAAGACTTAGATTAGGGCTTTAGTGTTATGAATATAAATCACCCTCAAGTTTCGCGTTCCCCATACTAAGCTTAAAAACGAGATCATTGATTACCATAAGTTAGCATAACTAACACATACTCATGTGGTTTAATTAATCACTTAGACCCCCTTATTCCTACGGTGTATCTCTTGTATTTTATTTTTGTCTTGAATGATCACGAGGATGCATTTTTGACTTATTTCGATAATTTATTAAGGCCGAAAATAAAGTGGGACGATTTAATCAATAGTTAGCTAAAGGACAAAATCTTTTAAAACGGCTTCTCGAAACCTCATAAAGTTCATATCTTGGCATAACTCGTTTCACGATTTGAGACCTTTCTCAGACCGATATTTGGCTTGTACTTCAAACTTCAAATCTTGAGAGACGATCTTGAAAATATGGTCTTCTCTTCATTTTGGTACACATCTTCATTAGGAGTGAAAGATGCTTCAAACGTTGACCACGACTTCTTCATTTATCCTCTTCTTTATTTAGGATTTTGATATACAACGATCCGCCTCCTTTTCGGACTTGGGTCTATTTATCCTCATACCTTGTTAGGGTCTTTTTGGATAGACTTCTCCATGATCTTTAGGGGAGTAATTGCTTCTCGTCGTGTCTTGATCCATCATATTGATTTGGATTAATGATCTTCACAATCTCTTAGGATCTTTAGCAAAAAAAGTGAATCCTCATACCTTGTGAGGGCCTTTTTGGACTCGGGTATCCTCATGCCTTGTTAGGGCCTTTTTTGATATGCCAATCTTCGCGTCCCGCTTCTATAAGTTATGCCTTGGCTATGAACTCTAATTAATCCCGAGAAACGTCTAAACGATCTTGTGCTAGAAGCTAAGTAACTTTTCAAATCGTACAACCTTATTTATTGCAAATATATTTATTAACAAGTGATGGGAGAAAAAGCTCATAACTAACTCACATAAGTTAATGAAAGAATACCAAACTTATAATTAACTCTATCATCTCTCGTTCTCCACAATTTAAAATCTCAAGGAATGAGACTCGTGGATGCTTAGCCTAATAAACCAATTAAGGTCCATATGGTTAAGGATACTAGATAGAGTAAACTTGGATAAGTAAACTCGGGTTGAGTCAAAATATTCACGACGGTCCTAATATATCAAAGATATCTAAACTTGTTAATACCATTTTATTTATTTATTTATTTTATTCTTGAAATGAAAAGTATAAATAAGATGTGATGACAAAAATAAAAATACTACTAGGCCAAAATAGATCAAAAATTTGAAAAACGTTGAAGATTTTTTAAATTTTCCGGTTAAATGGGGTCAAATTCATGGAAAAGTCCACTAAAATTTCGATAGAAATCCCCCCTACACTTAATATAAACATTGTCCTCAATGTTTAAGCATGTGGGAGAATAAACTACCCTACACTTAGGACACTAAGTACGTTGCTTAAAATCGAGCTAAGGAAAGGACAACTAAAGTGATTACATTTATTCGTGTTTTATTTATATACAAGATTGAATCATAATAGCAAAAACTTATCGAAGGAAACCGTGTACACGGGAAACACGGGAACACGGGTCTCGTCAAAAGTACTGATAGGTGTGAAAACACCCATCCTTTTACCACTTATTTCTGGCTAAAACAAGACCAAAACACGTATTTAATATCATTTGTTTGGAATTATGCGTGGTTTTTGTGTTTATTGTGTTTTCAGAGTCAACCGGATGAATATTGAAGAAAACATGGGATTGCACGGGTTTTATCGAAGAAAAAGACTCAAGACGAAGTCTATTGTCCAAGAGATGCAAAAGATTTGAAGTCATTGTGCCTATTTGAAGATTTATCGAAGAATAGAGCCAAAGATGGAAGATTCATATATGTCGAAGAACTCGAGTCTATTAAACAAAAGATTATAAGACGAGTTGGAATTATTCATCGACACTTCTCAAAATCCAAAGTCGGAAACGTTTATTTAAAGAGACGTAAAGACTAAAGAAGAAAGAAGAAAAGAAGCCCAAAACCAAAGCCCATTCACAAGCCCACCACCACACGCCTATATATAGGACTTCACTTCACCATTTTGGGGAGTTAGTCTTTGTTTTAGTTTTAGTTTTTCATTCTCTCTAGTTTTAGAGAGAGAAAGTTCTCAACTTTCTCTCACTAGTTTTCATCTTTCTTTCTTTCAAGATTAAACCTTTTGTATTGTTTCTTTCATTAATCTAGTTTAAATTCAAGCTTTAAATCTTTAATCTCATTCTACCTTTCTTTGATTTTGATTCACTTTTGGTACGAATTACTTATGATCCGTGTTGTTCATCTATGTTTTCGTGCTTAAAAAGTTAATCTTTTTATGTTTCCTTAAGTTTCTATACGAATAAGCTTTAAGATCTTTG
Organism: Glebionis coronaria; assembly: GCA_025667525.1. Taxonomy (NCBI): domain Eukaryota; kingdom Viridiplantae; phylum Streptophyta; class Magnoliopsida; order Asterales; family Asteraceae; genus Glebionis; species Glebionis coronaria. The sequence goes on along the minus strand of JANFOE010001876.1, from coordinate 45,900 downwards.
TGCTTAGTGGCTTATTTGTAAGTTTAGCTTATTTACTTTTTAAAGTTTTCATAAAAAGTTCATCCTTTTATTATTTGATTTTTAAGATTGATTATTTGAGGTTTAGATAAGTTTTTATTCGAGCTCATTTGATCCGATTCTTATTAGATTCGTGCTAGTTTGGGTATTAGCTTATTCCATAGCTTATTCCCTTGCTTATATTTCGAATCAAGAAGGCATCAGAAAGGGTATAACCCTTTTCTGATCTGCTCTTTCCGATCAACACCCCCTTTATTCCGATCACATAGATCGGAAAAGGGTTTTGGGTATTCCGATTGTAGGGTTTGTTATACATTCCGATTGGTGCTGTTTTGAACATTCCGATTGCACTCAATTCCAAGACATTACGATTAGGTGCTTTCCATTCATTCCGATTTGAACTAATTTTAGATATTCCAATTGTGGGATTCAAGATATTCCAACAGGTGGTGTTGCCATATTCCGACCAACAGATCGGAATATATTCCGATCTGAACCATTAGTGATAATCCGATTTGAGTTGTTTCCAACATTCCGATCTGGTTTAGATTTTGATTTTCCAATTGTTTAAATTTCATGTTTTTACAAAAGTTTCCAAGTGTTAGTTTTATTTAGTGTTCAAGAATTTTTCTAAATTTGTCTTTAAGCTTTCAAGCATTTATTTTCAACTCGTCTCTTTAGTTTAATCTTTAAAACTCTTTTCACTCAACGACATTTACATTTAATTGCTATTAGTTTAAATTAGATAAACAAACCAACACCTTTTTATTAACCAAGAACAAATCATTCCACTTAGAGCCGTTATCAATTCGAGGAGATACCGAGAAACGAACTTTCAACTAGCAAAATCACTTGTATCAAATGGCGCCGCTGCCGGCTCTTCTCGTTAAGATCAACAGTTTTTTGTGAGAACTTGGATTTTGGGATCCGTTCACCGTGAACGTTACTTTTTTATAAAAACTTTCAAAAATCCTAAAAAATATAAAATCTTCAAAAATACAAAAAAAATTAAAAACCATAAAAACCAAAAATATTTCTTGCTTGCTTTGTTAGTTCTTTTGCAGGTGCATGCGTACACGATCAACGTCTTATCAAGAGCCCGAGCCTCTCGAAGACTTAGACATGGCCGGTGTACAAAACAACAACAATAACCCACCTCTCAACAACAATAATAACAACAACAATAACAATCCCCCTCTCAACAATGAGCCTCTACCGGACAATCGCCCGATGATTGAACTTCTGCAAGCACATGTAGACGGCAACAATGATCCAATTGTCATACCCGCGATTGCAGCCAACAATTTTGAGCTCAAATCCGGTTTTATCCAGATGGTCTCTGCTCAACCATTCTTCGGGCGTACCATTGATGATCCACATGACCACATCAAGAGATTCTTGCAACTAACGAATACGGTCAAATTCAATGGTGTTCCACAAGAGGTAAACCGTTTGCAACTTTTCCCCTTTTCTTTAGAGGGACAAGCCTGACATTGGCTTGCAAAGGAACCGCCACAAAGTATTCTGACGTGGACGGATTTGGAGACCAAGTTTATAAACTAGTTTTTCCCACCCTCTCGTACTACCGCTTTGCGGAATGAAATTATCAATTTTGAACAAAAGTACGATGAGTCTTTTAGTGAATCTTGGGATCGTTTCAAAGATCTTTTAAGAAAATGCCCACAACATGGTTTTACCGAAGTGCACCAAATTAACACTTTTTATAATGGTTTAAGCATGATTGACCAAGATTCACTAAACATGCCTCGGGGGGTAATATTTTGGTTAAGACTTCCAATGCCGCTTGGGATATCATTGAGAATAAGTCTCGTGTGCAAACCAAGAGTGTGCGGACCAATGCCGCTAGTGCTAGTACTAGTGACAGCGACAAGCGACTTGACAAAATTACTACGCTTCTTGAATCGCTTGTTACCCACACCGCTAACAACACCAACAGCATCAATGCTAAAAACGCTCAAGTCAATGCTGTAAGCCAACCATGTGAAATATGCGAGGGTCCTCATTCTTACACCACTTGTACCGCCACCCAAGACTATCCTTCTGAGAATGTGAATGCAGCATACGGTACCTATCCTCCGGCCGCTTATCAAGCTCGTCCTCAAGGTGACCGCAACTTGCTTAGCTACCGCTCAAACAACTATCTCTCACCACCCGGTTTTCCTCCTAACAACCCAAACCAACAACAAAACCTCAATCGACCTCCTCAACAACAACAACCTCGTACACCATACATACCACCTCACAAACAACCATATCCAACTCAAAGAAATAACCAAGTTTACCAGCAACCTGCTTATCAACCACCCGCATACAATGCTCTTCCCAACCAACCCACCGCATTACACCAAGACATTGGAACCTACATGAGGACTAATGACGTGATCGTGGACAATCTCCAACGGGAAGTGCTCAACTTGAAAGCAGACCTGGTGAAACAAGGGAACGATCTGAGAGCTGATATGAGAAACACTTTGGATAGTCAAACGAATGACTTAAGGAACATGATGGCTAGTTTCTTCCAAGGTAATCAACCCTCTTCTTCGGGTACTCTTCCGAGTAACACCGTTGCGAATCCAAGAGGGGAGATGAAAGCAATCACCACTCGTAGTGGCAAAGGTACCAAGGAACCCGAGCTTCCTATACCTACACCGGTGATTGTGACTAAGGAGAACGAGTCACCTGCTCCTATTCCTCAACCTTCTCCTTCCCCAATTTCTCCACCTCTTACTTCTACCCCTCCTCCACCCAAGGATGTGAGTGATCCTATTCTCCCAAAGCCTTCCTCTTCTTCCGATATACCTTATCCATCAAGGTTGAGGAAAGAGAAGCTCAAAAGCAAGGATGATATTCAAGTTTCGAACTTTCTAAAAATGTTTAAACAATTGAATTTTAACATCTCCTTCGCTGAGGCTCTCGCTCACATGACCAAGTATGCGAAAATGTTCAAAGATCTTCTTAGCGACAAGGAGAAGCTTCTTGATATTGCTAACACCCAACTTAATGAGAATTGCTCTGCAGTCCTCTTAAGGAAATTGCCAACCAAGCTTGCTGATCCGGGTCGTTTCTTAATCCCTTGCAACTTCCCGAGAGTAGAGAATTGCATGGACCTAGCCGATCTAGGTGCCAGTATTAACTTAATGCCTCTAAGCGTTTGGAAGCAATTATCTCTCCCCGAGCTAGTCTCCACCAAAATGACTTTGGAATTAGCTAACCGTACGGTTGCTTATCCAGTGGGGATAGCCGAAGACGTCTTTGTAGGAGTCAACAAATTCACTTTTCCTGCCGATTTCGTCGTCGTCGACTACGAGATGGACCCTCGTGTGCCATTAATTGTTGGTCATCCATTCCTGAGGACCGGTCGCACTCTCATCGATGTTGAAGCTGGTGAGCTTATCATGAGAGTAGGTGACGATAAAATTGTCTTCAACATGGGAAAGTTGTCTAAACAACCTTATTCTAATGAGAGTGTTAATTGTATTGACGTTCTTGACGAGGCCTGTGAAGAACACTTCAAAGATGCTTGTATTTGGAGAAAGTGATTTCCTTTGGAAAGATTTGGAAGCCACCATGGGAGATGTGAACTTAGAACATGACGATTCTCCCACCGATTAGGATGAAGATCTTCGCCTCATTGAGAACCTTCTTAAAGAAGACAATATTTCTCCACCATCTCCAATGGTTATTGCTATCGATGCTCCGACTTTGAAAACGCCTCCCATCGAAAATCCTCCGGATTTAGAACTTAAGGAGTTTCCGCCCCATCTCGAATACGTGTTCCTGGAAGAAGAGAAGAAGTCGCCCGTCATCATCGCGAAGGACTTGAAAGAAGACGAAAAATCTCGCCTCATCACCGTGCTTAAAGATCATAAGAAGGCAATTGCTTGGAAAATTTCTGATATCCGCGGAATTGATCCAAACTTTTTTACTCACAAGATTCTCATGGAAGATGACTTTAAACCCGCAATCCAGAGCCAAAGAAGGGTTAATCCTCGCATTCATGACGTCATCAAACAAGAGGTTATCAAACTTCTTGATGCCGACTTGATTTACCCTATTTCGGATTCGCCTTGGGTAAGTCCCGTCCATTGTGTGCCCAAGAAGGGCGAATAACCGTTGTTCCCAATGAACACAACGAGTTGATTCCCACTCGTCTCGTTACTGGGTGGAGAGTTTGTATTGATTATCACAAGCTCAATGATGCCACGAGAAAAGATCACTTTCCTCTTCCTTTCATGGATCAAATGCTCGAGCGTCTAGCAGGTAATGACTTTTATTGCTTCTTAGACGGTTTCTCCGAGTATTTTCAAATTCCTATCGATCCCAAAGACCAAGAAAAGACCACATTCACTTGTCCCTACGGAACATTTTCTTACAAACGCATGCCTTTTGGTTTATGTAATGCTCCTGGGACGTTCCAAAGGTGTATGATGGCTATCTTCCATGACATGGTGGAAGACACTATGGAAGTATTCATGGATGATTTCTCGGTTTATGGCGATTCTTTCTCTGCTTGCCTTGCCAATTTAGAACGTATGCTTAAGCGGTGTGAAGACACTCGCCTTGTTCTTAATTGGGAAAAATGCCATTTCATGGTAAAAGAGGGCATCGTGCTAGGACACAAGATCTCTAAAGCCGGTCTTGAAGTAGACCGTGCTAAAGTCGATGTTATTTCTAAGTTGCCTCCACCTTCAACCGTGAAGGGTGTGAGAAGTTTCCTTGGTCATGCGGGCTTCTACCGTCGTTTCATCAAAGATTTTTCTAAAATCGCTCGCCCGATGACCCACCTCTTGGAAAAAGATACTCCTTTTATCTTTTCCAAAGAATGTATTGAAGCCTTCAACTTGCTTAAGGATAAGCTAACTAAGGCACCCGTCTTGGTTACCCCTAATTGGGAGCTTCCCTTTGAGTTGATGTGCGATGCTAGCGACTTTGCTATTGGAGCGGTTTTGGGCCAAAGAGTGAACAAACACTTCCAACCAATCCATTACGCTAGCAAGACAATGACGGGGGCTCAATTGCATTACACGACAATCGAAAAAGAGCATTTAGCTGTTGTCTATGCCTTTGAAAAGTTCCACCCCTATCTTGTCCTTTCCACCACAATCATTTACATCGATCATTCCGCGTTGAAGTACTTGTTAACTAAACAAGATTCCAAACCAAGACTTCTTCGCTGGGTTTTGCTATTTCAAGAATTTAAAATCGAAATTCGTGATAAGAAGGGAGCAGAAAACCTAGTCGCGGATCATCTCAGTAGACTTGAGGATCCTTACCAAGGGGAACATCCGAACAAAGAAATCAATGGTTCTTTTCCCCTGGAGACCTTAATGTCTATCAACTCGACTTCTGATGAAACCCCGTGGTTTGCGGACATTGCAAACTACTTGGCGGGTGGAATTTTCGTTGACGGGTTAACATCCCAGCTAAAGAAAAAGTTCTTCAAAGACATTAAGAATTACGTTTGGGATGACCCGTATCTCTTCAAACAATGTGCTGATTTCATTATTCGCCGATGTGTTGATGGACCGGCAGCTTTAGAAATCCTTGACGCTTGCCACAAAGGACCCACCGGTGGCCACTTTGGTCCCAACTGCACCGCCAAAAAAGTGTTTGACTCGGGATTTTATTGGCCCACCATTTACCGTGATGCTCACGTGATGGTTAAACGATGTGATTCTTGCCAAAAACAAGGCAAGATCACACATAAAGACGAGATGCCTTAGAATTTCATTCAAGAATGTGAAATCTTTGATGTTTGGGGTATCGACTTAATGGGGCCATTCCCTTCCTCTAAAGGAAACAAATACATCCTTGTAGCCGTTGACTACGTTTCAAAGTGGGTTGAAGCCAAAGCTTTACCTACTAATGACGCAAGGGTGGTTTGTAACTTTTTGAAGTCGCTATTCGCTAGATTTGGTGTGCCTCGTGCCATTATTTGTGATCGTGGGACTCATTTTTGCAATGACCAATTTTCTAGAGTCATGGCTAAGTATGGTGTAAATCATCGTCTTTCCACCGCCTACCACCCACAAACTAATGGCCAGGCTGAAATATCCAACTGAGGATTAAAGCGAATTCTTGAAAGAACCGTGGGAGAGCATCGTGCCTCATGGGCTGATAAACTTGATGATGCTTTGTGGGATTTTCTTACCGCATACAAGACTCCGATTGGTTGTACACCATATCGTCTCGTGTACGGGAAAGCATGCCACCTCCCCATTGAGTTGGAGCACAAGGCTTACTGGGCCTTGAAGTGGGTTAATTTTGATATCAACAAAGCCGGTGACCTACGCAAGATCCAACTCAATGAGCTCAATGAACTCCGTAATGAGGCTTACGAAAATTCTTTGTTCTATAAGGAAAAGACTAAGCTCATTCACGACTCCAAGATTAAAAACCGAGAGTTCCAAGTTGGAGACAAAGTTTTACTCTTTAACTCTCGGTTGAAAATCTTTTCGGGCAAGCTGAAATCTCGTTGGTCCGGCACATTCACCATTGCCTAAATTTTTCCATATGGTACTCTCGAGCTCGCTCAACCTAATGGACCTAATTTTAAGGTGAATGGCCAACGAGTGAAGTTGTACTTTGGTGAGGACATCTCGCAGGAGATGATTCCATCCCTCACCACGTTCCCCATGAACTAATTTTGGGTCGAGTCAGGCTCGTGACTCGGTTATCAAAAACAAGCGCTCCTCTGGAGGTAACCCGAGTATCTATCCTTTTCTGTTTTAACCTCCTAAGTGTAGGGGGACCTATATAGGTGTTTGTATTTGTGTGGTGATGTTATTACAGGGATGAATGCACTTTTGGAACCTTCGAAGAACCGTGCTCCCGTGTTATCCGAAATCCGGTTCTATCTCTCAACTATCGTGATTTAATTTTCTTCATGCTCACATTTGAAATTGATCACTTTAGTCGTCTCTTCCTTAGCTTGATTTAAACAACGTGCACAATGTCATAAGTGTAGGGGAGATTTTTCCCACATGCTTAAACATTGAGGACAATGTTTATCTTAAGTGTAGGGGGACTTCTATCGAAGTTTTAAGTGGACTTTTCCATGAAAATGCCTTTATTTAACCGGAAAATCATCTTTGGCCATATAGTCGTAATTTTTAAATTTTTATCGTTTCTTTCATAAGTATATATCCCGCAATAAAGTAAAAAAATATTAATAAAGTGGTGTAGCTAGTGTTGGGAATAAATTAAGGCCAGATCACTTGAACGCTGACAAGAACAACTCAAGCGTTGACAAGAGCAAAGTGAGCGCTGACAGCCCACGCGTTGACAAGTTAAAGTCAAGCGTTGATAGATTGAAGACAAGCACTGATGGAAGATGTGAGCTACACGTTTATTATGTTCTAGAATACTTCTAGTAAGGATAGAAACGACAATGTATTTTCTATGTTTATCTTTACCTAGAATAGTTGATACGTAGCTTATTGTACAAGGCTTCTTAGTCTATAAAATAAGGCCTTTAGGTTAATGTTTAATATAAAGTTTTCATTAAGTTTTCATTCGTAAACATCTTTCATTGTAAGCAAGTACGACATTCATAATCAAAGTGAAAGTTTTGTTTACATCTTGTGTTCTTGTTTAAGTATTAAATTCCGCATAATACTTAGATTCACAAAGCATATAACAAAGGTTTCTCTACGTGTTATACTTGATCTAATCTCGTATACACAAAGCTAATCGATCTAAGTTTGGGATCAACAAGTGGTATCAGAGCAAGGGTTATAGGGTTATAGGGTTTATCTTAAGGAGGACAAACGCATTGTTGAAAGAGTACATGTTAGATTCTTAGAGAATAAACCTAGTGATCCTGAAAGTGGTCCTAATTGGTTGTTTGATTTGGAACCCTTATCTAGAACTTTAAATTATATGCCTGTCACTAATCCAGACATTGTGAAGGTAACTTCAAATGTTGTGGAAGAACAAATTGTTAATGTTTCAGGTACACAGGTTGATGAAAGGGTTGGATCACAAGCAGAAAAGGCATCTCCTACATTTGAATATGTCACAATTCCCATTTGGACTGATGCTTTTGCTGCTGCTGCTGCTGCTGGACAAGAAAATGGTGGTTTCCAAATACCACCAGATACAAACATGCATGGTTCTTCAGGCGCTGACAAAGGCAAATATAGCGCTGACAAGACCAATTCAGACGTTGACAACAACATTTCAGGCGCTGTCAGCCCTGACGCTGACAACCAAGATTCAAACGTTGAACAAGGTGGACCTTCCAATGTCCATGAAGAGATTCCTGTTGCTCAAAGAGAGTCTGATGAAGAAGATATTGGCAACATGGAGCGTGAAGTTGAGGACACCAGACTTTTTGAAGGAGGAGTTCTCACTTCCACAATGAAGAATCACCCCCCATCTCAGATCATTGGTGATGTTATGACTCCAGTTCAGACAAGAAGATCCCATCAAAGTCTTGGTGGATTTATTGCCAATATACACAAGAAGGTTGATACCCCTCTTGTGCAAGCATGTTTGTTTGCATGTTTTCTGTCACAAGAAGAACCCAAGAAGATATTTGATGCTCTCAAAGAACCAAGTTGGGTGGAAGCAATGCAGGATGAGCTTCACCAATTTGCTATTCAGGATGTTTGGGAGCTGGTTGATTGTCCTAGATATGTCAGACCAATTGGGACAAGATGGGTTCTCAGGAACAAAAGAGATGAAAGAGGTATTGTGGTCAGAAACAAGGCAATGTTAGTGGCTCAAGGTTATACACAAGAGGAGGGGATAGACTATGAAGAAGTCTTTGCACCAGTTGCAAGGATTGAAGCTATTAGGATATTTCTAGCCTATGCATCTTGCATGGGCTTCACAGTCTATCAAATGGATGTGAAAAGTGCATTCTTGTATGGCACCATAGTTGAGGAAGTTTATGTCATGCAACCTCCTGGTTTTGAGGATCCTGAGCATCCAGATAAAGTGTATAGAGTCAAAAAGGCTATGTATGGCCTTCATCAAGCCCCTAGAGCATGGTATGGTACTTTGTCTACATATTTGGTGGACAATGGATTCAAGAGGGGCACCATAGATCAGACACTATTTACAAAGAAGAAAGTCAAAGATGTGTTGCTTGTGCAGGTCTATGTTGATGATATCATTTTTGGATCTACTGATCCAAAGATGAGTGAGGATTTCTCCAAGCTCATGACAGACAAATTCAAGATGAGTGCTATGGGGGAGATGAACTTCTTTCTTGGTTTACAAGTTCAGCAGAAAGAAGATGGTATCTTCATCTCCCAGGACAAATATGTTGCTGAAATCTTGAAGAAGTTTGGCTTTTCTCCACATGAAAAGAGGGCTTCTACTCCTATGGATAGAGAACACCCTTGGGGAAAGATTGGAGATGGGAAAGATGTTGATGTCAGGCATTATAGATCCATGATTGGATCCTTGATGTATCTTACTGCTTCCAGACCTGATATCATGTTTGTTGTGTGTGCATGTGCACGCCATCAAGTGACTCCCAAAGAATGTCACCTTTATGCTGTGAAGAGGATCTTTAGGTACCTAAGATGTTTCCCTACTCTAGGTTTGTGGTACCCAAAGGATTCACCATTGGAGCTGATTGCATATTCAGATAGTGATTATGGTGGTGACAAGTTTGATAGGAAATCCACAACTGGTGGATGTCAATTTCTTGGGAGCATATTAATATCTTGGCAATGCAAGAAACAAACAGTGGTGGCTAACTCTACAACTGAAGCAGAATATGTGGCTGCAGCAGCATGTTGTGGTCAAGTGTTGTGGATTCAGAACCAGCTGTTGGATTATGGGTATAATTTCATGCATACTAAGATATTTGTTGACAATAATAGTACTTTATGCATCATTAAGAATCCTGTGCATCATTCTAAAACTAAACACATAGAAATTAGACACCATTTTATAAGAGATTGCTTTGAGAAAGGTTTAATACAACCAGATAGTGTTGACACTGAGGAAAATGTGTCAGATTTATTAACTAAACCTTTTGATACTGGAAGATTTTAGTACTTGGTAACAAGTATTGGAATGGTTAATCTCACTTAATATGTGTTTTGGATTCTTTTTGTAAAAGTATGTACAGGATGATGCATTACTATTATTGGTCTTATTGATGATTTAGATTTTCTACTATATTTTTCTAACACTGACAAAGGTTTTTTGAACACTGATAAGTGTTTTTTTTTACAACGTTGTCCGCAATATAATTGTCTAACGCTGACAAAGCTTCTTTCAACGCTGTTATGTGTTATCGGGGCGTTGTCAGCAACAATGTTAGTTTTGTGGTTTTCAATCTAAATGTGCAGATGGTGTTAGCAGTATACCATTGGATACAGAGTTGCTTATGGATCAAACGAGAAGCATTTGGACAAGTTTTTATTTATGGATGATGGTTGGAATGTTTCATTCCTATCTTGACATAAATTTTTATGTTCATGCTTGTTTTTAGCAAACTCTTTGTATCTTTTTTTAAGGGGAGGTTTTAGGAACCTTTAGGATTTTTGGGTATCCATATGATACTCTTATCACAATTCTAGATTGTGTCCACAGGTGAGTATGGGTTACTTTTCCTAAACCATGAGGCACTGTAGCATGCATAGTATATCAACTTTGCATGCTGCCAAGACATTTTTGGCCTAGAATTGGTTGTGGTCTGTTGGGAGACTTGGGAATCATTTTGATATGGGATTTACCTGGGAGTAACAAGGATTTTATAAGGTAACTTGGTTGTTAAGAATTTTGGTTAGCAAGGGACACTAGAGGACTGTTATGTCTATCTTGCTTATGCAAGTGTGCATAACTGGACAGTGCTTGCCGCCCTATAATAATTATCAGCTTTTGGTTATTTTCTCTAGGATAAATTACTTGTTAAAGTCATTTTTCACTTTTTAAAACAATTTTATTTTTGGACGCTGACAAGATTTTTCCAAGCGTTGTTGTGACCAAATTGGACGCTGACATGGCTTTAGGCGAACGTTGACAAGATTATAGCCGTTGGGCGTTGATAGGTTATATTTGACCATTGACACTCAATGGGACCTACCCAGTTGTTACTTTTTGACATTTTATCAAGCCGTAATTTTAGGAGTTGTTACTTTCATTAAATGCATGAGATAACTTATAACTTTTTCAATATTTTCATGATTAGTTTTTGAAAATCTTTGCCTATTTTTGGGCCAATCACATGCATTCATCCACTCCTATAAATTTGGCTCCTATTTTTAAACAGGGTATCTATAATTCTTGTCTAACACTTTTTCTCTTATCAACCTACATCTTCTACACTTCAAATTAACAGCTTTCATCAATGGCACCAAGATTTAACTCAGTAGAATTGGATTTGGGGTTCAAGTCTCAACACAACATGATTGCTTATCTTGTTGCTGATAATGATTTGTTTCCTCAATACACACAAATGGTGGCGTATTTGAACGCATCCCCATTAAGGTATGCTCTCTCTCATGCACCACTCATTCCAGTTGTAACACCCCCACAATTTCTATGCGCAGCGGAACTACAACAATGGGTGCTACACAGTATTCATCGCACACAAGATATATCAAACGACGCTAAAAAGACGTCAACTTAAAACTTGAAATTAAAATTGTTAGATGATACATGTCCACGGTTTTTCCCAACCCCAAATAGTACACAGAGTTTATCATTTTCGGTCCCCATGAATCTCAACCCAAGAATTTCAGTTTACAACCACATGACATTAAACTTAAAAATTGTTTAAGTAGAAAAGGAGGGAAAAACAAGCGGACTCCAAGCCGTACACACAACATCCATCCCATGCATGCTCCATCCTACACCTCAGCGGTTACCTGAAACACATGCCAAAATTTTGGTCAACGAAAACGTTGAGTGGAATTCATAGGTTTTACAATCCATTTGAACGTATATATAATAAAAACCATTCGTGATCATTTATAGTCTTGTCGATCAAACAAACTATAATCAGGATACTGACAATTGTGTTTAAGCTCATGACACTAATCCGTTAACTCAATCACCCGCGTAAATATACCGGCGTGATTCAGATGAAACCAGTGCCCCTTCTAAAGGCATCAGTTGCAATTATACCTTATTTCTCATACAAAATAATCTACCGCAGAACTTACTATAAGTACAGCTTCTCGGCTAGCATTGGGTCGTTAACCCCGTAGTACTACAAATTGCATAAGCGGCTATTTCCCCCTACTCGAGGGCAGGACAATAGTTAATAGTTCATGATTTTAGGGACTTTTGCAACTTTGGTACTCAACACAATTTCTAAGGCAACTTTCGGGTCTAACAATCATTCATGATATACGTTCCTTTTAAAAACTAGCATGCATTTCCCTCGCGGGTAAAACAATTTGAAATAAGTATAAGCGAGGCTATAAATTCACACCTTATATCTTAAGTAGTCGGTAGTTCGAGGGATGATCACTGACGACGAAACGGATGCCCGGTTAAATCAACACCTATCACAAATAACGCGTAATGAGTAATCTCATTTAAATACTTACGGTACTGTATAAAATACATGTATAATAGTCACTTAGGACAAGTATAACTCACGCCAAAAACAAAAACAACAAGTATCACTCATTTTATACCATTCGTTCTCATTACTTACGTTGTCCATTTTTACTCATTCTCGCCGGTACTCGACTAAAGTACGGGCTGTTTTACCTTATTTAACCACACTTATAAAATTTGACAAAATTTCCAAAAATCCTATATGACCTGTAGATAACATGTTTTTAAGCCCAACAAAAGTTTTTACTTTTACGACCCGTTACGCAACTCTTTTCCACGACTACATTTTACGGGCTGAAATTGCGCTTCGACCAATTTTGACCTCTTTGACCTATATGAAAAATACCTTTGACTTCTTTGACACCTAAATCAACATATAGACCCATTTACACAGGTTAGGGACCAAATTTTGACCCTTGACCATTTACCAATTCATACTTGTGACCCTCGGGATTTGACTAAAACTTTACACAAATTCGGATTATGCAAGTCCTCGTCTCCCGGTACCCGATCTTTAAAATGTCATAACTTTTAGCTCGTTTTGAGTCACGGGCTCTACCTTATACCAAATTAAAGACAAGAAGACCCTCTACAACTACATTTTGTTTTCAAGACCTGGAACAAAAATCATTTTTATGAAATGGACCAAATGTTTCTGCCTAAAAATGACCATACCAAAAACGCACTTAGACTCGATTCCAAGCCTTCTAACCACCACTAAACATCATCCTAAGCCTTCCCAAACATATCCTAACATCAAATTTCAGTCCTACCCCTATTGATCAACCAATCTCAAATTCAAAAATTCCAAGAAATGAACATGCAACTAGTATAACCTATGTAAATCATCCTAAAACCATAAACCAAACACAATAATAACATGCAAAATCAACAACCACCATGGCTCCCCAAACACCCCCATTGCCGTGGGGTTTGGGTGACCCAATCACCACAACCAAATTAATTTTGGTGGGTTTTCTTGGTGTTCTTGCATCCATAACACTTAAAATTAACATGCATTAGCACATTTAGCCACAAAAACGAATTTGGATAATCTTGAAAAATCTTGAAAAATTTTTGTTAGTGCATGTTGGATTTGAGCACATGAACATGTGGGGAATGACCAAACTAGATGTGGTCTAACCTTAGATTTTAGGAAAATCAAGTGGAAAAAGATTTTTGGTGAATTTTTGGTGTTCTTGGGGGTGTCCGTCGGCTTTGGTGACAAGAGAGGGAGAGAGAGTTTGATTTTGGTGAAAAATTTTGTATGTGTTTATGTGTGTGTCAACTTTGGCCTTTTTTGATGGGATGGGAGGGGCTTAATTGCAATTTTTAACTTCTTTTGGCCTCAATTGAAAAACGTCCTCAAAACTTTGCGGTTTCGACTCATTTGTCAATTTTGAAAATTTTACGGGAGTCGGAAATCTTCCCGAACGCTCCAAAATATTTTTGGGATACTTTAAATGTACTCGGAAGGCTATAAAACTCACCCGACTCAACTTAACACGAACCGTAAATAAAATTCTCGAAAAATTACATTATCGATAAATCGTCAAAAATTATATGAAATTGGGCATCCCTCGGGATCGTAATCGTCATCGTCCTTCTTAAAACGTCAAACGTAAAAATTATAACCTCGAACATCGGCTCTAACCAAAATACTTATAAGTATAGAAATTAAAATTTATTAAAAATTTCAAAAATTAGCGTAATTTAGGGTATCGTTAATGACCTCGATTCTAGGGTGTCACATCCACCCCTCCTTAAAGAGAGCGACGTCCCGGCGCTCGCCTCTTCTTGTACTCACATTTCGTGCTACTGGAACAGATGAGGATACCTTTCCTTGAAAAAGTCCTCACGTTCCCAGGTGTATTCCGGTCCACGCTTAGAATTCCATCGGACCTTCACGATAGGAATCCTACTACGCTTCAACCGCTTGACCTCCCGGTCCATAATTTCCACAGGTTCTTCCACAAAGTGCATTTTGTCGTCTAGTCGAATCTCGTCCAAAGGAATCACCAATTCCTTGTCCGCCAAACTCTTCTTCAGGTTCGATACGTGAAACGTGTCATGAATAGCACTAAGCTCGGTCGGCAATTCTAACTTGTACGCTACCGGTCCAATTCGTTCAACGATCTTAAACGGTCCAATATACCTCGGACTCAACTTTCCTTTCTTTCCAAAACGAATTACACCCTTCCACGGCGATACCTTGAGCATAACCATATCTCCAACTTCAAACTCCAACGGTTTCCTTCGGTTATCGGCATAACTCTTCTGTTGGCTTCTCGCAGCAAGTAATCGGTTCTTGATCTGCACGATCTTCTCCGTCGTTTCCAATACCATTTCGGGTCCAGTCAATTGACTTTCCCCTACTTCACTCCAACACACAGGCGATCTACACTTCCTTCCATACAATGCTTCGAACGGTGCCGCTTTGATGCTCGCATGATAACTATTATTGTACGAAAATTCCACCAGAGGCAAGTGGCGTTCCCAACTTCCTCCAAAATCGATCACGCATGCTCGGAGCATGTCCTCCATCGTTTGAATCGTTCGTTCACTCTGGCCGTCAGTTTCCGGGTGATAAGCCGTGCTTAAACTCAGTTCAGTGCCCATCGCACGTTGAAGCGATTTCCAAAATTCCGACGTAAATCTACTGTCGCGATCCGAAATGATCGATAACGGCACTCCATGTCTACAGACGATCTCCTTCACGTACACGCTGGCGAGTCTTTCCATGCTGTCCGTCTTCTTCATAGGTAAGAAATGAGCAGATTTCGTCAACCTATCCACAATTACCCATATCATATCGCATCCACTAGGAGTCCTAGGTAAACCCGTCACGAAATCCATTGCGATTTTCTCCCATTTCCATTCTGGGATTTCCGGTTGTACCAACAATCCAGATGGTTTCTTATGTTCTGCCTGAACCTTCGCGCAAGTCAAACACTTACTGACGTAACGAGCAATATATGCCTTCATATTCGGCCACCAATAGACTTTCTTCAGGTCGTGGTACATCTTATCCGATCCAGGATGTATCGAATACTTCGACTAATGCGACTCATTCATAACCAATTCTCGAACTCCAGGCTTTCCTTCCTCAGATGAACACAATGGTAACCAAATTCGATTCTCAAAATACCTTAGTCCGTCTGACCTAATCACGAAAAGAGGTTTCAACATTCGTCCCAAGTTCTCGGCTTCAACATTCCCTTTCATTAGTCCTCTCTCCTGAGCCTTCAGTATGGTTTCGGTTAAGTCAACGCTCTCAGTCATCACTAAAGCTCTAACCCTCAAAGGTTTCTCCCGTTCTTTCCTACTCAATGCATCCGCTACAACATTCGCCTTCCCAGGGTGGTAGCGAATTTCGCAGTCATAATCACTCAATAGTTCAACCCATCGTCTTTGTCGCATATTCAACTCCTTTTGATCTAAAATGTGCTGCAAACTCTTGTGATCAGTGAATACAACACACTTTGTCCCATACAGATAGTGTCTCCACAACTTCAACGCAAAAACTACCGCTCCAAATTCCAAATCGTGCGTCGTGTAGTTCTCCTCGTTCTTCCTTAATTGCCTCGACGCGTAAGCTATCACCTTTTC
The DNA here is from genome assembly GCA_025667525.1 of Glebionis coronaria. Lineage (NCBI taxonomy): Eukaryota > Viridiplantae > Streptophyta > Magnoliopsida > Asterales > Asteraceae > Glebionis > Glebionis coronaria. Next base: position 29,718 of record JANFOE010001876.1, on the reverse strand, counting down.
ACGTTGCATTAATACCGCTCCATAACCTTTACGAGACGCATCACAATACACTAGAAGTCTTCGGTTCCTTCAGGCAATGATAAAATCGGCGCGGAACATAACTTATCCTTGAGCGTTTCGAAAGCAAGTTCTTCCTCTTTTCCCCATTCATACACCCTATTCTTTTCGGTAAGCCGCGTCAATGGTTTCGCAATCAACGAAAATCCTTCAATAAACCTTCGATAATACCCAGCTAAACCCAAAAATTGTCGAACTTCAGTCGGCGTCGTCGGTGCTGACCATTCCCTGATCGCTTCGATCTTAGCAGGATCTACACGAACTCCCTCACTATCAATCACATGACCTAGAAACTGCACTGATTCCAACCAAAACTCACACTTAGAGAATTTTGCATACAACTTCTCCTTCCTTAACAACTCCAAAATCTTTCTTAGGTGCTTCTCGTGCTCCTCCTTACTCTTAGAGTAAATAAGTATGTCGTCGATGAAAACAATAACAAACTTATCTAGATACGGCTTGCACACGCGATTCATAAGATCCATGAATACAGCAGGCGCGTTCGTCAACCCAAACGGCATCACTCGAAATTCAAAGTGTCCATACCGCGTACGAAAGGCAGTTACAGGAATATCCTCCTCTCTTACACGCAGTTGATGATACCCTGATCTTAAATCGATCTTTGAGTATACACTGGAACCTTGCAATTGATCGAACAAATCATCAATCCTCGGCAATGGGTACCGATTCTTAACCGTCAGCTTATTGAGTTCCCTATAGTCAATACACATCCTAAACGAACCATCCTTCTTCTTTACGAACAACACTGGCGCTCCCCAAGGTGATGAGCTCGGCCTAATAAATCCTTTGTCCATCAATTCCTTCAATTGATCCGATAACTCCTTTAACTCAGATGGTGCTAAACGATAAGGTGCACGTGCAACCGGCGCAGCTCCTGGCACTAAATCAATTCGAAACTCGACCTCACGGGTAGGCGGTAAACCTGGCAACTCGTCTGGAAAAACGTCCGGATACTCGCGAATAACTGGTACCTCTTCAATCCTCGCCTCTACATCACCATCGCTCGAAACCTGTGCCAAAAACACATCGCATCCGCTCTCTACGTACTTCATCATTTTTAAACACGAAATCACCTTCAAACGAGAAGTGCATTCGTCTCCCTTTACCGTCAAAACCCTATTCCTCAACGGAATCTGAACCAATCTCTCACCACAGACGATCGTAGCACTGTGCGCCATCAGCCAATCCATTCCCACAATCATGTCAAACGATCCTAGTTCTATAGGCATCAAGTCGATTTTAAAAGCGTAATTTCCTAACTTCAAGGTACACCCTCTCAGTATAGAATTTGTACTAACAATTTTTCCATCGGCTAATTCAACATTATAACTAGTCGTTAACAACACCGGTTCTCTATCAATATGACGACTAAATCTAACGTCTACAAAACTCTTGTCGGAGCCAGAATCAAATAAAATACTAGCATAACAAGCGTCTAGCAAAAACGTACCGGTAACCACATTTGGACCCTGTGGTTTATCAGCAGTTCCCACTTGATACACAGCAGCCGCATTATTACCTCCCCGCCTGTTTCCTGCCTTCGGGCAATTCGCTTGCACATGACCCCTTTCTCCACAACTATAACATCCCCTCATCCTAATAGCATTAGCCCCAGTGGCTACTCCTCCCGTTCGACAACCAGATGTCCTATGACCTGCCTTTCCACACTTGCCGCATGCAGGCGGGCAATTTCCAACATGATACAAGTTGCACTTACCACAATGGGGATTCACTTTCACACCTCTAGGGTTCGTCACTGTCCTCATCCCTTCGTTCCTTCTCTGATTAAACTGCTGATTTCGGTTCGGCCCATGGTTGTTTCGATTTCCACCTCGGTTCTGGCCTTGGGATTGATTACTTTGTGCCGCTTCCCATTTCCTTTTGTTGCCTTCGGCAATGTAATTCTGCTTGTCCTGAAGCTTAACGTCCATCAAAGCGTGTGCCATTTGAACCGCTTCATCAAACGTTCCAGGTTTTGACGAAGTTGGTTCACCTTTGATGTTGCTAGATAAACCTTTAATATACTGCTTCATTTTCTTGGCATCATTGGAAAATATGTCCAGACACAAAAGACTTAACTCATTGAATCTCCTGGTGTAAGCAGCTATGTCGTTGTCCTTTAAGGTCAAATGCCTCAATTCGTCCTCCAATTGCCCCAATTCCTCCTCTGGGCAAAACTTCTTAGTCAACAAAGCTTTGGTCGCATTCCACGTCCTTGCATTCACTACAGCCAATCCAACCGTAGCTACCTGGGTATTCCACCAACTTAACGCATCATCGAGAAACGTAGCCGCTGCAAACTTTACTTTATCCGCTTCTGCACAACCACTGATTTCAAACGTACTTTCAACTTTTTCCAACCATCGTCTAAGTTCTAAAGCTCCACCCGTTCCACGGAACTGCGTGGGACCGCACTTCATAAAACAAGAATAGGTACACACCCTCGGGGCTTGCTGTCTCCCCGCGTTCCTTCCTAGATCCTGATTTCTCCCAGCTCGGTCCGCTTCCAACGCATTAGCTATAGCTTCCTGAATCATGGTGTTAACACGATCGGCAGTCAACTTTGGAGGCATGGTGTTATCGAATATCTCTTTCTGCAAGACAAAGAAAATAGAAAAACAATGTAAGTATTCATATCAAGTTTCCCAGACATAAAATACATACAACGACACATCACTACGGAGTTACTAATATTCATCAATTCACACTACAAAAGATCAAATTTAAGACATATCACAGATCATGAAAGGTAACATAGATTGTATTGATAGTTAACCAAAATCGTGACAAGTATTGCCACTACAATCGTTCACCATAAAACATCAAGTACTTGAGTTTCTCGTCATAATACCATCATACAAAGGTCTAAAATAGTTCTATTACAATGATCAAAGAGAATACAAAACAAGTAACTAGGCATGTGGTGATCCACACGGCCTCTTGGATGGCGGCTCGTCGTCGTCTTCCTCGGTTTCCTCATCACTAACGTCCTCATCCACATCATCCACTTTTCTCTTTCCTTTCTCATCCGGCCCACAATCCGTTTCCTTTTTCGTCCCTGATGTGGATCCACACTCAATCACTACCTGACTTCCCACCGAAATACAAGCACCTCTAGTAGGCGGCTGAATCATGGAGTCATTCGCCTCCATCTCCAAATCGTCCACGAATCTCCAATCCGGGGGCAATGAATCCCTCACACGATGCTCCCAACTCTGCATCCTCGACAACCTCACCTGATCTTCCCTAACACGGTCAAGACTAGCACTTAAATTCGCAACCATTGATCTTAAACTGTTGATGTCACTTTTGTTCACATTCCCGTCATACTCAATCCTTGCCGTCCTTTCCAACAGTCTTTGGTGTTCCCTTTCAGTCTTATCAAACTTCTTAATTACCCTGGTCTCAACTACAAACCGCTCATACATCAACCTTTCCATCCTCCCCAAAGGACCTGCGGGATCCCAGTAGTGTCTCGGTCTCGGAAAGTAGACCCTTGTAATGTTCTCATGAATCGATGGCGACTTGGATGACTTGCTGGACTCTCCACTGCTCCCATTACTTACTCTAACCAATCCTGGCACTGTTCTCAAATAGTCCTTACAATTGTCCATCGGGCGATCAAAGGGTTGCTGCTCATAACGATCGGTCGGTGGTACCTCATAACCCTTCGGCGAATTCGGGGATTGAAACAAATCGGGTTCGGTCTGGCCTACGGCATCCTCGGGAATGCCATCATCCACTAGCTCCTCGGGCTCTTCTTCGGAATCCTCACTCTCGTCACTACTCATGCTGAAATTATCCACCTCGCTTTCGTCATTGTCGTTTTCCGGCCCTATTTCGTCTTCTGGAGCGATCCATCCATTATTATTGTCCGGCGGGTTCGGAGGAAACGGTCCCCCTTCGTGACCTACGACGTAATCGTTCCCATTATCGTTGGGCGGTACCTCGGCCATTCCTGTAATAACAACGAATTTCGGAGGGTACATAAGTAATTATACAATAATTATAAATATATGCATGCAAATGCAATGCAAAGGTGGTACATATGCCCAAAATGTAATAATATGATGCTCATGCATGATTAATACAAAAATTACGATGTCGGATATTTCACGTAAAATTCAACGTCTACATATAGTAATTCCATACTTATGTAATAATTACCCACATATATACTTTACTCAAAAGTATACGTCAAATGCCATAAATACAACAATAAATCTTACCGGAGCCATGCAGGATAGTTGTGTGTGCTTGGACCCTTTTCTTACGACACCAAAAGTTATAGTTTAGGATTTTCAAAAACGACCTAGTTCTCTATAACTCGTGGCTCTGATTACCAATCTGTAACACCCCCACAATTGCTATGCGCAGCGGAACTACAACAATGGGTGCTACACAGTATTCATCGCACACAAGATATATCAAACGACGCTAAAAAGACGTCAACTTAAAACTTGAAATTAAAATTGTTAGATGATACATGTCCACGGTTTTTCCCAACCCCAAATAGTACACAGAGTTTAGCGTTTTCGGTCCCCATGAATCTCAACCCAAGAATTTCAGTTTACAACCACATGACATTAAACTTAAAAATTGTTTAAGTAGAAAAGGAGGGAAAAACAAGCGGACTCCAAGCCGTACACACAACATCCATCCCATGCATGCTCCATCCTACACCTCAGCGGTTACCTGAAACACATGCCAAAAATTTGGTCAACGAAAACGTTGAGTGGAATTCATAGGTTTTACAATCCATTTGAACGTATATATAATAAAAACCATTCGTGATCATTTATAGTCTTGTCGATCAAACAAACTATAATCAGGATACTGACAATTGTGTTTAAGCTCATGACACTAATCCGTTAACTCAATCACCCGCGTAAATATACCGGCGTGATTCAGATGAAACCAGTGCCCCTTCTAAAGGCATCAGTTGCAATTATACCTTATTTCTCATACAAAATAATCTACCGCAGAACTTACTATAAGTACAGCTTCTCGGCTAGCATTGGGTCGTTAACCCCGTAGTACTACAAATTGCATAAGCGGCTATTTCCCCCTACTCAAGGGCAGGACAATAGTTAATAGTTCATGATTTTAGGGACTTTTGCAACTTTGGTACTCAACACAATTTCTAAGGCAACTTTCGGGTCTAACAATCATTCATGATATACGTTCCTTTTAAAAACTAGCATGCATTTCCCTCGCGGGTAAAACAATTTGAAATAAGTATAAGCGAGGCTATAAATTCACACCTTATATCTTAAGTAGTCGGTAGTTCGAGGGATGATCACTGATGACGAAACGGATGCCCGGTTAAATCAACACCTATCACAAATAACGCGTAATGAGTAATCTCATTTAAATACTTACGGTACTGTATAAAATACATGTATACTAGTCACTTAGGACAAGTATAACTCACGCCAAAAACAAAAACAACAAGTATCACTCATTTTATACCATTCGTTCTCATTACTTACGTTGTCCATTTTTACTCATTCTCGCTGGTACTCAACTAAAGTACGGGCTGTTTTACCTTATTTAACCACACTTATAAAATTTGACAAAATTTCCAAAAATCCTATATGACCTGTAGATAACATGTTTTTAAGCCCAACAAAAGTTTTTACTTTTACGACCCGTTACGCAACTCTTTTCCACGACTACATTTTACGGGCTGAAATTGCGCTTCGACCAATTTTGACCTCTTTGACCTATATGAAAAATACCTTTGACTTCTTTGACACCTAAGTCAACATATAGACCCATTTACACAGGTTAGGGACCAAATTTTGACCCTTGACCATTTACCAATTCATACTTGTGACCCTCGGGATTTGACTAAAACTTTACACAAATTCGGATTATGCAAGTCCTCGTCTCCCGGTACCCGATCTTTAAAATGTCATAACTTTTAGCTCGTTTTGAGTCACGGGCTCTACCTTATACCAAATTAAAGACAAGAAGACCCTCTACAACTACATTTTGTTTTCAAGACCTGGAACAAAAATCATTTTTATGAAATGGACCAAATGTTTCTGCCTAAAAATGACCATACCAAAAACGCACTTAGACTCGATTCTAAGCCTTCTAACCACCACTAAACATCATCCTAAGCCTTCCCAAACATATCCTAACATCAAATTTCAGTCCTACCCCTATTGATCAACCAATCTCAAATTCAAAAATTCCAAGAAATGAACATGCAACTAGTATAACCTATGTAAATCATCCTAAAACTATAAACCAAACATAATAATAACATGCAAAATCAACAACCACCATGGCTCCCCAAACACCCCCATTGCCGTGGGGTTTGGGTGACCCAATCACCACAACCAAATTAATTTTGGTGGGTTTTCTTGGTGTTCTTGCATCCATAACACTTAAAATTAACATGCATTAGCACATTTAGCCACAAAAACGAATTTGGATAATCTTGAAAAATCTTGAAAAATTTTTGTTAGTGCATGTTGGATTTGAGCACATGAACATGTGGGGAATGACCAAACTAGATGTGGTCTAACCTTAGATTTTAGGAAAATCAAGTGGAAAAAGATTTTTGGTGAATTTTTGGTGTTCTTGGGGGTGTCCGTCGGCTTTGGTGACAAGAGAGGGAGAGAGAGTTTGATTTTGGTGAAAAAATTTGTATGTGTTTATGTGTGTGTCAACTTTGTCCTTTTTTGATGGGATGGGAGGGGCTTAATTGCAATTTTTAACTTCTTTTGGCCTCAATTGAAAAACGTCCTCAAAACTTTGCGGTTTCGACTCATTTGTCAATTTTGAAAATTTTACGGGAGTCGGAAATCTTCCCGAACGCTCCAAAATATTTTTGGGATACTTTAAATGTACTCGGAAGGCTATAAAACTCACCCGACTCAACTTAACACGAACCGTAAATAAAATTCTCGAAAAATTACATTATCGATAAATCGTCAAAAATTATATGAAATTGGGCATCCCTCGGGATCGTAATCGTCATCGTCCTTCTTAAAACGTCAAACGTAAAAATTATAACCTCGAACATCGGCTCTAACCAAAATACTTATAAGTATAGAAATTAAAATTTATTAAAAATTTCAAAAATTAGCGTAATTTAGGGTATCGTTAATGACCTCGATTCTAGGGTGTCACACCAGTCACACACATTAAACAGTTTTGGAACACTGTCAGTTCCTCAACAGTTAATGGAGTGACCACATTAACTTCTATTATTCATGGGAGGTCTTGGGTGGTTACTGAGGCCTTGGTACGCCAGGCCTTGCATCTTGATGATGCTGATGGTATAACCATCCTTCCCATAACTGAAATAGAACAAGGGCTTCGGGCTTTGGGATATCCAATTCCTAGTGAAGGTACTCTTAATAAGTACCATAAGCAGGAATTTCCCCCAGCCTGGAAGTACCTCATTCACATTCTCCTTCAATGTTTGAGTCCCAAATGTACTGCACATAATGAGATTAACAGATCTATTGCTAGTGCTATTGTGTGTATTACAACTGGGCAAAAATATAACTATTCTAAAATGATTTTTGAAGGAATGTGTAAAAACAAGGGGACGAAAATGACTTTGGCTTATCCCCGTTTTCTGCAAATGATTTTTGATGATCAAAGATATTGTTCAAGGGATCACAATGATTTTTATAAAATCCCTGAACAAAAGAAAGCTATTTTTACCAAGATGGATTCACCACCTCATAGAGACTTACCTTTAACCCTAGTCATGCTTGCTGTTATTGCAGCAGCACAACCCCAACCAGACCCCCAACCTCATATAGACCCTCACCCACAACTTGAACCTATTCCTGAACCTTTACCCTCACCTGAACAAATGCAAATTGACCAAGAACCCTTTGACGCTGACACATCAAATGTTGGCGTTGATGTGCCTATTTCCAACGCTGACACCCAACCATCACAATCCCAAACACCCATTAACCAACCCACATCTACCCATTCTTCCACACCATCTTCCACACCACCTGAATATAGGTTGATTAAACGCCAAAGGACTGCTGGAGAGTTCTCCTCTGGTGGTCCTAGCCATGAAGCAGAGAGAACCACCACCACAAGTGTGGCTGGTGACATGGATGAGGCTGGGACTATTGGTTCTGGCTTAGAAGCTGGCCAAGGCAGTCCCACCATAATTAAGTCCTCATCCATGCCCAATGAACCTGACTTGGGAGGTCAAATCCCCATTTTAGAGGAGGACAGTATGGAACCAATGACTCTTTTGGAATTGACGGTAGTCTGCATTAGCTTGCAAAAGAAAAATGCAGACTTAGTATAAATTTTCAGCAAACAAGGCCTTGAACTCAAGGAATTGAGGGAGAGGATTGTTGTTTTGGAGAGTGATCATGCAAGGAGAGGTATGGAGGAGTCTTCCAAAGGGGAGGAGGATGAAAGAAATCTGAGTGATAAGAGCAGTCAAGATGGTCGATCAATGGATGTTGCTGAAGCTCTTACTACTTTGAAGGAACAAACAGGTTTTGATACGTCCTTAATCTCTCCAACCAATCTAAATTTATCATTTACAGCTATGTTGAGAGAGGTTACACAAGGCGCTGAAGGAAAATATTTGGGCGTTGACAAGACAAATTTGGACGTTGATAGAAGTATTTTGGGCGCTGATAGAGGAAATTTGGACGTTGACAGATCTGCATATGGAGGTGATGTATTCCAGTCATCATCTATCATTAAGGATGTTCCTACTCAGGTATTACCATCTACCTTACCAACTATTGCACCATCAGATAAGGGTAAGGGTATATTGGTAGAAGAGATTGTTCCAAAGAATGCAGCCCAGGTTGAATTTGATAGAAGATTGGCTGAGCAAATGATGGAACAAGGTGAAAAATAAAAGTCACCATTTGTTGTGACTTCTGAAGAAGAAAGTGATGGAGCTAGCTCAGACTCAAGTGTGATGATTGTTGAACCAGAAAGGCTTGAGTATGGTGATGAGCTTGCTAGGGAAAAGTTGAGAGATTTAAAGTTGCAGATTGACTTTGGTATGCCAGAGGTGGTTCAGATGTACAATTCTTGGGAAGAAAGCTGTATGGATAATCCAGACTTGACCATTTCAGATCAAATATGGGGTTTGGAGATTCTTCTTAGAGTCCAGAAGGATTGTAAGGTGATTTTGAAGCACAAGGCAAGCAACATTCACTCTGAGTTGAAGAGGGATAGAAGGAAGCTCTACTTTATGTTGCTCAGATGTCATGGAGTTGGATGGACACATCAGAAGCTGAAGGCTTTGACATTTGATGAGTTGGAACATAGGGCTTATCCTATTTGGGTGAAAGTGCAGGAAGAAAACACTTTCAGGCTTCTTTCAGATGAAAGAAAAGAGCAACTTGCAGAAGAGATGGAAATCAAGAAAGCTATGATAGTTCCCAGGCCAGTGAAGAAGGGATTTACACTTGAATTTCCAAAAGATATGAATCAACTATATCCAAGTGAAGCAGTTATTAGAAAGAGCCTCAAGCTCTCCCCATTAGAAGCTTCAGATATGGTGCAGGTGTTACCACTAGATTCCAGGAATCCAATTGTGAGTTATGATGAGGATGAATGTGGATTCTGGAAGATTGGAAGATATGGCAAGGAGGTACACACTTTTACCACTCTCATATCTTTATTTGCAAGTTGTGATAGAGAAGACTTGGTGGATCTTTGGAGGTTGCTGGAAACCAAGTATGAGGCTGAAGCACCAACTTCAGCAAATGGAATAAAACTTTGGACCACATTTAAAAGAATGTGTGGGACAAATGAGGAAGATCCTGAAATATGGAAGGATCTTGAAGATGACCTCAGTGGTCTTCAATGGAGGTTATATTCAGCTACTGGTGTATACCATTTGAGTTCTACTAAGTTTGCTGAGTATCTACTTGTGGATGCTCAATATTTCATATCCAAGGCTGTTTTGGAAAAGATGAAGGACACTCAGCTGGAGATAGACTATACAAGTGACGTGGCAAAGAATTTGATCAGATTTGTTTATTACCAATATGATAAGGTTTGTCAGACTCCTCCAAGTTCTTAATGTTTATTCAGAAACTTGATCATAAGAGTGGATATCAAGTTTAGGGGAGGATTGTTGGGAATAAATTAAGGCCAGATCACTTGAACGCTGACAAGAACAACTCAAGCGTTGACAAGAGCAAAGTGAGCGCTGACAGCCCAAGCGTTGACAAGTTAAAGTCAAGCGTTGATAGATTGAAGACAAGCACTGATGGAAGATGTGAGCTACACGTTTATTTTGTTCTAGAATACTTCTAGTAAGGATAGAAACGACAATGTATTTTCTATGTTTATCTTTACCTAGAATAATTGATACGTAGCTTATTGTACAAGGCTTCTTAGTCTATAAAAGAAGGCCTTTAGGTTAATGTTTAATATAAAGTTTTCATTAAGTTTTCATTCGTAAACATCTTTCATTGTAAGCAAGTACGACATTCATAATCAAAGTGAAAGTTTTGTTTACATCTTGTGTTCTTGTTTAAGTATTAAATTCCGCATAATACTTAGATTCACAAAGCATATAACAAAGGTTTCTCTACGTGTTATACTTGATCTAATCTCGTATACACAAAGCTAATCGATCTAAGTTTGGGATCAACAGCTAGTTTTGAAATCTTTGACATATTAGGCCCGTTGCGACTATTTTGACTCAGCCCGAATAGACTTATCCAAGTTTATTCTAGCTAGTATCCTTAAACATGTAGACCTTAATTGGTTTATTAGGCTAAGCATCCACGAGTCTCATTACTTGAGATTTTAAATTGTGGAGAACGAGAAATGATAGAGTCAATTATAAGTCGGTATTCTTGCACAAGCTCACTTGGTGTAATTATTTGCCTATTCTCCCATCACTTGCTAATAATTTATCTGCAATAAGTAAGGTCGTACGATTTGAAAAGTTACTTAGCTTCTAGCCCAAGATCGTTTAAAAGTTGCTCGGTAATGATAAGAGTTCATAGCCAAGGCATAACTTATGATGCGGGGCGCGAAGATTGGCGAGTCCGAAAAGGCCCTAACAAGGCATGAAGATTCAATTTTATTGCTGAAGATCCAAAGTGATGAGAAAAGCATTATTCCCAAAATCAATATGAAGGATCAAGACTCACGACAAAAAGCAATCAACTCCCATAAAGATCATGGAGAAGTCTATCCGAAAAGACCCTAACAAGGTATGAGGATAAATAGATCCAAGTCCAAAAAGGAGGCGGATCGTTGTATCTCAAAATCCCAATTAGAGATTGAAGAAATAATCATGAAGTCGTGGTCAACAAAGCTGGAGTACCCCTCAAAAGTCTCCAAGTGAAGAAACTCTATTAACGAAGAAAAGACCATTATCTCAAGAACGTCTCTCAAGATATGAAGTATGAAGTACATGCCAAATATCGGCCCGAGAAAGGTCTCAAATCGTGAACCAAGTTATGCCAAGATATGAACTTTTTGATATCCCGAGAAGCAGTTTTAAGAGATTTTGTCCTTTAGCTAACTATTGATCAAATCGTCCTACTTTGCTTTCAGCCTAAATAAACTATCGAAATAAGTCCAAAAATGCATCTTCATGATCATTCTAAGATAATAATAAAATATAAGAGATACAACTAGGAATAAGGGAGTTTAAGCATTTAATTAAGCCATGTGTGTAAGTGTTTGATTTGCTAACTTATAATAACAATGATCTCGTTTTTAAGCTTAGTTTGGGGAACGTGAAACTTGAGGGTGATAAATCTTCGCAGCACCGAAGCCCTAATCTAAGTCTTAGATCTCTTTGCAAGTTATTTTCAGGTAACTATTTTCCATCCTTTTGATTACTTTAAAAGTTTTAATTTCTCTTAGTACTTAAATTTTTGTTTGGTAGAATTTTAATAAGGCCAAGGTTGATTGATTATGAGAAAAGTGTAAAATTGCTTTATCACTAAGCATTGCACGAGGGCATGTCAATGGTTAAGTGTAGGGGATTTGATAGGTGTGAAAACACCCATCCTTTTACCACTTATTTCTGGCTAAAACAAGACCAAAACACGTATTTAATATCATTTGTTTGGAATTATGCGTGGTTTTTGTGTTTATTGTGTTTTCAGAGTCAACCGGATGAATATTGAAGGAAACAAGGGATTGCACGGGTTTTATCGAAGAAAAAGACTCAAGACAAAGTCTATTGTCCAAGAGATGCAAAAGATTTGAAGTCATTGTGCCTATTTGAAGATTTATCGAAGAATAGAGCCAAAGATGGAAGATTCATATATGTCGAAGAACTCGAGTCTATTAAACAAAAGATTATAAGACGAGTTAGAATTATTCACCGACACTTCTCAAAATCCAAAGTCGGAGACGTTTATTTAAAGAGACGTAAAGACTAAATCTAACACCCCACCAAATGCTATGCACAGCGGAACTACAACATTTGGGTGCTAGGCAGTTATCATCGCGCACAAGATATATCAAACGACTCCAAAGAGACGTAAAAGTTTGAACTTAAATTAAAAATTGTTAAAAATGTACATGTCTGCGGTTTTCCAACCCCAAATGATACAACAGAGTTTGCGTTTCGGTCCCCATGAATCTCAACCCCAAAAGATACAGTTTTCACAATCAACATGACATAAAGTTTAAAATGTTCAAGAAAGAATGGGAGGAAAAACAAGTAGACGCCAAGCCACACACACAACTTCCATCCAATGCATGCTCCATGCTACACTTCATCGGTTACCTGAAACACATGCTAAATTTTGTCAACAAAAACGTTGAGTGGAATTCATAGGTTTTACAATTCATTTTGAACGTATGTGTAATAAAATCATTCACGATCATTCATAGACTTGTCGATCAAACAATCTATTTTCAAGGTTATGACAATTGTGTTTAAGCTCATGACACTAATCCGTTTTTCGGACTGAAATTGTACTTTGACCAAGTCGGACTCATTTGACCCATTTAAAATATTCAATTGACCCATTTGACACCTAAGTCTTATAATAGACTCAAATATGCAGGTTTGAGACCAAAAATCAACCTTTGACCATTTACCAAACTATACCTATGGTCCCCGGGATTTGACCTAAAACCAAGCATAATTTCGGATTATGAAGGTTTTCATCTCCCGGTACACGATTTTCAAAACATCATAACTTTTGACTCGTTAGGAGTCGTAAGCTCTATCTTATACCAAATCGAAGCTAAGAAGACGCTCTAAAACTATATCCTAATCACAAGACCTGTTTACAAAATAATTTTTATGAAAACACTTCAAACTTTCTGCCTAAAATCACCTATCCCAAAATCTATCCAACACTCGTTTCCAAACCCATTTATCGACACTAGACCTCAACTTAAGCACTCCTAATCATACTCAACCATGCTAATCAGTCCTAAACACCCTAAGTATCATATCCATCATAAAACCCAATCACAAAATCAAACATGCAAATGGTTTTACCCATTCAAAAACATGTAAAAACAAGATTAAATAAAAAATCCATCAACAAAATATCAATCACCATGATCCCCCAAACACCCCCTTTGTGCCGTGGGGTTTGGGTGATCAAAACCCCTCAACCAAATTGATTTTGGTTGATTTGTTTAGTGATTAAACATCCTACATACATGAATTAAACATGCATACATCCAATTAACATCAAAACCCACTTTGAAAAATCCATGGATTTTTGGAAAACAATTTGTGGATGCATGAATGATTAAAGTACATGAAAAGGATGGGAATGAAGTAATTAGATGTGGTCTAAACTTACTTTTGATCAAACCAAGCTAAAAAAAATGGTGGTGGTGGTTTGGCCGTCGGCCTAAAGAGAGAAAAAGGGAAGGGTGAAAAATTTTTGGAGTGAAAAATGTGTTGTGTGTTTGTTTGATTTCCATTTTGTAAAATTAGGAGGGACCTTGGGTGCAATTTTAGCTTTCTTTTGTCCTTAAGTAAAAACGTCCTCACAAGTTTACGGGATTGACTCATTAGTCATTTTGGAAAATTTTACGGGAGTCGGCGATCATCCCAAACACTCCAAAATACTTTTAGGACACTTTAAATGTACCCGGAAAGCAATAAAACTCACCCGACTCGACTTAACACTAACCGAAAGTAAAATTCTCGAAAAATTATAATATCGATAAAACGACAATAATCATAGAAATTTGGGCATCCATCGGGATCGTAGTCGTCATCGTTCTTCTTAAATCGTCAATCGTCAAAATTATGACCTCGAATATCGGTTTCAACCAAAATGATAAAATATATAGCAAAAAAAATTTATTAAAAATTTCAAAAATAAGCGTAATTTAGGGTAATGTAAGTGACCTCGGTTCTAGGTATCACATCCACCCCTCCTTAACGAGAGCGACGTCCCGACGCTCGACTCTTCTTATACTCACATTTCGTGCCGCTGGAACAGATGAGGATACCTTTCCCTGAAAAAGTCCTCACGTTCCCAAGTGTATTCCGGTCCACGCCTAGAATTCCATCGAACCTTCACAATGGGAATTCTACTATGCTTCAGCCTCTTGACCTCTCGGTCCATAATTTCCACGGGTTCTTCCACAAAATGCATTTTGTCATCCAGTTGAATCTCGTCCAAAGGAATCACCAATTCCTTGTCCGCCAAACTCTTCTTCAAATTTGATATGTGAAACGTGTCGTGAATAGCACTAAGCTCGCTCGGCAACTCTAACTTATACGCTACTGGTCCAATTCGTTTAACGATCTTAAATGGTCCAATATACCTCGGAATCAACTTCTCTTTCTTCCCAAAACGAATTACACCCTTCCACGGAGAAACTTTAAGCATAACCATATCTCCGACTTCAAATTCCAACGGTTTTCTTCTGTTATCGGCATAACTCTTCTGTCGGCTTCTCGCAGCAAGTAATTGGTTCTTGATTTGCACAATCTTCTCTGTCGTCTCCAAAACCATTTCGGGTCCAGTCAATTGACTTTCTCCTACTTCACTCCAACACATAGGTGATCTACACTTCCTTCCATACAACGCTTCGAATGGTGCAGCCTTGATGCTCGCATGGTAACTATTATTATACGAAAACTCCACTAAAGGCAAGTGGCGTTCCCAACTTCCTCCAAAATCAATCACGCATGTTCAGAGCATGTCCTCTATCGTCTGAATAGTTCGTTCACTCTGGCCATCAGTCTCTGGGTGATAAGCCGTGCTCAAACTCAATTCAGTGCCCATCGCACGTTGAAGTGATTTCCAAAATTCCGAAGTAAACCTACTATCGCAATCCAAAATGATCGATAAAGGTACTCCATGTCTGCAAACGATCTCCTTCACGTACACACTGGCCAGCTTCTCCATATTGTCCGTCTTCTTCATAGGTAAGAAATGAGCAGATTTCGTCAATCTATCCACTATTACCCAAATCATATCACATCCACTAGGAGTTCTAGGTAAACCCGTCACGAAATCCATAGCGATTCTCTCCCATTTCCATTCTGGGATCTCTGGTTGTACCAACAGCTCAGACGGCTTCTTATGTTCAGCTTTAACCTTCGCACAAGTCAAACACTTACTAACGTAACGAGCAATATCCGCCTTCATATTCGGCCACCAATAGACTTTCTTCAGGTCATGATACATCTTATCCGATCCAGGATGTATCGAGTACTTCGACTTATGAGACTCGTTCATAACCAAATCTCGTACACCAGGCTTTCCTTCCTCAGATGGACACAACGTAACCAAATCCGATTCTTGAAATATCTCAGCCCGTCTGACCTAACCACAAAAAGAGGTTTCAACATTCTTCCCAAGTTCTCAGCATCAACATTCTCTTTCATTAATCCCTTCTCTTGAGCCTTCAGTATTGTTTCGGTTAAATCAACACTCTCAGTCATCACTAAAGCTCTGACTCTCAAAGGTTTCTCTCGATCCTTCCTACTAAGTGCATCTGCTACGACATTCGCCTTACCAGGATGGTAGCGAATTTCACAGTCATAGTCACTCAGTAATTCTACCCATCGCCTCTGTCTCATGTTCAACTCCTTTTGGTCTAAAATGTGCTGCAAACTCTTGTGGTCAGTGAATACAACACACTTCGTCCCATACAAATAATGTCTCCACAATTTCAACGCAAAGACAACAGCTCCTAGTTCCAAATCATGCGTCGTGTAGTTCTCTTCATTCTTCCTCAGTTGTCTCGATGCGTAAGCGATCACCTTCTCACGCTGCATCAACACAGCTCCATAACCCTTACGAGATGCGTCACAATACACTACAAAGTCTTCAGTTCCTTCAGGTAATGACAATATCGGCGCAGAACATAACTTGTCCTTGAGCGTTTTGAAAACGAATTCTTCCTCATTTCCCCATTCATACACTCTATTCTTCTCGGTAAGCTTTGTCAAGGGCTTCGCAATCAACGAAAATCCTTTGATGAATCTCCGATAATACCCAGCCAAACCAAGGAATTGTCGAACTTCAGTCGGCGTTGTCGGTGCCGACCATTCCCTGATCGCTTCGACCTTGGCAGGATCCACGCGAACTCCTTTTGCTATCAATTACGTGACTAAGGAAATGCACAGACTCTAACCAAAACTCACACTTCGAGAACTTCGCATACAACTTCTCTTTCTTCAGCAGATCCAATATCTTTCTCAGGTGCTTCTCGTGCTCTTCCTTACTCTTAGAGTAAATAAGAATATCATCGATAAAAACAATGACAAACTTATCTAGATACGTCTTGCATACTCGATTCATAAGGTCCATGAATACAGCAGGCGCGTTTGTCAACCCAAAAGGCATCACTCGAAATTCGAAGTGTCCATACCGCGTACGAAAGGCAGTTATAGGGATATCCTCCTCTCTCACACGCAGTTGATGACACCTTGACCTCAAGTCGATCTTTGAGTATACACAGGAACCTTGTAATTGATCAAACAAATCGTCAATCCTCGGCAATGGATACCGATTCTTAACCGTCAGCTTGTTGAGTTCTCTACAGTCAATACACATCCGAAATGACCCATCTTTCTTCTTCACAAACAACACTGGCGCTCCCCATGGTGACGAGCTCGGTCTAATAAATCCCTTATCCATCAACTCCTTCAGTTGATCCGATAACTCCTTTAACTCTGATGGTGCTAATCGATAGGGTGCACGCGCAACTGGTGCAGCTCCCGGCATCAAATCGATTCGAAATTCGACCTCACGGGTGGGTGGTAAACCCGGCAACTCGTCAGGGAAAACTTCCGGATATTCGCGAATTACTGGTACCTCTTCTAACTTTGCCTCTAAGCCACCATTACTAGAAACTTGTGCCAAAAACACATCGCATCCATCTTCTACATACTTCATCATTTTTAAACAAGAGATCACTTTCAAACGAGAAGTGCATTCATCTCCGTTCACAGTCAAGACTCTATTCCTCAACGGGATCTGAACTAATCTCTCTCCACAGACGATCACGGCACTATGCGCCATCAGCCAATCCATTCCAATGATCACATCGAACGATCTTAGCTCTATGGGCATTAAGTCGATGTCAAAAGCGTAATTTCCTAACTTCAAGGTACACCCTTTTAGTATAGAATTCGTACTAACGATTTTCCCATCGGCTAATTCCACGTTATAACTAGTCGTTAACAATACCGGTTCTCTATCGATATGACGACTAAATTTAACATCTACAAAACTCTTGTCGGAACCAGAATCAAACAATATACTAGCATAACAAGCGTCTAGCAAAAACGTACCGGTAACCACGTTAGGGCCTTGTGGTTTATCAACCGTCCCTACTTGATACACGGCAGCAGCATTGTTACCTCCTTGCATGTTTCCAACCTTCGGGTAATTTCCTTGCTTATGTCCTCTTTCTCCACATCCAAAACAACCCATCACTCTCGTAGCATTCGCCCCAGTAGCTACCCCCTTCGCTCGGCAATCTGACATCCTATGGCCCGCTTTTCCACACTTGCCGCACACAGGTGGGCAACTCCCTACATGGTACAAATTGCATCGACCATAGTGGGGATTCACCTTCGCTCCTCTGGGGTTTGTGACAGCTCTCATCCCATCATTTCTTCTCTGGTTGAACTACTGATTGCGGTTCTGACCCTGGTTGTTACGGTTTCCACCTCGGCTTTGACCTTGGGATTGATTACTCTGAGCCGCCTCCCACTTCCTCTTGTTTCCTTCAGCAATGAAGTTCTTCTTGTCTTGCAGTTTGACATCCATAAGCGCGTGAGCCATTTGGACTGCTTCATCAAACGACCCAGGCTTAGATGAAGTCGTCTTACCCTTGATATTACTAGACAGACCTTTGATGTACTGCTTCATCTTCTTGCTATCATCGGCAAAGGCATCGGGACACAAAAGGCTCAATTTATTAAACCTCCTGGTGTACGCAGTGATATCATTGTTTCTCATAGTCAAGTGCCTCAACTCATCTTCCATTTGACCCAGTTCCTCTTCGGGACAGAACTTCTTGGTTAAAAGAGCCTTAGTAGCAGTCCAAGTTCTTGCATTCGCTACTGCTAACCCAACAGTGGCTACTTGGATGTTCCACCAACTCAATGCGTCATCAAGAAAAGTAGCAGCCGCAAACTTGACCTTATTCGCCTCTGAACAACCACTAATCTCGAAAGTACTCTCGACCTTTTCTAACCACCTCCTGAGCTCTAGGGCTCCGCCTGTTCCACGAAACTGCGTGGGACCGCATTTCATAAAACTAGAGTAAGTACACTCTCTCGGGGCTTGCTGTCTCCCCACATTTCTGCCCTGATCTGGGTTTCTATTTGCTCGATCTGCTTCAAGCGCATTTGCAACGGCTTCTTGAATCATCGTGTTCACACGGGTTGCTATTAGCTTTGGAGGCATGGTGAGTTCTCAAATACACCTCTCTGCAAAGACAGGGAAAAATAGAAAAACAATGTAAGTTTACACATCAAGATTAAGATGGATTTCTCTTTCAAGACATAATATAAATACAACGACACATCACTACAAGGTTACTAATATTCATCAATTCACATCACAAAAGAGCAAACTAAAGACATATCACAGACCATGAAAGGTAAACATGGATTGTATTGATACATCAACCAAAATTGTGACAAGTATTACCACTACAACCATTCACCATAAAACTTAAGTCCTCAAGTTTTTCGTCACAGTACCATCATACAAAAGTCTAAAATAGTTCTATTACAACGATCAAAGATAAAGTACAATACAAGCAACTAGTCATGTGGTGATCCACACGACCTCTTGGATGGCGGTTCATCTTCATCCTCCTCCGGCTCTTCGTCACTGTCTTCCTCGGGCTCTTCGTCCATCTTCCTTTTTCCTTTGTCGTTCGTCCCACATTCAGTCGCCTTCTTCGTCCCAGAAGTAGACCCACACTCAACTGCTACCTGATTTCCTACAGTGATACAGACACCTCTGGCAGGTGGCTGGACCATAAAATCATTAGCTTCCATTTCCAAGTCATCTACAAACCTCCAATCTGGGGGCAAGGATGCTCTCACTCGATGCTCCCAACTTTGCATCCTAGTCAATCTCGCTTGATCCTCCCTAACCTGCTCAAGACTGGCACTCAAGTTCGCTATCATCGATCTCAGACTGTTGATATCACTCTTGTTTGCATTTCCATCAAACTCAATCCTTGAAGTCCTTGCCAATAACTTCTGGTGTGCTCTCTCATTCTCGTCGAACCGGTTGATTACCCTCGTTTCCACTATGTATCGCTCGCACATCGATTCATCCAATCTTCTCACAACACGCGGTACGTCACGATTATCTCTTGGTCCGGGGCAGATAACTCTTGAGATGCCCTGATGAAGAAAATTTGCGCTCGCTGCAGCTTCGGATCTTCTAGGGATACTTGGCATACCAACCATATGAGAAGTACGAATAGGTCTGGGGAAAGTAGTTCTCCTTTGGTCGAGGTCCTAGGCTTGCACATTGTTCGTCTCGGCTTGTCCTTCAGCAGCTGTTCCAACATTTCCCCCTTCGTGTCCTACAACGTAATCGTCTCCATTTCCGTTAGGCGGTACCTCGGCCATTCCTGCAATAACAGAGAATTTTGGAGGGTACGTAAGATTACTATTCAATATTTATAAATACATGCATGCAAATGCAATGCAAAGGTGGTACACATGCCCAAAATGCGATAATATGATGCTCATGCATAAGTAATACAAGAATTACGATATCGGGTACTCCACGTATAATTTCAACGTTTACATATAGTAGTTCAATATCTACGTAATAAATACCCACATATATACTTCAACTCAAAAGTATACATCAATACCATGAATACAAAAATAAACCTTACCGGAGCCATGCAGGATAGTTGTGTGCTTGGACAATTTCTTACGACACCAAAAGTTATAGTTTAGGAACTTTCAAAACGACCTAGTTCTCTATAACTCATGGCTCTGATACCAATCTCTAACACCCCACCAAATGCTATGCGCAGCGGAACTACAACATTTGGGTGCTAGGCAGTTATCATCGCGCACAAGATATATCAAACGACTCCAAAGAGACGTAAAAGTTTGAACTAAAATTAAAAATTGTTAAAAATGTACATGTCTGCGGTTTTCCAACCCTAAATGATACAACAGAGTTTGCGTTTCGGTCCCCATGAATCTCAACCCCAAAAGATACAGTTTTCACAATCAACATGACATAAAGTTTAAAATGTTCAAGTAAGAATGGGAGGAAAAACAAGTAGACGCCAAGCCACACACACAACTTCCATCCAATGCATGCTCCATGCTACACTTCATCGGTTACCTGAAACACATGCTAAATTTGGTCAACAAAAACGTTGAGTGGAATTCATAGGTTTTACAATTCATTTTGAACATATGTGTAATAAAATCATTCACGCTCATTCATAGACTTGTCGATCAAAGAATCTATTTTCAAGGTTATGACAATTGTGTTTAAGCTCATGACACTAATCTTTTAACTCAATCACCCGCGTAATAATTACCGGCGTGATTCAGATGAAACCAGTGCCCCTACTAAAGGCATCAGTTGCAATTATACCTTATCTCTTATCACAAATTATCCGTCCGCAGGGGGTATCAACGTACTAGCCCTCGTCTCGGATAGGGTAGTCAACTCCATAGTACTATCACTTTGTAAAAGCGGCTATTTCCAATCCACGCTAGGATTAAACAATAGTTAATAGTTCATGAAATTAGGGCCTTTTGCAACTAGGTACTCAACACAATTTCGAAGGCAACATTCGGGTCCAACAATCATTCATGACATATGTTCATTTTGGAAAACTAGCATGCATTTCCCTCGCGGGTAAAACAATTTAAAACAATAATAAGCGAGGCTATAAATTCACACCTTATATAACAAAGTAGTCGACGATTCGAGTGACGGTCACTGACGATGATGAGGATGCCCGGGAAAATCAACACCTATCAAACCAATAACGCGTAATGAGTAATCTCATTTATAAACCTTAAGTACTGTATATAATACATAAATATTAGTCAATTGTGATAATTACAACTCACACCAAAACCAAACAATTAAGTGTTACTCGTTTTATACCATTCGTCCATGTTGTTAACGTTATTCCCTTTTACACATTTTTCGCCGATACTTACCAAAAGTACGGACTGTTTTACTAGACTTAACCCTTTTTATAAAAATTGGGAAAATTCTCAAAAATAAATTAATACATGTAGAAAACACATATTTAATCCCATTAAAAGGTTTTGCTTTTACGACCCGTTACTCAACACTTTACCAAAACTACGTTTTTCGGACTGAAATTGTACTTTGACCAAGTCGGACTCATTTGACCCATTTAAAATATTCAATTGACCCATTTGACACCTAAGTCTTATAATAGACTCAAATATGCAGGTTTGAGACCAAAAATAAACCTTTGACCATTTACCAAACTATACCTATGGTCCCCGGGATTTGACCTAAAACCAAGCATAATTTCGGATTATGAAGGTTTTCATCTCCCGGTACACGATTTTCAAAACATCATAACTTTTGACTCGTTAGGAGTCGTAAGCTCTATCTTATACCAAATCGAAGCTAAGAAGACGCTCTACAACTATATCCTAATCACAAGACCTGTTTACAAAATAATTTTTATGAAAACACTTCAAACTTTCTGCCTAAAATCACCTATCCCAAAATCAATCCAACACTCGTTTCCAAACCCATTTATCGACACTAGACCTCAACTTAAGCACTCCTAATCATACCCAACCATGCTAATCAGTCCTAAACACCCTAAGTATCATATCTATCATAAAAACCAATCACAAAATCAAACATGCAAATGGTTTTACCCATTCAAAAACATGTAAAAACAAGATTAAATACAAAATCCATCAATAAAATATCAATCACCATGATCCCCCAAACACCCCCTTTGTGTCGTGGGGTTTGGATGATCAAAAACCCTCAACCAAATTGATTTTGGTTGATTTGTTTAGTGATTAAACATCCTACATACATGAATTAAACATGCATACATCCAATTAATATCAAAACCCACTTTGAAAAATCCATTGATTTTTGGAAAAAAATTTGTGGATGCATGTATGATTAAAGTACATGAAAAGGATGGGAATGAAGTAATTAGATGTGGTCTAAACTTACTTTTGATCAAAACAAGCTAAAAAAATGGTGGTGGTGGTTTTGGGGTGGTTTGGCCGTCGGCCTAAAGAGAGAAAAAGGGGAGGGTGAAAAAATTTTGGAGTGAAAATGTGTTGTGTGTTTGTTTGATTTCCATTTTGTAAAATTAGGAGGGACCTTGGGTGCAATTTTAGCTTTCTTTTGTCCTTCAGTAAAAACGTCCTCACGAGTTTACGGGATTGACTCATTAGTCATTTTGGAAAATTTTACGGGAGTCGGGGATCATCCCGAACACTCCAAAATTCTTTTAGGACACTTTAAATGTACCCGGAAAGCAATAAAACTCATCCGACTCGACTTAACATGAACCGAAAGTAAAATTCTCGAAAAATTATAATATCGATAAAACGACAATAATCATAGAAATTTGGGCATCCATCGGGATCGTAGTCGTCATCGTTCTTCTTAAATCGTCAATCGTCAAAATTATGACCTCGAATATCGGTTTCAACCAAAATGATAAAATATATAGCAAATAAAATTTGTTAAAAATTTCAAAAATAAGCGTAATTTAGGGTAATGTAAGTGACCTCGGTTCTAGGGTATCACACTAAAGAAGAAAGAAGAAAAGAAGCCCAAAACCAAAGCCCATTCACAAGCCCACCACCACACGCCTATATATAGGATTTCACTTCACCATTTTGGGGAGTTAGTCTTTGTTTTAGTTTTAGTTTTTCATTCTCTCTAGTTTTAGAGAGAGAAAGTTCTCAACTTTCTCTCACTAGTTTTCATCTTTCTTTCTTTCAAGATTAAACCTTTTGTATTGTTTCTTTTATTAATCTAGTTTAAATTCAAGCTTTAAATCTTTAATCTCATTCTACCTTTCTTTGATTTTGATTCACTTTTGGTACGAATTACTTATGATCCGTGTTGTTCATCTATTTTTTCGTGCTTAAAAAGTTAATCTTTTTATGTTTCCTTAAGTTTCTATACGAATAAGCTTTAAGATCTTTGTGCTTAGTGGCTTATTTGTAAGTTTAGCTTATTTACTTTTTAAAGTTTTCATAAAAAGTTCATCTTTTTATTATTTGATTTTTAAGATTGATTATTTGAGGTTTAGATAAGTTGTTATTCGAGCTCATTTGATCCGATTCTTATTAGATTCGTGCTAGTTTGGGTATTAGCTTATTCCATAGCTTATTCCCTTTCTTATATTTCGAATCAAGAAGGCATCGGAAAGGGTATAACCCTTTTCCGATCTGCTCTTTCCGATCAACACCCCCTTTATTCCGATCACATAGATCGGAAAAGGGTTTTGGGTATTCCGATTGTAGGGTTTGTTATACATTCCGATTGGCACTTGTTGCCATATTCCGATTGCATTGTTTTTCCCATATTCTGATTGGTGCTGTTTTGAACATTCCGATTGCACTCAATTCCAAGACATTCCGATTAGGTGCTTTCCATTCATTCCGATTTGAACTAATTTTAGATATTCCAATTGTGGGTTTCAAGATATTCCGACAGGTGGTGTTGCCATATTCCGACCAATAGATCGGAATATATTCCGATCTGAACCATTAGTGATAATCCGATTTGAGTTGTTTCCAACATTCCGATCTGGTTTAGATTTTGATTTCCCAATTGTTTAAATTTCATGTTTTTACAAAAGTTTCCAAGTGTTAGTTTTATTTAGTGTTCAAGAATTTTTCTAAATTTGTCTTTAAGCTTTCAAGCTTTTATTTTCAACTCGTCTCTTAGGTTTAATCTTTAAAACTCTTTTCACTCAACGACATTTACATTTAATTGCTATTAGTTTAAATTAGATAAACAAACCAACACCTTTTTATTAACCAAGAACAAATCATTCCACTTAGAGCCGTTATCAATTCGAGGAGATACCGAGAAACGAACTTTCAACTAGCAAAATAAATTGTATCAAGTACCAAAAGTGGATCATTAAAGCTCATGTCCCTGCACAATCACAACACAAAACAAACAACCTACACGGCTCCCCCTACACTTATTGTAGAAAATAGATAAAAGATAGATAATCGGGTTGCCTCCCGAGAAGCGCTTGTTTTTGTTAACCGAGTCACGAGCCGGACTCGACCCCGAATTAAATGGTCCATGGGGAAGCCTCGAATGTAATACCGGGATCAAAAATCTTATCTTCGGTCCCGGAGGAACATAATAAATGAGAGGCGGGAGGATAAGTCATGAAAGGGAGAAAAGTCCGCTCAACATACGAGAAGTATGTGAGGTCATGATCCACGGGAGGTGGGGTGGGTAAAGGAGACAAATTGTCATCCCCTAAAGACAATGGATGGTCATAATTCGGCAAAGCCGTAAAGGTATCAATCATAGAATGGCCATTGTCACCTCCCGGGTCAAAGCACTCATCCTCATTTCTCGGTTTGAAATGAGGAGAGTAAAAGCGATACACCACTTGCTTGAGTATGTACGCGGTAGGACTGGGTGTCAACATAATATGAGAAATATCAGAAGACATATCTACCACCCGCCTCACCTCACCAGACCGAATCAAACGGAAGGTAGGGTCAAATCTCTCCTCCTCCTCTATGATGGGAGGTGGCATGGCTAACAACGAATGCTCATCAATAGCAAGAGAGTCGGAGCTATCAATGTCCTCAATCCCCTCTTCAAAGAGAGGATTCACCTCACTAGAGATGTAGGCGTCATCAAAATCAAATAAAGGGTTCGAATAAATCTTGAAATTTTCCTTCTGAACGTCTTCATCGGATAGTGACTCGTCATCACTAGAAGTAAAATCATCATCGAGATCAAAAAGGGGATTAGAGAAAGCCAAAGAATCGTCTCCAAAGATGTCGGTGGGAGGTAATGAATCATCACTAGAAAGAGATTCACACTCATCGTCACTATCGGAAGCAACCGTAGGCTCACTTTGGATTGGAATAAGAGTCTCGTCACAAGGAATAGTGATAAGACCCTCATCCCCCATGATGAGAGAGGCATCGGTCTCCGTAGTGGAAGAATCGAGAATAGGAGTGGTAGTCTCACATGATGGATTGAGATCGTAAATATTATCCTCGTCATCATCATAGAAAAAAGAACGGACAAGAGGCGGAGTATAATCACTAAGATTAGATACTTGCTCTTGTCGTTGTCGTGGTTGCTCCTCCAATGTATCGGTCAATCGAATTAAGCCGTCATGAAGTTTCAAAAGAAGGGCTTTTCTTTCGTCATTTAAAGCATTGATTTGTTGAATTCTCTGAGAGGATTGATGATTGAGGGTGGGATGTTGGGGTTCAAAATTTTGATAACCGGAATTATAGCACGGATGTGGCTCATAATTCATTGGTTGACAATAAGAAGTATCGTGAGGGCCCCCACAAAGATTGCAACATGGGTATTGAGAAAAACCCGGTGCATGTTGCGGATAGGGATTGTCATAGACGGGAGGGGGTGAGAAAGTATTGTAAGAGGAGAAGTACGAATTTGTTGAATTGCAAAATGGACAAAATCCAAATTGTGTATTGTCGATATCAAAACCGGACCGCTCACAAGTACATCATTGACATGTTT
This sequence comes from Glebionis coronaria, assembly GCA_025667525.1. Lineage (NCBI taxonomy): Eukaryota > Viridiplantae > Streptophyta > Magnoliopsida > Asterales > Asteraceae > Glebionis > Glebionis coronaria. The sequence continues at coordinate 3,460 of JANFOE010001876.1, read as the reverse complement.
GAAAGCCATGCCATGGTCTCCCACACCGTACACAAGACGAATCCATGAAGAATTATAAATAAGAGGGGTAGAGAAAAGAATTAAACACAATAGAGGATAAAGAAGAATATTTTTGGTGTAATACTTTAGGAAAAGTATTACTTTTGGATTTTTTAAATTTTTTTTGGTGCAAATCTTAGGAAAGAATTTGCTTTTGTGATTTTTTAAGTTTTTTGTATTTTTATCTTTTTGATTTTTTTTCAATTTTTGATTTTTGTTGACAAGAAACGTAACGTTCAAAAGATGAACGGATACCAAAATCCAAACGTCTTCACGAAAAATCGTCAATCGTACGAGCATGAACCGGCAGCGGCGCCATTTTGAAACTAAGATTTTTGTTAATCCAAATTTAAGCATTTAATGTTCGTTTTTCCTCGACTCGACTCGAATTGATTTCCGATTAACGTTACGACTAAGCTTTGTTTTTGGTGACTAAAAACTTTTGGAATTTTAAACTAATTTAAATCTATTCAATTAAAAGAAAACTATTTTAATTAACTATTTAAACTATTTTAAAATTAATTTGAAAACAAAATTTAACTTTTAAATGAAATTTTATAAAAACTATTTTAAAACAAAGTAAACTAATTTAAACTTTTTTAAAATATAAAACTATGTAAAAATTAAACTAATAAAAACTATTTTAAATAAAACAAAACTTAATTTTATGGAAACTAAATTTTAAAACTAAATTTAAAAACTTAAAATAAAACTATTTTAAATAAAAGTAAATTAAAACTAATTTAAAATTTTAAAGAAAGTAAATAAAATATTTTTTTGTCTTTTTATCTTTTTATAAAAACAGAATAAAGAAAACTTTAAAATAAAACTTTTATATTAAAATTTAAATAAAACTAAAACTTGTATTAAACTAACTTTAATAAAAACTGCCACTAATTAAAACACATTATATTAATTTAACTGGACATAAAGAAACACAAAAAAGGTGCTAGCACAATTGGTTGGGACGTTGGTCTTGTGTGCGAGGGGTTGAGGGTTCAAACCCCATCAGTGACAATATTTTTGCTATATTAAAATTTTTCGTATAAAGAAAGAAATCTGCTCAAATGATCTGTTTCTCAGTAATACTTAGCAAACACAAAAACCCCACATAAGCAACACAACCAAAAGCACGAATTAAGCAAGTATGCTAAAACTAAATAAGCTGAAAACTAAATAAGCTAATAAAATAAGCATATGACAAGAACCAAATAAGCAAATAAAGTAAAAAGCTGAAACGAAATAAGCAATAAGCAAAACACCAATACCAAATAAGCAAATAAGCTGAATAGAATTAAGCATAAAAACCAATAAGCTATAACAGATTAATAACCAAGAAGCTATATCTAAAAAACAGATAAATCAAATACCAAATAAGCTACAAAAATAGATAAGCAGTTTAAAAATAAGCTAAAAAGCAGATTTAAATAAAATAATACAAATCCAAAAGCGAATAAGCTATATCCTAATAAGCTGAAATACCAAATAAGCAAAAAGGTAGATTACTGAGAATAAGCAAATAAGCTACTTAAATCATATAAAGAAAACTGAATAAGCACCTTTAACCAAACCAAATCCTAAGCAGATAAAAATACTAACTGAATTCAAACAAAAACAAGAAAAATACCGTAACTGGAACTAATAAGCAAATCCAAACATACTCAAACTAAAACCTAAAAAAGGGTAACAGTAAACAATAACATAATTAAACAATAACAGTAACAGATTATCCAAACTAATAATCCAAATCAAATTTATAAGAAACTTAACAAAAATTAAAAAGAAGAATAGATTATAACCTTTTGACGAATCCTTTGAGCCGAAGGTTGGCGCTGAGCCACCTTGTGAACCGAATCAACAGAATCAAACACCACCTTCGATTGAACCCGAGAACATCATCAACAAATCCTTCTCTCGGACCCAAAACTCTCGAACCAAATAAAACTTGCGAAACAGTATTTTATAAATCTCCAGTAGGGAGATTTATTACACTTTCCTTTTATTTATTATTATTATTATTTGTGTTTTTTATAATAATTATATCACGAACAAGAACAGTGACATAAAGGAGATTTAAAGACAAATAAAATCGACATGAATTTAAATGAGAACCAAATTAATCTAAAAACAAACTTTTCATTAATATAAAAAAATTACAATACTGAAAAATAAGAAATTACAATAAACCTATTCTAATTTTGCAAAAATTAAATCTAATTAAATCTACTCCTAATTAATTTAAAAAAACTGAAAATAAAGAAAAGCTTGATTGATACATCTTGGAGATGGGGTTTTTATAAAGAAACCCTAAACTTGGTGAGCAAGGCTTCCAATCTCGGCCGTCGATTTCTTCTTTTCTTCTTTCTCTCTCTTTCCTTCTAATCATGCGGCTGGAATTGATTTTAGCCTACGGATTGCCAGGGTGGATTGAGGACCACCAGTGGGTGTTTGATACGATTTTCTTGGGGATTTATTTTCTTTTGATATGAATTAAATATATATGTAAAAAGCCCTAATTTTCGTGTGGTAATTTTGGTTTAAAGATTAGGGTTTTTGGTGGCTGTGTGTAAAAGGGTGGGAGAGAAGAATAGTAAGTGTTTTGTTTTCACATTGTGATTATCGAAACTGGTTATGGGGTAAAAACAAAAGACGTTTTATTAATTGGGGTAAGGGATACACGTGGGGTGGGTAGTTGAGGTTGACTGGATTGAGAAGTGTTGAAACATGTGAGATGAATTTGGGTTGTAACTTTATATTCGTCCCATTTTTTACCAAGGGGAATAGATGTTGACCAAGCAATCTTAAGTCCCGTTCCATGAGCTTGTGGCCCAATTTAAATTCCTTTGATCCGTCCCATCATTTATTCATCAAATGGGTTTAAGTGAAAAAGTGATTAAGTTAAATCCACTATTGGGCTTTCAGGCCCAATAAGCAAATGTAGGACCCACTAAGCTCGAATGTCTTCAAAAAGATTTAATCCGCTAAAAACGAATATGATTTCGGCTTCCTTGATTGTTTCTTCAAAATCGTATCAATTTTGTCGAGTTTCGTGATCTTTGGCACACTTTTGGTCTTTTGACTTTGTCTTCGTCTCTTTTTGGTCTTTTCTTCAACATTTGACCGTGAAATCCCGTGTTTTCTCTTCATTTGATCATATGTACCTATTTTAACACAAAAACCACAAACCACGTGTAATTTCGACTTTTGTGACATATAAACACATTATTCGGTCTTGTTTTTCCTTGATTTTAGTGGCAAAAGGATAAGTGTTTACACACTTATTAGTGGCTGAAACAAACAAACCCGAAACACCCTTAATTATTTACGCACCATCATTTTAACATGTTATTTTTTCTTGTTTTAATATCCATGATCATATGTTCATCATAAAATAAAAGAATAAAAAGAAAAAAAAAGGTTT